>JANHMN010000012.1:37203588-37217904 GCA_030674055.1 Rhabdomys pumilio
GTGTGTGTGTGTGTGTGTGTGTGTGTGTGTGTGTGTGTGTGTGTGTGTAGTTTTTGGGGTTTTTTTGAGACAGGGTTTCTCTGTGTAGCCCTGACTGTCCTAGAACTCACTCTGTAGACCAGGCTGGCCTCGAACTCAGAAATCACCTGTGTCTGCTTCTCAAGGGCGGGGATTAAAGGCGTGCGCCGCCACTGCCTGGCTGAACCAGAGGTTCTTAACCTTCCTAATACTGCAACCCCTTAATACAGTTCCTCATGTTGTAGTGCCCCCCCACCATAAAATTATTTTTGTTGCTACTTCATAACTGTAATTTTGCTACTCTAATTAATTTTAATGTAAATATTGGTATTTTCCAACAGACTTAAGCAACCTCCGTGGAAGGATGATACGATTCCCAAAGGGGTTGTGTCCTATAGTTTGAGAACCACTGTTCTAGACTATAAACACTAGTGTGTTATAGTCACTTGATCCTGAAAAATGCAAGTTCTTAGAAACAACTCATAGAATTTAGTTGTGGCAAGACTAAGAATTGGTATTTTATGCACATTTAGATGTATTTAGTCCCTGGATCACTTGTTTAATTAACAAACATTAAACAACATATGAAACACAGGATTTACTGAGCTCTTCCATCAGTAAATGATACTCCATGATACCAGTATCAAACTGCAGTCAAACTAATGGACAGATCTATTACCCATTAAAAATTGATCCTGTCTCTTCAAAGTCCGTCTGCTGTGTCAAGGCCCCAGACAACCACTCTATTTTACTTTTGTTACTGGGATAAAATAATATAACCAAACACAACTTGTAGAAAAAGGTTTTCTTTAGTTTATAGCCTAAAGGGATAGAGTCCATAATAGTCATAGCAGATGACTAGAGCAGGAAGCTAGTGATTACATTTTGTTGGCATACCAGGAAAACGGAGTGTAACTACAAGTAGGGTGAGGCGATAAACACTTGAAGCCTGCGTATATAGCTGAGCATAATATTGTCAAAAGATATGCAGTGTTTTTCGTTAATACAATGACATGGTTTGTATGGTGACAGTTTATAATCTCAGCTGGATGCTATTTGATATGTGTCTGTATTATGTCACATGAGTGCAGGGGCCTACAGAGGACAGAGGAGGGCATTGAGTTCTCTGTAATTGCTCTTACAGGCAGCCTGATGTGGGGGCTTGGAACTAAACTTCCATCCTACGGAAGAACAATTAAATGCTCTTAAGCATGGTTAAGATAACCATGGAACTGTTGAATAGTATCTTAGTTTTTTATTCCATCTGGTTGTAAAATGTCAAAACCAAAGATATTGTTTCTATTTGTTTATTTTTGTGAGTATGCATGTTTTGAACTTTTTAAAAAACTGTGTTTTATTCTGAAAATCAATTTTATCATTCTATCCTACCAAAAATTAGCAGGGGTTTTTGTATACTAGATACTAATCCTTCCTCAGGTTTATGTGTTGTGAGTATCTTATAGCTCAGTGATTTACTATTTTGTTTCCTTAAAGTGTCATGTAAACAGTTATTGTTTGTTTGTTTTGAGATAAAGTCTCACCTTGTATTTCAGGCTGCTTTAAACTCATAATCTTTTTGCCCTAAGCTCTAGCTGTGGGCCACCATGTTAGTCTTAGAAGTTCTTGATAATTAGTTTGATCAAATTTGTTAGTGTTTTCACTGATAGGTAGTGCTTTTTGTAACATTTCTATGAGCACCTTGCTTGTGTCTACTTTGAGATCATAAAGAAGTATTCTGAATTTCATTCCAAAAGTTGAGATTTTTCTGTGGGATTAAATACCACGGGAAATTATTTTTATTTATGATATAGTATAGGCACTTTTTTTTTTTTCTTGTGTGAATACCCTCTTCCCCCAAAAGAAATCATTTCAAGAGTCTTCTTTCTTCAGTGGTCTACATGGGCGAGCACACGTTTCCATCCTATTTTATATGTAAGTGTGTGCTTGTTCCTAGCGTGAGTTTTCTGTTTTTCAATATTGTATTTTCTTTGTGTTGCTAGTTTGTCTTCATACCAGTACTATGATGTTTACTATAGATGATTTTGTATCCTGAAATCTGTTTGGGCAAGCTGACATACTCTCCCACTGTGGCCAGACAAAGGCTTATTTTATTTTAGGCTTTTGGTTGAATTAGATGACTTTATTGTTGCAAAATTTATTTTACTTAATATATTTTGTTTTACCATAAAGTGACTGTATCTTTCATTTGAGGTAATTTATAGGTTTTTTTTTTTTTTTAACTTTGTTAATTGGGTAAAGATAGTTAAGCCATGATCTTTTGTCATGAATTAAAAACAAAGAATCTTTGAATTTAAAAATCAAACTAGCATTTGGGATTATTTCAGAACAAATGCAGTTTTGCATGCTATACATATTTGAGTAGCTGTTTGGTTTGTTCCTAAATTGACCCTTAGGAAAATACTGGTTTTTTTTTAATATGGAGTTGAAATGTTTTTACTTTGCAAATGCCTTTTATTACTCATTATGTCTTTAAGCTTGAATCATGCGTTTAGATTTTGTAAGAGTACTTGAACATATCAGGTTAATAAAATGAACTGCACTACTCTACCTGATCTAAACACTGAATTTTTCAAAATTTGAATTTACAGAGTTTCAAAGCAGCTTAATTTGTTTTGTGAGAATGTATCTTAGATCTGCTTGTCCTGATTGAAGTACCTCCTCCAGAAACCATTATATGGTCTTTGGTTTATTGATATGTCTTCTAAAACATTCCTGAGTTGAGATTATCAAAAAAGTCCCCACTGTCAAGTATACACACACCTGTAATGCCACAGCCAGGGAGGCAGAGACAGGAGGATCCCTAGGGATTGTTCAGGTTGAAAATAAAATCTTAGTTTGTAAATATTTTAGACATAATGGGATAACATTTAGCAAATTTCATGAAGTCTTTATGCATATGAAAGCCTTGGATGTAGCACTATAGGATAAAATTGAAGATCCGTTTTTGGAAGAAATTTCCATGACACCAAAACACTGTAAAACTGATATTGAGTTGCATTTTTAAAAATGGTAAATAATTAGGAGAAAATAAGGTCATTACCAGTAGCTTTGGTCATAGGGTCATGGGTATGATTTTTTGTATTTCTACTTTTATTGTGTGTTTAGTATGTATTAATTTTCAATATAAAGGAAACTAAAATTGTAAAAAACTAGACCATTAAAGCACAGAGTTATCTTTTCAACTGTATTAACAATTTACACCATCTTGTATACAAATAGGAAGTTTTTCAGGCCAATGAAAATGGAAATTTTTATCTAATTTTTGTGTGTGGATATGTTTGTCATAGGCATGTGTGTGGAGGTCAAGAGGACAGCTTGTGGGACTTGGTTCTCTGAGAGTGCTGGAAATTCAGATCTGCACCACCACACTGGGATTATGCAGTAGTGGAGATTAAACTCAGGGCCTTGCTCATGTGTCAGGTGTGCTGGGTAGTTTATGTCAACTCAACAGCTAGGTCATTGAAAAAGAGAGAACCTTAGTTGAGAAAAACCCTTCATAAAATTGGCCTGTAGTCAAGCCTGAGGGGTATTTTCTTAATTTGTGATTGCTGGGGGAGGGTCAGCCCATTTTGGGTGGGACCACTCCTGGGTTAGTAGCCCTAGGTTCTGTAAGGAAACATGCTGAGCAGGCATGAGGAGCAAGCCTATGAGCAGCAACTCTCCATGGCCTCTTTATCAGTTCCTGTCTCCAGGTTCCTGCCTTGTTTGAGTTTCTGTCCTGACTTCCTTGATTGATGAACTACAGTGTGGAAGTTAAGTCAAATAAACCCTTTCTTCCCCAACTTGCAGTTGGTCATGGTGTTTCATTGCAGTAATAAAATCCCTAAGACTCCAGGAAAGCATTCTTGGGGCTGAGATCAGCTATATGCTGAGCTGATTCAATGATCATGTGTGAGTGTGTGTGTGTGCCTGTGCCTGTGCCTGCACCTGCGCCTGCGCATGTGCGTGTATGTGTGTTTCACTTAAAGTTCTTTATATATTCTAGATACTGATTTCCTGTGTAATGTATAGTTGACAAAATATTTCTTCCATTTTGTATGTTATTCTCTTTTTGAAACATGGTCTCATTCTGTAGCCCATGCTCCTGGAACTCATTGTACTGTACAGGCTAATCTCAAATTCATGGCAATCTTCTGGCCTCAACCTCCCAGTACTTCCACACCCAGCAAATATTTTGATACTGTCAATTTAAAAATACTAAAATACACTTGAGACTTAAAATTGATGATACTTGCCCTAAATACTCATTGGTTCCAAGGCCACTCTGATACCAAAATCTATAAATGCTCAAGTCCCTTGCATAAAATTGCATAGCATTTGGAAGTCATTTATATAATGTAGTCTAAATATTATAAATTATGTATAATACCTATTACAATATAAATGCGACATAGTCATACCTTATCATTGGAATAACCACAAGGAAAGCTGCATATATTTAAAATATAAACAGTTTTTGTCATCTGTGAATAGTTTCATCCCAGATTGTTAGGCTGCGCAGTTGGTTGAATCTGTATACAGAACCTGTGGTTATATTTTATATACCTTGATATTTTATGTGTATATTTTTCTAGCAAGGAGGCCGCTCTTAATATAACCTTCCCTTTATGATAAGGCCATTATATAGTAGAAATCATGGCATAAAATTCATTGAATGTCAAGATTTTTATTCAGGAATTTGAGCTCTGGTGTGTCTTCAACATGGTTATTTTTAATAGTATAATAATACTAATATGGTGAAATAATGTCTATCTTATTCTGTTTTTAATAATAAATAAGACCAGTTGTGACCATATTCAATAAAACTTCATTTTTATTAATCATCACACATTCTTTGAGATTATATTTGCTGTTTTATAAGTAAAGAAAACTTAGTGCAAGTGTTCCCTTTACAAACAGTGAAACACTCAACAAAATATTAATTTAAAAAATTAAAACTCAACTCTAGCCTACTTATTTCAGAACCCATGCACTAAATCATGCTGTAGTACTTCTAGTTGATTATTAGGGAGTGTGTATGTGTGTGTTTACTGTTTTGTCTACCTGTTCTAAGTTATTATAAGTTTTCCTCCTGATTATGAATATTAAAGAACTATTTAAACATTGGTGGTGTGGCCTGAGCTGCCCCATGTTGGGCGCCAAAAATGTTGCAGATTCCTCTATCAGTGTTGGGACCCACACTGCCAAAAGCCTTGGGGGCAAAACTGTTAAGAGCCCGCACTGCCCCGAGCTGCTCTGGTCCATGGGTCGGGGTTCAGCAAGAGAGAGTGAGGACAGACGCAAGGAATGGAGACCAGACAGAGTGTGATTCAGTCCCGTTTATTCTTCAGTCTCTCTTCCTAGTCTTAAGTCCCAAGTCTTGAGTTCCTAGTCCCTAGTTCCTAGACCCTAGTGCTAGTTCCAGTTGCTAGTCTCTTTCCTAGTTCCAAGTTCTTTCTCCAAGTGCTAAGTGCCTAACCTAATGCCTAATAACTAACTCCAAGTTGTACTGAACTCTTCTGTCTGCCTCTCGCCTTTTATAAGTCTCACTTCTAAGTCATGCCCTTAAGTCATGCCCTTAGGTCTTATCTCTAAATCTGATCTCTAAGTCATGCCCTTAAGTCTCAGCTCTAAATCACACCTTTAAGTCACACACCCAAGCGAAGATCCTGTGTATCTAAAGCAGGATGTTATCAGAGTGTGCTCAGTTATTATAGATTACTATAATCAAATCTCTGGTCAGGGTATATGGTTCAAGATGGCTGTAAGAATGATAGCCACCTTCTGTTGGCTCCCCACACGTTGGTATATTCTTTTAGTTAAATTTATTTTTGATTGTAGGAATCCATGGGGTTCAAAAGGGTGTAGGAGCTCCTGAAGGTGGACTTACAGGTGGTTATGGGCTGCCATGTGCTTTCTGGGAGCCAAGCCCAAGTCTTCTGCAGGAGCAGTAAAGCACTCTTAACCACTCATTGTCTCCCTAGCACTTACATTAGTTTTAAATACTTGGTAACAGCTTTCTATCATAAATTTCTTATGGCCCTTTAAATTTTAATATACTACTCTAGTAGCCAATAAGACAATATTTTTGAGATTTGGTTCCAGAAAGTAAGCTATAATCTATCCACTGCATACTGGCTGCAAAGGGGCTTAGTTTTCTGTGAGATTATTCTAATACTACCTATTAAAGAAATCTTTCATTGTATTATACAATCATATTATCTTCCTCCTCTAGAATATTCTTGAACTTCTATTTCCTTTTCCAACTTTTCTAATACCTATCCATTCTTCAAAGTTCACCTTAAACAAGGCATCAGAAAATCTCTCTACTACCTCCTAATTCCCATGCCTTACATCTAGCTATAAATATACACTCCTAAGTTTGTCAGAGCACTATCAGAGCACTATATTAAGAGCAATTTCTCAGAATACATTTTTACCTTACATTTTAACTTTCATACTAAATTATGTTCTGATTCTAGGGAGCACAGTCTTCATCATTGTGGTCTCTGTTTTGGTTTAAGCACATTATGATTTTTTTTTTTTTTTGGTTTTTTGAGACAGGGTTTCTCTGTATAGCCTTGGCTGTCCTGGAACTCACTCTGTAGACCAGGCTAGCCTCGAACTCAGAAATCCGCCTGCCTCTGCCTCCCAAGTACTGGGATTAAAGGCGTGTGCCACCACGGCCCGGCACATTATGATTTTTTAATGGCTATATATTAATAGAATCTTTTGTAATTTCTTCCTTTCACCAACATTACAACCTATATGAATTCTCATCTATTCTGTTTTGCATAATTTTTTATACGTTAGTATCTTAGTTACTTTTCTATTGCTGTGTTGAAACACCATGACTATGTCAACTTATAATAGAAGACATTTAATTTTTGGCTCAAAGTTCCAGAAGGTAGTACAGTCCATGACGATCATGGTGGGGAGCAAGGCAGCAGTCAGACATGGCTTTTGAGCCATATCTAAGAATTTACATCTGATCCACAAGCATGAGTGAAGGAGAGCAGGAAGGAAAGAGAATGGTGTGGGCTTTTAAAGCCTCAAAATCTACTGTTAGTGACACACCTTCAACAAGGACACATCTCTTATTCCAAGTAGTTTTACCAGCTAGGCCATTCTCATTCTCATTCTCATTCCACTACAGTTAGTTTGATTCTTCTCTCTGAAGAAGTATAGGATATTTTATAGTATTTATTGTCAGACTTTTGAACCTCATCAGTGGCCCATTAATCAATCCAAATGCTCCTTTTTGTTTCTAAGATGATTTTGAAAGATATATCCCTGATTGTCAAGGGAATCATGAACAAACTGAGTTCAGTTAGGTCTTGTACCTAGGTTTTGTAGCTAGTTATTGAGTACTATGTAGCTATACTACAGTGACCAAATGCCCACAGGTCACAACTTTTTTATTTCTTGCTTTTTGCTAGAGGCTAAGAAATGATTTTTAATATTTAACTTGATCTTTAGATACTAAGTAGTACTTGGATTACTCAACTTGAGTATTGCCTAGTATTAATTATGACTTGATGTTTTGTTCAAAGGTAAATATAATTGCTGGTGTTTTATCAGGTATCGGTTTATTAAGAGCTTGACAATATCCTGACAGCTTCCTGTCTTGGATTCTAAGAAGAAATTGAGCATCATTGGAGTTACTCCTGTGTGGTGAGACAGCCACCAGGCAAGAATTGCCTCTCTCCATCTACAGAAAAGGACACACTTGCAGAATAGTCGACTGATTATATCTGCCTAGACAGAGTAACCAGCCCTTAATAATTCTGCAGCACTAAAGTCTGTGATGAGTTTGGGCCAGAAGGCTGAAGATTTGATGCTCCAACGTTCGGTAGTATAGGGGTTGTCCAGGTGTTCAGCGGTCTCTATAAATTGGCTAAGTTTTAGAAGCTATGCTTATTGCTTCCCATAAACTCAGTTAATTTAGTCATTCTGGATTTCTGACGGCATTGAAGACCTATAGACTCATAGCCAATCCAGGCTATTTACCTTGAGAGAAAAGATCTGAGAGGAGGGTTCTCAGCTGACATTCATCCTAAAGCCAAGAAAAAGCCAGGTTCAAAACTAAGTGTTCTAGTCAAGAGAGACGGCAGAGGTTCTGGCTAGTCAACAAAAGGATGGACTGGGTATTAAGACTATCTTGTACCTCACTGGTATAAATAGAATTGAATAATTATGCTCTAATTGTATTCTGAGAGAAAAGCTTTATTTTAACAGGAAGGGTAATATGTAGGAGGAGCTAAGGGGAAAGGAGTACCGAGAGGAAAAGATGGAGTAAGGAGAGGAGAAGATGAAGTAGAGGAGAAGCTCGGTAATGAGAGAGAAAGAGAGAGGGGGCATGGAGGCAGAAGTTCACGTGTCTCCACTAGTCAAAGATAGTTTACATAGCTAGGTTGGGTATTGGGCTACACTTCTGATTGAGCATTACCATACTTATAAAGCCTTTGATTAACATTTTAAAAAATTGTATAAAAGCCAAATGGAAAAGGGGTGGGGGGGCACGGGATAGGGTTTTTCTGGGGAAGGGAAATGGGGAAAGGGATTGGCATCTGAAATGTAAATAAAATATCCATATATATATATGTATGTATGTATATATATAAATATAAAGAGCTTGACAATATATCAAATTTCCTCATGGTTTTTATGCATGCCATTCTGGTTTGTCTCTGTGGTTTATTAAAGTGGCTGGCCAAGAAGCCACTTATTTCTGGGTAGCTGCAATAGTCGTTAGGAGAAGTAGCTTGTTTTTGCAAGAAAAAGAAATTAAAAAGCTGTTCATTCCATTAGTATTAATAACATTGATCCAAGAAGCTTTCTTGTGGATAACCACAGTGATGTTAGACTTTGATGATGAGTAGCTCACATATGCAGCTGGAAATAAATGATTTAGAATTAATACTGTAATACATTTTAGATAGTGGGAAGTTCTAAGACAGGTTTTAAATCAGTGGATTAATAACTAAAGATAATTTGCAGAGTATTTTGTTTGCATTACTATTGGATAAAACATACAAATGTGTGCTTGCCCTAGTTAGCACTTCTACTTAAAGTGGTCACAGCTCTGTATTTGCTGACTTTTGTGACTTATATAGAACCTCAAGAGTTTGTAGATTTAATACAACTAGTGGGATGGGGCCTTTAGAATAGGACATGGAGTACAGACAAAGAAGTGGAAAGAACCTAAGACTTTAGCTGGAGAACCTGGAAAAGCAGAGTTGTCACATGAGATGGAGGTTGCTTCAAGTAGATCAATTTTGAGTAGTAAAAATGAAGAGTTCAATTTGGGACATGGAAAGTGTGACTATCCCTTGGAGAAACTGAGTAGGTGGTAACAGTGTGAGTACCAAGTTAGGGAGACCCAATGTGAAAAGTTGAGCTATCTAGCTGTTCAGTAAAATTGTGAGACAGAATGAGATCCTGAAAGGAACAAAGAACCTAAGACTGTGTCTGTTATAACAATTTCAGGAATTGGAAGGAAGAGGAGATCAAGAAAGGAGATTAAAGACTGTCCAGTGATGTAGGGTGGTTTAGAAGGCAAATCACCTGGTTTGACCTCAGAAACGGCTCAAGACAGACAGGCTTTTGTGCAGGATCTTTTTGGGGTTCTGTTACTAAGAAAGAGTTAGAAGATGGGGAAAAGTAAAATGAGAAGGAAAGACTGTTGAAAGGTGCGTTATTGAGCAGGTTATCTGCATGAGCAACTGACTTATTCTTGAAGAAGTCTTTGAAAACTATGCCTTCAAATAGGATCCAAGGAGAGTATTTATCTTCCAGTTCTCTCCTGTTGGTCAGAAGTTGTCTGTGATGTTAACACTTTTACTTTCTAAAAGTTTGCTGTCTCTGAGTTTGCTGTAAAAGTTCTAAAAAAGTTTGTCTGTCTTTATGGGTTCAGATTTTTCTGAGTATTTCTTGGACAAAATACTGAAGAGTCAGTGAGCCACAGAAAATGCAATTGAGATTCCATTGGAGTGAGATGTCCTGTGTTGCCCACTCCCTGTGCCGTCTCTTAGATGGTGGTCATAATCACAGCAGTTGGTGAGCAGAAGTCAGTAGAAAAAGGCTCATTCCCATGTTCTTGGTCTTCCTTCCTTTTAACTAGCACTACAGTAGGCTTATTCCTGAGTGACTTGGCCTTCTCCAAGGGTCAAGATGTTTTAGTTGATTTATCCTTTTTGTGGCATAATTCAGTACCTGCTGGCTTAGTTAGCACTCGATAAGATTCTCTTCTCATTACTAGGCCATTGGTATTTGCCATCTTGTTTGCACTATGAAGTGGTATCCATAGGGCTTTATGGTTGTTAGGGTTAGTGTCTTTTCTATTCTTTCCCTCTTCTACCCATGGTAAGTTTAACACACTGTTCCAAAGTAAAGAGTTGAAAATAGCCAGACAACTTAGAGTTCTGTAGAGCTCTCCTGTTTCCCATGTAGAAGGCCTTCTCTCTCTTTCCCACTCTGACCCTTCCTTTCTTTCCTTCCTTCCTTCCCTCCCTCCCTCCCTCCCTCCCTCCCTCCTTCCTTCCTTCCTTCCTTCCTTCCTTTTTTTTTTTTAAAGCAAGCAAAAAACTGATCTGGAAGACTTGGATGAATGGACTTTCTTTGCTGTTTTTGCTTCCATCTGTTGACTCATTAAAAAAAAAAAATCAGAGACACATTTTAGCATGTAGGGGGCAGTTTTAAGCATAAGATCATTTGCAATCTGGGAACACAATGCCACATGTCCTCAAGATGCTACCCAGTAATATTACATAGAAATTGTGTTCTTTAAATTCAGTATTTCTGAGTTACAAAACAAATTATCAAGGAAAGAAATTTTCACATAAAGGTCAGAAATTACATTAGTTAGATAATTTTATACATGACCTAAGCAGTTACAGTGGTTATCTTACATGTGCTCTTAGTTGCAAAATTATGATACAGCCATTTTGAAATGGTAAAACCCACTTGAAAAGCACATTGTGGCTTACTTTGGTTTTGCCAACTCTGCCAGTAGCAAATGATGGGTTGTTACCATGGAATGTGTGTTTTAACACCCCGAATAAGACTGGCATTGAAGACTTTCTCACTGGGTGAGCTTCAACTATGGTAAGAAGTACAAATAGGTTCCTTTGGCCCATGTGATAAAGATACAGAAGAATTTCCAATTGGTCTCTCTTGGTTACCTTTTTCATACTCTTGTGATGAGAATTAGTTATGTTCTTGGTATACTGAATGTCTTGAATGCTACATCCTTGCTGTTTAATATGATACTTTACTTATAGTAGGCCCTTCATATACAGTGATTGGATTCATCCAAGGAAATACAACATTTTATGAATGTATGGTTTGGTGTATATATGTAATATATGTGCTTTTTTGTGTAGAGATCAAAATTGGATATTTTTCCTCAACCACTCTTTACTTGAGAGAGTGGGGGAGGGAGGGGTGTGTGTGTGTGTGTGTGTGTGCAAAGAGAGAGAGAGAGAGAGAGAGAGAGAGGGAGGGGGGGGGGGGGGGGGGGGGGGGGAAGAGGGGGGAAGATGTGTGTCAGTCTTTAACAGAACCTGAAGCAATTTGGGTAGGCTGCAGGCCAGTGAGCTTGGAGGAATCTCTGTGTTCCATTCTCCTCTGACATTGGGATGATAAGTCATATACCACTATGATTGGCTCTGTATGTGGTTCTGAGGAACTTGGGTACTTACAGTTGAAATTAGTTGTAATGACTTAATTGAAAGTATAATGATCTTTTAGACTCTTCTTCCCTTTCTTTTCTTTAAACAGATAGAAGGAAAAGGACAGAATCACCAGCACTGGCTGAAGGTAAATATGTCTTTGGGGGAAATGATTGTTGAGACATAAATGAAAAATAAAATAAATATAAACCTACATTAAGAAAATATCATTTAGGGAAAAGTTTTTTTTTTAATATATTGAAATCAATATAAAACCTAACTAAAAGTATATTTAGATAATATATAATTTCTGTCTTAGAATAGGGAGTAATGGAGAACATATAAATTAATTAGAGCTTTTACCAACAGCCCTTCAAATAGGAGAAGTATATGTTTTCTTTTGGATTCCTTTCTCTGTTTCTCTGTAACCAGTAGAATTGATCAATAGAAGTTCAAGATACAACTTTAATAATATAATAAGTGAGAGGGGGAGAATATGGTACCTATCAATTGGGAATTAGAGAGAAAGATACTTTTATACATTATCTTAAATAAGAATTCTATCTTGTTGTTAGTTTTAGTTTTTTAAGAAAAATGTCTGAAAGTTTCAGTGAGATGACACAGGAGGGGAAAGTACTTGCCATGAGTCTGAAAGCTGAGTTGGAGTCCAGAACCTAAATGGGAGAAGCAAATGACTAGTTCTTACAAGGTGTCCTCTGACCTTCAGGTGCACACTCAAACATACATATGTACATGTACCATACATATTAAATAGCAAAAAGTAAGTAAAAATGTTTAAAAATCTTAGAAGTAATGGATACAATTGTTTAAATTGCCATTAAAGGGTCTAGAGTACATAAATATTTGTAATCCTTTGATTATCTATTTTGCCAATATTTTACTTTCAGAAATTTAGAGATATTTTAAAATCTTAGTTTTATAAATGTACTTTGTGGTTTTCCAGTTAAAACTTTGTTGTAAAAAATCTTATTTTTAAAAATTTAAGGTATTTAAAGTAATATTTAAATGTTTAAATACTTAAAAATATTTAAGATAAATATTTTATCTTAAAATTCTGTCCTCTTCTAAGTTACAAGAGAAAATATACTTATATTTCAAAACCAGTAATTTTATTAGAGTGGATATGACAGTCTTCATGAGGATGCCTCAGTATTGTCATTATTTCCCTGATTCTGTGTCACCAGTTATTGTGCTAAGGACATCTTTGGTAATCTGTAGGAACCTGTGACCTCTGACCCACAGTCATGGTTCTAAATGACTCATGGTGTGAAGAGCCCAGTTAAATTGAAATACTGTTACAGAGATCCAGATTTATGTATAGTAGGCTCATCTGTCCTTTGAGAGCAGAATCTAAGCTTTAGAACAGCGGTTTTCAACCTGTGGGTTGCAACCCCTTTTCACATGGTTGCCTAAATTCATTGAAAAGCACAGGTATTTACAGTCTCATACATAACAGTAGTAAAACTACAGTTATGAAGTAACAATGAAAATAATTTTATGGTTGGGGTCACCACAACATGAAGAACTGTATTAAAGGGT
The DNA here is from genome assembly GCA_030674055.1 of Rhabdomys pumilio. Classification (NCBI taxonomy): domain Eukaryota; kingdom Metazoa; phylum Chordata; class Mammalia; order Rodentia; family Muridae; genus Rhabdomys; species Rhabdomys pumilio. The sequence continues at coordinate 37,216,839 of JANHMN010000012.1, forward strand.
TGCAGGCAGCACTAGGAAGGTTGAGAATCACTGCTTTAGAATAACTGCTAACTACTGTAAAAATATTTGTAATTTTATTTAGTAACAAGTTCATAGAAACTACTTTTGCTGTAACTTGTTGACTATAATCTTGATTAAAAGACTTGTTCATTTTTCATGTAGAAGTTGGTAAAACGTTTCCTGTTCAATTTCATAGACTTTGCACTCTCTGTGGACTCCAGAACAATGAAAAACCACATCCTTCTTCCTTTCTCATCCTCCTTCAGTGAGTGTAGTTTTCTGGTCCTACATAACTGATCTTAAAAGAAAAGAGATGCCTGGTATGGTTGTAAAGACTAAATCCAGCATTCTGGAGGCCGAGACAGGAGAGGAGCATTGTAAGTTTGTGGCTAGCCTGAGTTACAGATAGAGAAATCTTATTTCCAGTGAAGAAGGTATATATGTCCAATCCTTTGAAATATCCTAATAGTAGAGATTAGAAGTTTGTAAAAAGGATTTGAAGACAATTCTATTTGCTGGTCAGTAACAACAGAAACAATATGTTTTGGGAAAGAGCATTTGATAGGCATTTGCAGGTTCAGGGAATGGAGATCTTTGGCAGTTTGGTTGATTGCAAAAGCACCACCAACATTGGTTTTGAAGGGGCCAATTGTATTATGGTGATACTGAGTTCTTTCTGTAAGTGTGATCTGGCCTCAGTACTCCATCTTAAAAATATTCTTACAAGCTACAGTTTCTTAAAGGAAACACTGCTGTTCCACCAGTTGCTGGTTTGACCTAAATCACTGAATTTCTCTAGTTCTTAGGTTCCTTTCACAAGATTCAGGAGTTGAGGTTTTCCCAGCATTTTCACACCCTTTATTTGGTATGCTTCTGTCCTCTTTCATTTATGTTCTTTTCTCTTTTATCCCTCCCAGCAACTTTGGACTTATGGTAGGAATATTAAAGTAATAGATGGTTAATAACTTTGATTATATATAAATATGTCTAACTTACATGCTCTATAAGATATATTAAGATGTGTGTGTGTGTGTGTGTGTGTGTGTGTGTGTGTGTGTGTGTGTGT
>JANHMN010000012.1:37217914-37266641 GCA_030674055.1 Rhabdomys pumilio
TGTGTGTGTGTGTGTGTGTGTGTGTGTGTGTGTGTGTGTGTGTGTGTGTGTTGGGGGGTTATTACAACTTTAAAAGCTGTAATACCAGTGACATACTTTGTTCAATTTATATATATGATAATACATTTGGTCTTACAATGGTTTAAAACCATTTAAAATTCTACACTATTAAGAAAGTACTTTTTAAATGTTTGTCTATAAATTTGCCTTAAAAAAAATAAAAATACCAATGTTTACATTGTTGCTTTAAATCCCTTGTAACTTGAGGCTTACCTGGGCTACATAGTAAATCCTGTCTCAAATAAAGTACAATTTACCCAGGGTTTTTTCTTCTTACTCTTTAAATGAAGTAAGACAGTATTTTAAAAACTGATATAATGAAAAAAACAATGTATTTAGTTGTAATTAGCACCTACTTGACAAGTAACCTTGTAATGATGGCCAGAGTTCTATTAGCATTGTAAAAGATAATGATTCTTAAGTATAGAAGATTATTTAAGTTCTGTCTTAGATAGGGTTTTCATTGCTGTGAAGAGGCACCTTGATCAGGGCAACTATTATAAAGGACAATGTCTACTTGGGGCTGGCTTACAGGTTCAGAGGGTCAGTCCATTATCATCAGGGCAGGAAGCCTCCAGGCAGGCATGGTGCTAGAGGAGCTGAGAGTTCTACATCTTGTTCCAAAGGCAAACAGAAGACTGCTGTCTTTCAGGCAGTTGTGAAGAGGGTCTCAAAGCCCACCCCTACAGTGACACATTCCTCCAACAAGGCCACACCTACTCCAACAACACCACACCTCCTAATAGTGCCATTCCTTGGGCCAAACATATTCAAACCACCACCACAAGAACATACTTTAAAAATTACCAGGCAGAGAAAAATATATGGAGTTTTGTTTTTGTATTTTGATTATGAGCCTGAAGGAGATATAAAAATATATAAAGTTTTTGTATTTTGTTTGATTATGAGCCTGGAGATGTGTTTAGGAGAATGATTTTTAAGCTCTTAAGTGTAAGAATAGAGGAAACAATTTTCCTATGCCAACTTACTTCATTATGCCAGACCCAGTAAAGACCACTGAGTGCTATTTAAAGACTTTTTATTTTTTAGCACCTGTGTCCTCTAATAATCATTCTTGCAAAACATCTTTATGCTAAAGTTTTTTTTTTCTCAGTTTCATCCATTATGCCATTATTTAGTAGATAAAGTACCTGTATCCTCTATAGGACACTTTGGATAAAACAATTAACAATTAATACCCCGTGGAAAGGCCCACTTCCATTGTTCCTTTAGTCTTCAGTATTAAAGAAACTCCTTATAGTAAGTGTCTCCTAAACATACAAGCTTTGCTCTTTAGAAGCCAACCCTTATAATTACTAGTTAGGAGAAATAAGTCGTAACTGTGAGTATAGTGTAATAATTTAATGGGGGTAATAATCTTTCTACTCCCTTTTCCCATAATTGAAGAAACCTCAAGTTCTATTAAATACTTAGAAGACATTTTCAAGATTTGGTTATTGATGGCCACTGAGAATTAGAACAAATGAAGAAAAATTAACACATGAGTGATTTCAGCTTAGTATACAGATTTCATATTCTTGAGGCCAGGATTTATGTCATATTGTATACCCAATGACTAGTTGAAATTTTTTTCCCCCTAAAAATTGGCAGAAATCTAAAGTTCAAGTTCTACAAACAACATTTAAACAGTAGCTGGATAGCTATTTGGATGCTAAAGGGAAATTCAAATTATGATAAAAATGACTATGATTGAGCCTCCCGTTTTAGCATGGATGGTCCCTTCTTTGGTTTCATGATTATTGGTAACCAAATGTAAAAACCATTTGATGTGTCTTAATCTTTACAGAGATATTAACTTTAAGAACCATTGATCCACATAGAAAATAAAGGACACCTGATTTAGTAGAATACTTTATTTCTCAGTAGAAATTATGAGGAGAAGAAGAACATGGAAACACAATTTAAAGGTCACTGTTTCAGCCCTAGTGAGGTCAGCACTGGACTTTTATTCCTACTTGGGAAATTCTGCCAGATTTCTGAGCTCCTCCCTCTTTTATTCCTAAGAAGTCTAAGGGCATGGCATGGAATGTTGGTGTGTAGTGGACAGTAATGTCTCAGTCCCTTATTCTCCATGCAAAAACTAAAAACAATGTTACTATTGATAATGTTGGTGTTACTTATTTTAGCACTTGCTGTAATGTTTATAAACTGAGTACAAAGAAAAGATGACAAGGTAATTGAGCTGTTACTATAAACAACACATGAGCAAAGTTAAGAAATCTTAGGAACTAAATGAAACAGTTTCCTATTATGTAGGCATAAAAACTAGTATTACAGAAGTCCTTGTTTAGAATTCATAAAACTCAGTTAGGGAAAAAAAAAATACTGGCAGACCAGTTAGCATTGAGTTAAGAAAACAGATCATCCTGGGAAGTTTTTAGAACAGAATATGATACAGAGAATTTCTAATACAAAAGTATTAGAAAAACTGGAACAACCAAAGACAGACAGGATGAAATAGAACAGTGAAAACGAAAGAAAGCCAAGATAGGCCTTTAATTCCAGTTATTCAGGAAGCTAAGGCAGGAGAATCAAAAGTTCAAGACTAACCTGGACAAATTAGTGAAACCTTTTCCCCAAAAATAGCAAGAGCACTGGTGAGAAAAGTCTGGTAAAGTTTTTGCCTAGCATGCCCAAAGCTGTAGATTCAGTCTTCTGGATTGACTCCACCTACAGAAAAGGGAAAATTAAAGACAGTCTGCTGCTATCACCCCATTCCTACTATTTAGCATCTGCTAACCTGTACTGCCTGGGTACTTCTGTTTTCCTCCTGCCTTCTCTTTACCTTCCAGAGTCTTCCCCTGGCATAACTAGCAGAAACTGGTCTGTGGGGAAATGTCATATACAGATTGTATAAACACAAAAAGATTCCATGTATTTTAATTTTTTTTTGTTGTTGTTGTGTATTTTCAGTTATTTCTCAGCTTAAAGAAAAAATTAAAACTCAATTCTCTCTGGGTAGTCTTTAGCAACCTTACTGAGACTGGATGAGATTCTCCTCTCTGTTCATGGCTTCCTTTGCTCATTTCACACTGTCAATCTAATATCTCCATTTGTCTCTGAATTTCTCAATTCTAGATTTTCATTAACTACCAGCAGTACCAGATAATATATAATACATAATAACACATAAAGAACTTTTTGGAAAAAAAGAACTATATGGGCCTTTATGTAATGTTAAAACAAATAAAATAGGCCATTTATGATTTGTAGCACACCTATTAGGAGTAAGGGAGAGTGTCTGAATTCTAATCCAAGCTCTTTGGTTAGGCACATTGAATTGACACCCTTTTGCTCTGTAGTGACTGACCACATTTTAAAATGCTTTTAAGTTACTTGTACATTATAGTAATCTAAAAATAAAAAAAATTGCTTGAATATATACCAATAGTTGAGAAACTGGAACATTATTGGAACATTGGAGTTGCTCAGTGTTATGGTTATTGCCATCTAAATAGCTACTATATGTAATAATGTCTTTTAATGTCATCACATGGAGTTTCCTGGTTTAATTCCCATACTCTGTTGTTTCTCATTTAAAGAATTTGTAGCTAGCATTAGTTTATTTGTACTATATTGTAATTCTTTGGGAATATAGCACATGTACTTTGTATTGAGCACCAAACTCTTTCTCAGAGTAGCCATACCTGTTTACACTTCCATCAGCAGCACTCCAATTGTTTCTTCCCCTTACATCTGTATAGTACAACTTTGGAATATATACTAGAGTAAAATCATTTTAAAAGGCTGTGTTTTCAGATTAATCATTATCAAAACTATTGGCATATATTTATTTTGAAACACGACATACAAAGAAGTCATAATTCAAAGCAAAATGCTACTTCAAAAAATATTAAGGATGACATTTTGATACTTAAATAAGACTGCTGTTAATATTGAATATTCATGATATGAATAGTAATTTATTTACTATGTTTTGAGTTCTTGAAATTAAATATAATTATGTAATTATTGCTGTTATAAATTTTTAAAAGTGTTAAGTTTGAGAAAGTGAATTTTGGCCTGGAGAGATGGCCCAGAGGTTGAGAGCATTGAGTGCTCTTCAAGAGGTCCTGAATTCCGTTCCCAGCAACCACATGGTGGGCCCTCTTCTGGCAAGCAGGCATAAATGCAGGCAGAACACTATGTACATAATGGATGGATGGATGGATGGATGGATGGTAGATAGATAGATAGATAGATAGATAGATAGATATGCATATATGTATGTGTGTATGTGTGTTTAAAAAAGAAAGTGAATTTTGAATACTGTAGTTGTTTAATGATAATATTTTTTAAGAGGAATATTGAGCATTTCCCTCACAGGATTCTGAATACTTTTGTATTGCTTGCCTGCATACTGTCTGTTAGCTGTGATAGCTGAAGGCCATTCTAGTTAAACTTAGGTGCTATGAAAGTCTGATGTAGTATCATGGTTGTGGTTCACTTCTACTTCCATGCACTGATCTGTTATATTTCTTATACATGACTTCATAGCTTTGTAAGTAAAGTTTTTAGTTAAGGGTCTTCATTTTAAAGTTGGAAGTTGAAATAAAAATTGAAAGTGTATCCACTAGATGTCACTATAGAAAAGATGTCACACATGTATGCTGTAGCTGAAGCAATGCAAGGGTGCAGTTTTACAAGTAAACTCACTTTACATGAGCCACACATTGTATGACACACAGAATAAGGTCAGCTTTCTCAATTTTAATTATTTTACCATACTAAAATTAAAATATTTTGATCTTGGCATGTGCCTTTAATTAATCATCTGCTATAGAGAACACTTAGTACTTGGTTGTAAGCTGTTAAAAGACTGGTTTGTCTTATAATAAGAGATTGTCAAGGAAAGAAAAGGATAGAAGTAGGGTGACCACTTAGGGTCATTGAAATAATCTGTTAAACTAGTGACAAAAAGTATAGTGATAATGTCAGTATATTAGCTGCTTTTGACAGTGATGATGTGGAATTTGAAAACTGGCAACATAGCAGTTACTTAGTGGATTTGCTACAATAGTTAAGTAATATGGACTTGGCACAGTGTTTGGTGGATTAGGTTTAACAGAATGGAAATTGGTGAGGAAGCAAAGCTGATGAGCACAGAAAACTGCTTTTAAAGAATTTTCCTGCAAAGAAGAAACAAAGGAGTAATGTGGGAGCTAGAGAAGGAAAGAGAATAATAATACACTTTTGTTTTATTTTAAGATAGGAGAAATAAATACATGGATCCTAATGGTACATAGATCCTAATGGGAGAATGCACAAAAAGAAAAACCATAAATAGGAGGGAAATTTGGGAATGTATTATACTAAATGAAAGCATGGGGCTGGAGTGATGACTTGAAGGTTAAGAGCACTGGCTCCTCTTCCAGGGGTCCTGAGTGCAGTTCCCAGCAACCACATGGTGGCTCACAACCATCTGTAATGGGATCTGATGCCCTCCCTCTTCTGGCACATGGGGTATACATGCAGATAGAGCACTCATTTATTTACATTCAGTAAATACATCTTTTTTAAAAATGAAATCATGAGTATAAACCTAGGCAAACACTTTGAAAGTTGAAATATGAGAATTGCCTTTTAAATTTTCTGTAACTCAAGAAGCGAGTTACAGTGACCTTGACAGGGAAAGCTTTATTGTAATGGTAGATGTAAAGAGGCAGATAGGAATAGATTAGAAGATTGAGAATTGAAAAAGTGGAGAAGACTGATGGCAGACAGTATTATTGATACTTACCAACCGAGTTGTAAAGAAGGTAGGAAACATGGTGAAGTAAGTGGAGCAGACAGGAGGTTCTGAGCTATGCAGAGCCAGTGTTTGGAAGGTAGTTGGCTTAGGAATAGGTGCAAAGAGAAGGCCCTGAGGTTGTTAGCAAAGCAAGTGGACATGGACGGCTTTGCCTCATTTTAGAAATTCTCACCATAAAGCATAGCTATACCTGGAAAGAAGAGCTAGAAAATTGAGCTAAGGACACTTATTCCAATATTAAGATTTGTGAAGTCACAAAAAATGTGGTGTATATTCAGGTGTTGGTTCATAGGTATGAATACTTATGAACGTACACGGGGAATTAGGGAGACATTGAATGTCTTCCATTATCTCCCCTTTTTAGTTTTGACAGTCTCTCACATGAATCATCTGTAGCTTACCCTGTTAGGCCAGCAAGCTTCTGGGGTCCACTGGCTCCATCTCTTCAATAATGAGTTACAGACTGGAAACATTTGCATTTTGCATGTGAAAGATGGAGTAAGGTCATTTCCTGCGTGGGAGAATGGTGAGAGGTCTGAGGAGACTTTTTTTTTTTTTTTTTTTTTTTTTTTTTATATATATAATGTATGGAGTTAGCCCTTAGTGTAGCTATTCAGAGCATGTTTTGGTATTTATGGTCATGTATTTGAAAGCTGCAGTTATCAACCAGGAGTACTTGTGCCTACTAAGAAACACTTGTCACTATTTGGAGACATTCTTAGCTGTCAGTGAGTATGAACATTGGGCAGCAGTTGTGCTAGGTCAGTCATTCTCTCCCTGAGATTATTTTGCTCTAAGGAGACATTTGTGGGACATTTTTTGTTTACTGCATTGTGGTTTTATGATCGTGTGCAGGTTTACTGGTTTCTAGTGGGTTGAGGCTCAAGATGCTGTTAAATATGCCACTGTGTGAGGTAGCCCTCAGTAAAAAAATAAATTACCTAGCCAAGTGCTGCCAAGATTGAGCAAAGCAGATAAGCAGTCATTTTCAAAGTAAACATTTATATTGTGGTAAAAGACAAGAAATCCTACATCATCACACTGGAATGAGTCGGTCAAGACCAGGTGTATTGCAGTGAAGAGTGTAGGCCCACATTATGGTGTGATCACTGGAAACCAGCAGATTTACAGAGTGGGACATGGGAAAACAAACAGCTACTACCAACATTTTCCCTGCAGGTGGCATGGTGTACATATTGCTCCCTTCTTTCTCCCTCCTGTACTATGATGGTGGTATGCCAGGAAGACTGCTTTTAAAATGCCATTTGGCAACGTTCTTGACACAAAAGGGCTAAAAATGGGCCTTATTCTACTTAGACCTTTGAAATCCATTGATAAGTTGGGTTCTGAGCAGTCCTGACAGTATTTTTTGAGGTTGCTGTGTATTCTAGTTTCTAGATTTTATCCTGACACCACCTTTCACCTTCACAGAGCCATGGCAAATCCTTAGGCAAGATTTATGCCAGTGTTTTTTTTTTTTTTTTTCCATTGCATTTTGTCTGAAAACTTACTAAGTTGGAATAGTAGCTGGTTCTGTATATGGTGTTTGTTGGGCTTCAGTCACATGTCGTGTACAGTTGAACACTCAGTTAAGAGTTGATAATAAAGTTTTGGTGAATCTTAGAGGAGAAAAACATATTGTGATTTGTATAGTAATTTTCTTAAATGGTTAATTAATTGATAACCTTCAGTCTAATGGTTAAAAGTGGTTTAAATACTGTCTTCTTTGTATTTCTAATAGGATTTGATTCAAGTTGAAGGACAAAACCTTCATTAACAAAAGTAATGGTCTGGATAGTTACATTATTTGAAAAACACTGCTATTAATTTAAGTTTAGAATATGTACTTCAGAAGTCTTTAAAAAGAACATTTAGCATAACTTTTAATCAAGTGTAAATATTAGAACTTATATTTAAAAATATCTTTTCCCCATCTTGCTTATATATAACTTTTTTAATATGTGAAACCAGGGGGACAGGAGCTATAAACTCAGTTGAGTGAACCTTTGTTGTTCCAAGTTACAGTGTGAGAACCATGTGACCCTGCACCTGTTGGCATCTATGAGCAAGCCAGCCTTGCTGAACCCCAGGCCTCTACGTCAGCCTTTTACTGGAACTAAATGATGTTGCCATTTTTATTTTTAGGTTTGCTGGCATGGGTAATCTCATTAAGGTGCTAACCAGGGACATAGACCACAATGCAGCACATTTTTTCTTGGACTTTGAAAGTAAGTCTCCTTAGCCCTTCACAGCTGGTGCATAATGGTAAAGGTGGAAGATTAATTATACTCACACCACAGTGAAGGCCAGCCAGAATATTTGTTAATTAAACATGGGGAATCAAACAAAGGTTGCATGATTTTTTTTCCCTTAATTGTAGGCAAACATCACCATCATATGTATAATTCTTTAGTTTCTCATTTGCTAAAATCATGTTGAGTCTGTAGCCAGTGGTGTCCTTTCATTAGTCCATGAAGCAAGTAGCCTTATGATGAATATTCTAATAGTGTGCTTTAGTGACTGTGCCAAGTCTGGTCACTTATCAGCCTGTATTAATTTGCTTTAAGAAATAAAAATCTGTGCTGCATATCTAAAATGAACACTTTAAATAGCTTCCACAAATTTTACAAATCACATTTGGTGAGAAATACCTGCTATTTTCATTGGCATAAAGGAAGTAATTTTTACATTTTTAAAATGAGATGTGAAGGTGAGCTTTGGCCAAACCTTAATATTTGGCTCTTAAATAAATTATTGTTTCATTGCTATACTTAGAAAGTTTCATATAAAGTAATTCTTGATCGGAATTTTTTTTTTTTTTTCAGAATATAGCACTATTGGAATACTTAAAGAATTTTTCATTATAAGGCCATTAATGAAACTTATCTTGGGAGAATTTTGAGAAGAATTAGAGCAACAGTTGTGCCATTATGTACAGGAAAAATGATATTTCACCTCTAGGTCCTACACATCAGCACCTTGAGAACCCGGTTTGCTGTCTGCCAGAGCACAGTCTGGGTAACCTGAAGGATGAATTCATGGCCTAATGAACAGTTTCCCTGTTACTATTTTTTCTTTAAGTCAATTTCAGATGTTCTTTTTATAAAGGGATATTTTCTCTTTCTCATTCTTGTCTTGACAGGTACCTTAACATGGGGAATCTTCTTAAAGTTTTGACATGCACAGACCTTGAGCAGGGGCCAAATTTTTTCCTTGATTTTGAAAGTGAGAAGATGATTTTATATCTATTTCTCTTTGCCTGCAGTAGACTGCGTTTGTCTTGCACTAATGAATGTTTCCACTCTGCCATCTTTTTAACTGCTTTGCATGACTGAGCTATGAATTGTTTGATTAAAACTTCTGGTGCCTTCTAGAACTGAATCATTTTATAAAGTAAATTATAGTAAAGAAGTGTTTCTTTGAATTTCCAAGAGATTGTGTCTCTTAATTGGCAATTATTTTTATTTAAACCCTATAATAATGAAGACACTTATGAAAAAAATTAAGGAAAAAAAACCACTATCTCTATATTTGCTAGTAAAAGCAGTATTTGAGGGAAAATTGCATTACAACTGAGAAAAAAATGGACCAGGTTTTGTTTATTCCTTATGCATATATAAAGTATTTTAAATTTGGATCAGTTCATGAAGGCTATTCAGAGCTCAGTAATTTGGGCATACTATTAAAAGGTAAGTGTGAACCTAAATTATGTAATTTTTATAGATAACTTTAAGAAATTAAAATGATTTTGTGCATTTCAGGAATTAATTTTATTCTGACTCTGAGTTAAAAAAAAAAAAAAAAACAGGTTCACAGACCTTTAAGTAATTTGCCTTGTATCTGTTCTGTGTTGCATGACTTATTGTATTGTGGTCTGAGAGCAGCAGGTAAGTGCCTCTGAGCTCTGTGCATGCTCTGCTTTGGCTTTTGGCTGTCAATATTGCTTCAGCTTGTCTGTTAAATTGAGAAAAATGATTTTAAATTGATGTTATAGTGTGAATGTTGCTATTTTAACGGACAATTAGAAAATTGTTAGGAAAGGGTGAAGAGATTTGTAAATCATGTGCTTTGTTATATTTGAACAGATTTTTAAGTACTTAAAATTTAGACTTTCTGATCTTGAGAAGCAAATAACTTGAAAAGAAAGTCGTTTTGTTTTTCACCTTCAGTGTAGTTTTTAGATAGTTCATTCTATTTTATGACCCATTTCTACAGTTTATCCTTTAAGCCAGGGTAATATTTGATTGACACATACATACATACATACATACATACATACATACATACATACATACATACAAACATGTATATTTTTTGTAGAATATTTTGTAGTCTCTAATAGGTTCCTACTTTTAGTACATTTGCACAAAAATCTGTTACAGTCTGGGTGCTATGTGTAGGCTAATAAAGGAGGAAAGCCAAAAACAAGACCATTAAAATTGTTGAGATTTTAGGGAAAGTGCACCAGATGAGCATTAGTTTTCTTGACCCTTCTGAACAATTGGACAGTGCTGTTCTAAGTGCATGTTTAGCATGGATTTTAATCAGCTTGAGGATGTTGAGCAGACTGCTGACTTAAAGAATGTTCTTTCAGATGAGGCAACTTACATTAAAGCTGTATTAGTTTATTTGCTCTGTTTGAAACTTGGTCCTCTATATTTTTCCGCTCTTCTGTCTTCTTTTTCCTTTGTCCCAAATGTCTTATATTTGCAGAATCTTGGCTTTGATATAGTCAAGATCTTGTTCAAGACTTGGCACTTGATCTTTTTATAAAGCTAGCATTCTGTTTTGTTAAAATATGAACCATAATTTAAATGTAGAACTTGAAAAGATTACTAGATCCTGGCTTGTAGGGCTGAGGTAGGGGCATTTGCATCATTAGCTTCACATTTTAAATACCTAATATAATGGAGGAAAAGATTTTAAGTCACAACAAAAATAATCAATAGTGTGAAACGATGTCTGAACTTCTAAGAAGCGCTAGTATTAAAAAAATGTGTGTTTTGTCTTCTTACCTATGCACACATGTGTGCGATGCTGGTATATACCAGTAGAGGGCATCAGCTCCCCCTGGAATTGGAGTTTGCAGATAGCACTGAGCTGCCATGTGGTTGCTGGGAATTGAACCTGGGTCCTCTGGAAGAGCAGTCAGTGCTCTTAACCACTGAGTGAACTCTTCAGCTTAAAACATTTTAAATGATACTTGTTGCTTTTATCATCCAATATAGAAATTTTGCTTTGCTGCTTGCTAGTATACCATAAAAGAGGCCTCAGTGAAGACACACTGTGTACCAGGCTATAATTTGCTCCTAACTTAAAATTTAGATGCTGAGGTACATTTTTTTTGGATTCTGATACTTGTGGGATCTTAATTTTATCTTATACTTTTTTTTTTTTTTTTTTTTTTACATTTTTCCCTCTTTTTAAAGAAATACTCAGTTTTGAATTTGGGAACTTTATTATTAAGCTACTATAATGACCATTAGATAACTCCTTTTTAACTGGTAACTATTATGTACCAGATCTGCCGGTTCTTTTTTGCTATTTTAATACAGTTACATTATTTGATTTATAGGTCACCAAAGTAATTTAGATCTATTATTCCAGTCATCCTTATTGGTTAGACCCAGCTTCGCATACCTTCAGAGTTGGGCTACACAAACATAATTTTGTATATAATCTCTGAGGACACTGAAAAGAAGCAGCAACATGCACAGTGCTGTTAAGACAGATGCCATTCTGTGTTTAGCTTTTGGGCATCAGAACGTATCAAATTATATAATCTCATGCATTTTAAACATAATTTGTGGTACTTAGTAATTTGTTATATAAATGAAAACTGTGTCATAGTCATTATTCCCCTTAACCCATACCCCCTTTACAGGTTTATACTTGAGTCCATGTACACTTAGAGCTAGCTTTTTGTATATCAGCCAGTAGGCTAGATATGCAAGGCTGTTGTTTCATTGCTGCCATGGAGACCTTAGTCTGTCTAGTAGAATAAAGAGAATGAAGAGTCACAATCTCATTTACATATTTACATTTAGGATGTAGATCAGGTCAGAGTTCAGTAAGATACTAGAATTGGGTGTTGGGTGAATTGCAGTAATTCAGCTCAGTTCGGAAGGTAACTGTGGAAAGAAGCAGCACCATGCACAGTGGTTTTAAGACAGATACATATTATTCTGTGCTCAGCAAAACATTATTCTTTAAATACAGGAATTTCTCTTAAGTTCTATTAAGATAATAAGTTCAGAACTATTCCATAATATGACAGCATATATTAAAATAATATACCAAAATGGTAGCATTGTATAGCTTCTTCTAAGTCTTAGAGTTACCTACTGTTAAAGTTGTTAATTAATGGCTCATTCTAGTAAGTAAGTTTTTAGCAACTATTATGTCAGTGGTTCACAAAATTCTGGTTCATAGAACAGAAGAGGGACTTGGTTTTGTGCCATTTCTCAGCCTATAAGCTTAGTATTTGTTAAACTTGATTTATGTATATCAAAGCAAATCAAAATAGAGTTTTTATAAAAATGGTTATATAAAAATATAAGTGAGAAATAGGATCTTCTTTTTCTGCTTGTCTAGAGTGCCTTCCCATTAAGTCATACATTTCTTCTTCTCAATTCTTTTGTGTTACCTGTCTTCCTTCTTTAAAAAAAAAAAAAAATTAGTACTTACTTTTAAGGCTAATGTTATGTTTTTCTAGTTAATCTCTTGTATATTTTCAGTACCTTTTGCCTTATTTTAGGAAAAGTCTGTTATGCTAGGTGCTGAGCTTATACACTGTGCCAGTGGAGTACAGTATGCATTTTGGTTCCTGACTTGATAGAACTTAGGTAGATAGCTTTTAAGTATTTATAGAGTAAATGATTGTAAGGGTGGAGCTGTAAGCTCATATATCACAATTGTAATTTTTATGTTGATTCCTTTTATTTCTACTTTCTTATTAAAAAAAAAAAACACTGTCTTCTATTTTAGTCATTACTTTCAGTGATTCTTTACTGCAGTTTCCTATGGGAATTCTTCTACTTGGTAGGAAATTGGAATGAAATGACTAAAATATTTAATTTTGCCTTCCAACAGTAAGAGCAATTTGAACATGTCTTAGTTTCTATTTAATAGAGTATACATTTAAGCTTGTGAGTAAAGAATGTCTTCCCTCAGTAGATAGATTGCTTACATTCAAATGAGTATCATTTTGTTATCACGCTATGTGGTGTGTTTTCCTTGGAAAAGTAAAGCTATGAAAAATCAAAGTGACAAGTCTTGGTTGCATTATATAGAAAATGCCTTTATTTATTTTTTTTTTAAATGCTTTATTTTACAATCTTTTTCTTCCTCCCTAGTATTTTACCCTTTGCATGATTTGCTTTCAGTAAAGCAATGCTTACTTGTCTGCTCTTTCTGTCTGTCTTCATTTCTACAGCAGTCTTCAGCAGCTTTCAAAATTATAAATGTGACTTTCCTGTGACAGTCTAAAAGATGTTTGATCAGTGTGGTGCTGGGTGTTTTTCCCTCTTAGGGAAACTTGAATCTTCTCCTTTATTTTAAATTTCTTGATACTCATTAAACCTTTACTAGTCATTAACTACTTACAAGGTCTATTTAAATCTCCTGGATAATGTTTTGTTTGTATGTTAAACTCAGTGTCACATTTTTATGTTACTAGCCTAGTTACCACACCAAAAATACATATTTTAGTCTTGAAACGATACAAATGCCTTTGATATGTAATATATAAAATACTGTCCTTTGTCATGAAATCTCACCTCATAACTTCAAACTATGTGTCTATTGATGTCGTGTCTGTAGTTCCACAATCCATATGAGAAAGAACTGAACTTTCATTTTTGCATGTACAAAGTATTTCTCTATGCTGCATCTGGTGTAAGTATAAAAGTGATGGGTGTGCTTTTTTTTTAAAGTGGTGTGCCTAATTATTGCTTTGAAAATATGGTCTGGCTAAATATGGAAACAGTACTGCTTTAAAATGACAACCTGATATTTATAAGACATTTATTTATGTTATATTTAACCATATATTTATCTAAACATTTATCTATAACTCTGTATTTACTCTTAGTAGAATATTTGTAACTTTGAATACCATCTTTTAATATTTCTATTGGCTTCTCTTTTAATTACTACATTTTTATTTTTAAAGAGTAATTAAGGGAACAAATATCTAAACACATTTTTAAAGTTGGCTTTCCACACTACTGTTTTTCTACTGTACCATTAGATCTGTCTTATGCATATTAAATTTAAACTTGGGTGTTATAATTGTTCATTTTAAACGTGTTGTGTATTATTGACTAGTTGGCAGATAATAGGGGAAATTGAATCATTACTTACCCAAACATAAAATAAAGATAGAATTTAAGATGTTTTCACATTTAGTCTCATGTGTGAAGTAAAATTTTCTTTTTTAATTTTCTAAGTAAAGGGACAGATAGGAATAAAGCCGAGCAAGCAAGATAGACAGTGAGGCTGGCCAGATACATTCTGAATTAATCTTTTAAATTTGGACTGGGTCTCTTTCCCCTAAAGATAATGTGTTAGTATGGAGGAATCCTGCCAGCATAGTTCTTCCTTAAGACATTATTTTACATACTCTATACCTTATTTGTAGTATTGAGTGTGCTCTAGTTGAAAAGACTTACGAAAAACTCTTTGCTTGAACAGTCCACTTTTTTTGGTCTCAAAATAGAAAGGAGTATATTTAAAAAATGAACCCTTAGAGGAAACAGATGACTATGCTATTAAAAATGGGATTTCGGTTACCTTTTGACTGGCAGAGAGAAAGCCAGATTTGTCACCTTTCAACATGTTTTCTGGTCAGCGTCACTGGTGGTAAAGATGCCTGTATGTTTGTACCCCAATATTTATAACTGTAATTACTCCTTTGTTTTCTTCCTCCTCGATCCTAGATAAGTAAAAAGTCAGTTTTTGCTTTGTCATTTCAAAATTTCAGCAGTGATCATGTAACTTAAAGCATCCCCCCTTCAGCTGCTCAGGAGTTCTGTAGTGGACTTATAGTTTGAACTCCTGTACAGGAACCTTGGCCCTCATACTCACCCATAGAGAAATTCAGTAATACTGCCATAGATTTGGTCTTAAGCATATTCTTCTCTCTCATAACCTCATTATGATTCCAGTTGTTCAGACAATTTAAAATGGCCCCTAGCAAACTTCAGTTGTTCAAAATAAAATGAACTGCATAGGAAAATAAAGGAAAATGAAATAGCTTTAAACTGTATACGAGCAAGATACTTTAATAGGTAGACTTCATTTCTATTTCATTAAAATAAAATAGTGCTTCATTTGTTTCGTTAGTGACAGTGAGGCGTGCAGAACAAAAATGTGATTATTGAGCATATCAGTTTTTGTAATCCCAGCATTCAGACTGAGACAGAGATTTACAAGGGCAGCCTGGGGTACATAATATATTAAAGGCCAGTCTGTGCTGTGTATTGAGACTATCTAAAAAAACCCAAAACTGTAAGTAGTAGTACCAGTCTAAATTTTAATTAGAAGTCTCAGACTGGTTCAATATACCACCATAATTTGTAAATTAAATTAAACGTTATATAATAATACTTTTCTTTATAGTTTGTATAAATTTGAAATTAGTTTAAATGTGTCTTCTAAAAAGTGTAAAATTTATATTGAATAAAATTAACTTATCCTTGGAAATTGGTTTGTTAATTGTTTTTAGTTAATACATGTATTAAAATATTCATGCAACTG
This sequence comes from Rhabdomys pumilio, assembly GCA_030674055.1. NCBI lineage: Eukaryota > Metazoa > Chordata > Mammalia > Rodentia > Muridae > Rhabdomys > Rhabdomys pumilio. The sequence continues at coordinate 37,233,507 of JANHMN010000012.1, forward strand.
TAAATTTTCTTGTGCTTTCATGCTGTTTAGATGCCCAGCCTACAGAGTCTGAGAAGGAAATATATAATCAGGTGAATGTAGTATTAAAAGATGCAGAAGGCATCTTGGAGGACTTGCAGTCATACAGAGGAGCTGGCCACGAAATACGAGAGGTAAAGTTTATAATTTATATAGGCACTTATCAGTAAAGGCCAATTGGCTACTTGTCACCTTGGCTTAATTTCTGTTGTTTTCTGGACTTGTTATATTTGCAAGACCACTTGTCATTATTTCAAAAGTAGTTACAGTGCTACGCGGACAGAGAGTTATTACAAAGGGGAAGTGCTACCTACTCGTATGTGATTCAGTAACATCTGTTTGTTATAGTCACATGTGAAAATTAGGTTTTCCTTTGGGAACTACTTATTTATGCTTTCTTCTTGTGGAGAGAGAATATTACTTTCTGACTCTACTCCCCAGCACGGTCCCACCTCCCGTCTATTTTTCAGTTCCTAAGCTTCCTAGGAGAATGTTTCTCTTAATTACACCTTTATTTGACTTTCTTTCCTCTGAATGTACTTACTCTATTCTGAGGCAGTGCTCAAACTCTCTTGCTTCTAGACCTGAATTTTTCAGTTAAGGAGGGCATGAACAATGCCTATGCTTTGTTCATGCCCTCCTTAACTTCTGTTACTCTCAGTATCAAGTAGTACAGAGGTTATCAAAGACCAGTCTTCTGGGCTCCCAGTCGATTATCCTCAGACGTCTGGAGTAGTAGCACCTCAGAGTAAAGTACAGAAAGAGGAGGATGCTGTGGTTACTTGGTAGCTCTTTAGTGTGAGGGAAGAGGGACACTGAAATGACTCGTTGTCTTTTTCTGTTTGTGTCCACCCTTGTCTTGCAGAGTGATCTCACCTTTGCTTTGGTGTGGAGTACCCTTCTTTTCTTTCCTTCACATGTCAAAAACCTACTTCCTTTACTCTGTGTTCCTAGTACTTTACACATGTGTCTTTTATGGTACTCATGAACCTCAAAAAAATAATGACTTGGTGTTTATGTCTGTACCACTCACCCGCCAAGCTCAAGTGTTAAACCCGGGCTCTTACATATTCAGTGCCTAGCAAGGTGTAAACTGTTGAGGAAATAAATACTGGAGCTGTGGCCTAAACTTAATGCTATCATTCTAAATCTTAACATTTTTGTGAGTGATAGACTGTGACTATTACTATGAAATCAAGATAGTGAAAACATTTAAATATAATTTGAAAACTCAAACATGGAAACAAAACAAAATAGCTTTACTACTCAGTAAATTGTTCTTTCCTTATAAGTCACAAGAATTCACAGATTATTTTAAAATGAATTTGATGTTATCGTCATGTTGATTAAATATAGATGAAGTCTTATCACTTTGTCATAATTACTTTTTTTTAGTTTATTGTAAATGAAGAAAAAAAATCTCATTCACTACAAAGACACTTTTGTATTTTTCTCCCTATAGGTAGAACTCTTAGGATTGAAAAAATGTTTCATAATTTTTCATCAGAAGGGTTGCTCTGTGTTTGTGTGGGAAAGGCTTGGTCCCTATTCTCATGTACACTTCATTGACTTCTTGCTTAGATTGAGTTAATTTCTGGAAGAGAGTATGATGGTAGGAAAGTTTATGTAGTTGTTTCAGAAAGGCCGTATGGGGCTGTGATACCAGAAACTCTGAATACCATGACCAAAGATTGGAGTTCTCCACATGTCCTAGGTATGCAACAGAGTTGATTTCCCAGAACTATAGCTATATAGAATTCACATTATTCCACAATTTTTGATGTGAAAAAGTAAACAAATGCTTTAAAGTGTGTGTGTATATATTTAAAGTCTTATGTCGGGAAGCAAAAGTATAACCATATACCACTAAAGAACATAAAAGTATAAGGGGGATGCCGGGTAGTGGTGGCACAAGCCTTTAATTCCAGCACTTGGGAGGCAGAGGCAGGCAGATTTCTGAGTTCGAGGCCAGCCTGGTCTACAGAGTGAGTTCCAGGACAGCCAGGGCTACACAGAGAAACCCTGTCTCGAAAAAAACAAACAAAACAAAACAAACAAACAAAAAAAAGTATAAGGGGGAAAATAATAGACTGACCTTATTGGACTTTGAGACTTACTGTGACTTATTGTGTCATCACTAACTGCTTGGTAAAGGACTTAAGGACAAAGAAGTTATGTGTGGTGGTTCATACCAATAATCTGAGCACTTGTGAGGCTAAGGCAAGAGGATGCCATGAGTTTTGAGGACAGCCTGAGCTATTGAGTTAGACCCCTATCTTCATTTAAAACAAATTAACACAACAAAACAAATAACAAAAGAAAATTAAAGACAGAGAAGTATGTAAGCAAAATAGTAATAAAATATGTGAATTGGAAAATGTTATCTGGGGGTTGGACAGATGTAGACAGTGTTGAGGGTATTGAAGTCTTAAGAAATATATGGATTCTTGGGTGTAATTAGGTTCCTGAATAGTAGGAAAGAAGTTCACATGAAAGGACAGTGCTGAGTACATGCTACGTTACAAAGAACTGATAACTATCGGAACTGTAATAGGTGGCCTATGAAAAACAGACAACAGAAAATTGTGTCGGGAATAAACTTGTGTATCACTGTGAAGAAGTTTCTTTTGTGAAGAGAAGAGCTATTCAGTCAGTGCAAATTGACACTGTAAATGGTTATCAAGAGGTCTCTTCATAATAGAGGTCACTGTATCAAAAAACAAAAACTCTAAAATTATTTGTACTTTTAAATGAGGTGCGTGTATCTGTATGTTCCAAGTAAGAAAAAATGTAAAGAATAATGGCTCCTTAACTCACCATAATAAAATGGAAGCAACTAGTAACATTTCTGTGGTAATAAAATTATAAAACTCCATATAACAGTGTAGCATAGTACTGGCATGTAACAACACAAACTGTTTTCTGATAGCTAGCTTGTTAATAGAGTTGAGTATGTATTAAATAACATTTATAAAATGTGCCTTTAAAATGGAATAAATATGGTTTGAGAGATGGCTCAGCAGTTAAGAGCACTGGTTCTTCTTCCAGGAGGCCTGAGTTGTGGATCGGTTCGATTCCCAGCACACACATGGTGGCTCACATCCATTTGTAACTCTAGTTTTAGGGGATCCACTACCTTCTTCTGGCCTTCAGGCACCAGCCATGCATGTGGTTCACAGATGTACATGCAGACAAAACATACGTATAAGTAAATCAGTATGTTAAACATATAACCCTAAAAGGAGTAATTATGAGTTAAGACAGGTATGTTCTCTAGCATAAACCTCAGTGAGAGACGAAGAACCTCCAATAATGTTTAATTCTGCCCTAAATTTTAACAGAGTTGACAATAAGTTGTAGTACTTATTTCAAGATAATGTTGTCATGAACATTACTAAGTGCCATCTTGTACGTTGAGCTGTTAGGAATACTGGCCCCAAACCTTACCAACATTAGTGAATCTGAAGTGACAGGTGAAGGAAGCAGACACTTAGAGGGATCCATAGAATATTAGCCACGAAGGAACATACCTTCAGTTCCATAAGGAAAAGCAGGTCCTAGGAAGTAGTTTAGTCACTGCAGACAGTAGACAGCATCTACAGGCACATTTGTGTATTATGGAGATGCATTTGTGCTTAGACCTTCATAAGAGAAGTTGGGAAGTTTAAGAGTAAATCAGTGAAAGTGTAATTTTTAACTGTTTGCTTGTTTCCTGAACAATAAACAAATTTACATTGCTTGTTATAAGATGAACTGAGTCTAGGCTTCCCCCTAGATATATTAGCATGTTATCAAAAATTGTTTATATGAAGTTTGGATTATTTATTACATGTTGTGATCATTGATATTAGTTACAGTTTTTCTAACGTGAGTAATGCTGGTTTTAGGCTCCTGCTCTATCAAAGAATTATTAAAAATTATAAAACCACTCAAAATTTGAAAATATCAGCTAGATGTGGTAGCACATACTTGTATTTCAGAACTTGGGAGGCTGAGACAGGAGGATCATGAGCTTGAGAACAATCTGGGCTACATAGTAAGACTGTTGTTTTACACAGCCCATTTATTTATTTATTTGCACCTAATTCACAAAAATTTTAAATTGAGTATAATTTTATTTTGCCTTGTTGAGTTTTGTTTTTGTGTGGATAGATTCAATTCTAGTGCCTTGGAGGAACTAAACATGTCATGCCTAGTGACCCTTACAAGCAGCTCCTGCCATAGCTACAGAGTTTTGTCTCTCAGGTAGTAACTTTGGGTTATTTAAAATATTAGAGAAAGCAGCGCAAGTTGTGAGAGGAAAAACTACACTGAGTTTGATAAAGGATTAAGAAAGTATCTGTAGGCAAAAGGAAGGTAAAAGTGAGAAAGCTCTCACCTGGGAATAAGTCCGTACTTAGAAGAGACAGCATAATGGCTTGAAGGACTAGCACTGACAGGGTCTGCATATTCACGAGCCCCATCTTGGTCTTCATTTCTTCCCTTCAGATTGAAGCTGGGTTTTTTGTTTTGTTTTTTATTTTTGTGGAGTTTTTTTTTTTTTTTTTTTTTTTTTTTTCTATCTTCTTACTCAGGAAAGCCTGAAAGAAACTTGGAATCCACTAAAGCATCTTAGTTCAAGACATTGAGTATTTGCAGTATTTCAAAATTGCATTTTTCAGATTGATTTGGGTTCCTTGTTGGTCAGGTCTTTTAGAGCTGGTGTGGACCATGCAAACTGAATTACAGCTTTTGACCCTTCCTCAGAGTTGATATTTTTATGTATTGTTTTACTTTGTTTCTTTCCGAAGACATCCCAAGAGTGTCTCTACAATAAAAGAAACAGTATAAAACATTTTCTTTCTCTGGATCCAAATGACACCAAGTTGTAATATAGCTAACTAACAATGTTGATTTCATTATTATATATATCTATTGGGGGGAAAAACTTGTGGAGTTAAGAAAGTCCAAACTTGGAATTTCTGTGTCTATCATTCTGTACTTTAAATATTCTAACCTCCTTCATTTGCTAATAAAACTTTTGCCTTAATGTTTTAAAAAAAAAAAAAGACTTTTGTAACTTTTATAAATCTTAACTTTTTGTTTCTTGGATTTTTTTAAGGCAATCCAGCATCCAGCCGATGAGAAGTTGCAAGAGAAGGCATGGGGTGCAGTAGTGCCACTAGTAGGCAAATTAAAGAAATTTTATGAATTTTCTCAGAGACTAGGTAAGCTTAAAACTTTGTAATTTTTACTTTCCTGGTAAGAAAGCAACAAACTCTCTCTCTCTCTCTCTCTCTCTTTCTCTCTCTCTCTCTCTCTCTCTCTCTCTCTATATATATATATATAAAAGCACATGGTGTTGTACTCATAGTTTTCTCAGGCTTTTGAATTATTTAGACTGTTTTCCTCAGCAAGTTGTGATTTACAGAAGGGGATCTGATTTCTTTGGTTCTCAGTCTAAGAAACTACATTAGCCTGTTTTGAGTTCTGACTCCTCATATTGGAGTAGAACCCAGGGCCTTGTGTTTGGTAGGCAAGTGCTTGCTGCTGAGCAACAGCCTAACCCTTAAGACAGACACTGGATAGAACCAGACAAGAATTGAAGAAGTATTTTTATAATAAATATCCTTTTTAACAACTGTGGGGGGTGTGTTGTGGTATGGGTGTGATGTGGTATGTTTGGAGGCCAGAGGTTGTTAGAATATTTTTTAATGATTTCTTCTGCATCTTTGAGACAGAGTTGCTTACTAAGTCAGAAGCTTACCCTTTAGACTGGTGTTACAGGCATAGGCTGCCATGTCTGACTTTTCCGTGGGGTCTGGATATCTGAACTCAGGTCCTCACTTTTGTGCACCAAGTGTTTATTTACTTTCCCTCCCTCCCTCCCTCCCTCCCTCCCTCCCTCCCTCCCTCCCTCTCTCCCTCCCTCCCTGCCTCCTTTCTTTTCTAATGTACATTGGTGTTCTGTCTGCTTATATGTATGTGTGAGGGTACCAGATCCCCTGGAACTGGAGTTACAAACAGTTGTGGACTGCCATGTGGGTGCTGGGAATGGAACCCTGGTCCAGGTTCTTTGGAAGACAACCAATACTCTCTGGAAAGCCATCTCTCCAGCCCCCAAACATTTCTTACTATAAGTTATAGCTGTAGGTTATTTTTGCATGAACAAATAATTGAAGAGTGAAGCATGAAAATTTGTTCTTGTTGAGTTATTTGGACTTTAGTGAAGTGTCTCTCTGGTCTGTAGCTTTACATCCTCTGTAATCTCTGTCAACCTAGGACTCTCATCCTGATTACTTTGACTACTGTATACACTCCTTTTTACCCTGTTAATATTGAGCACCCTTTGAAGTTAAAATGCTCAGATTTTATTGAAGCTATCTTGGTTTCTTAGTGTGTATCATTGAACGATGGAAAAACAAATGCAAGTGGGTGGTTTGCAGTGTTTTCTGATGTTCTAGATGTTAGAATTAATCTGGTGTGTCTTGTGGATGCTTTTCTACTCCAGCAGCGAATATAATAACAATCCATAGCAAAAGCTTGATGTCCTTGCTATTGTAGCAGGCCTTGAGCCTTTCAAAAGAGATCTCTTAGGGGCTTCTATAAAGTCATGAGTAAAGGAAACCTTTGAGACCTAACGGATTACGCTACCTCGCAAGTTAGTAACCTGGATAATAGTATTTCTAGTTCCCTTGCTAACAGGATGCATTTCTTTGACTCAGTGTTGTTGAATAAGTGACTGATAGTCTAATGCCTATACAAATTTGATATCTCAAATATATATTAGGTCTTTAAAATCACTAATAATACATGCTAGGCTTTTGAGGCATAACAGCCTAGCTGTTACTAGCTGAACAATCTTGATCATATTCAGAGTTTCAGTATTCTATCTAGACTTGCAGTCTGTTCAGTCTTCTGCTTGTATCTTTTAAACCTCTCCTACTTCTCTACCTACCCCTCTATTGTGGAGCCAGAGATGAGAATAAATACCAGACAGCTTGAGGAATACCAACAACTATCAAGTTGTACAAATCCTACAGAGTGGTGCAGTACAGTGAGAGAGCTCCTGATCTTAGCTGAAGACATACATGTCATGTACAGAAGAGAGACCTTGATGCCTTGCTTGTTTGCATCCTGTTAGAGTTAAAAGGCTAATGTTGCCAGACTAATTGGAAGATACAAGTTTTGTTGACAGTCTTGTTGTCCAGAGAAGTTTTCTGTGTTTCTGTTGATCTGAAGCCTAAGAGCCTTTCCTGTTGAGGCAGCTACCTGTGTTGATAGTAATCATAATGCTTTTTCTCACCAAGGTCTACCTTCTGTCCCAGGGTTTATGTTCATCATGTTGGTTGCTTTCACTGGGCTCTTTTTGTTCTTTGCTTTGTTTTGAGGTTTGGGGTTTTGGTGGTGGTGGTTAGTGAGAGTGTGTGTGTCTGTGTCTGTGTCTCAGTCTCAGTTTGTGTCTGTGTCTGTGTCTGTGTCTGTGTCTGTGTCTGTCTGTGTTTTTTCCCTTTGGTTTTTAAGACAGAATTTCTCTTTGTAGCCCTGGCTGTCTCTGATAGCCTAGGTTGGTCTTGAGCTGACTGTCTGAAGATGACCTTGAACCTTTTTTTCTTTCTTTAACATTTATTTATTTATTTATTTAGGGTCTGTAGAGATGACTTAGTAGTTAAGGGCACTTGTTGCTCTTGCAGCGGACCTGGATTTGATTCCTAGCACCTGTATGTTGGCTCAAAACCATCTCGGGTTTTCCAGAGGATCTATCCTCTGTGGGCACCATGCATGCACATACATATTAAATCCAGGCAGATACACACATGTTTTATCTGTGCCACAGAACAGGTGTGGAAGTCAAATTACAGTAGTTGGGTTTTTTTTTCTTTTTCCCACCATGGGGTCCTGTAGATCTGCTCTCCCAACTTTGACCTTGATTGGTTTTTTTTTTAAGATATATTTTTACTATGTGGTCCTAGCTGGCCCTAATTCATTATGTAGACCACCAGGCTGGCCTTGAACTTACAGATCTACCTGCCTTTCCCTCCATAGGGTTGGGTACTCCCTTCTCCCCCATTGTGATTTTTGAACTATTGATATTTCTCTTTGAACTTTCTGGTTGCTAAGGTAAGCATACCAGGTTTATGTGGGGATTGAACTTAGGACCTCGAGCCTGCTAGGCAAGCACTGTCTCAACTGAGTTATACCCCCTGCATGCTGCATTGCCCAAAAGTGTTGATGAAGATTTAAAAGCAAAAGCATTCACAGTAATAATAAAGCATTCACAGAGTTTTCCTATGTGTTGACTGTGTTGTGTCTGCCCCTTCCCCAAGTCATGTCCTTTGAGTTTTCTTATGACAGTTGTCCCTAAAGGAAAACTCTGTCCAGGAGCTTCCTTTCCTCTCTTCTGGTTAACTTGTTTCCTCTTCTTGTTGTAGCTCAAGAACTTTGTAAGTTGGGTAATGTCATAGTCAGATTGCCATGTTAAAACCCTGTCTCACCTGCAGTGTAAAGGCTAGAATGTGAGGTTATATGTGCCTTATAAGGTATAAGAGTGCATGAGAAGATCAAGTCAGGAGAGAACAATTTCAGTTTTGGGACAGGATTAATTTTTCTCTGTATTCATTCAATACATATGTTAATGTCCTTAGAAAATAAAATTTGAGGGTCTTTAGAACAGAAGAAAATTATGCAAAGTCTGACAGGATGTTAAAGAAAAAAATAGCATTTGCCTACATTTGATCAAGTTTCAGGCTTAATTTCAGCATTTGGGATGCTTAGGATGCCAGAGATACCAGACAAGGGAGACAGAGGGCAGTTTACCCTGTGTCTTCGATGTTTAGATTCATGCTCTGCATCATTCCAGATCTGAGTTTATGATAGAATTAACTCTTTTAAAGTTTTCATTAAACTGAGTATTACTGCAGTAGATAGTTTGAGTGTGTGCAGTATTAGCAGTGATAAGGTGTCGGTTTGTCTTGGTTACAGAGAAAGAGAGTGCTCTGAATGTTGGTTGGGAATTGAACTCCCTAACAACTTTTTCATCTTCTTTTCATTAGAAGCAGCTTTAAGAGGCCTTCTGGGAGCCTTGACTAGTACGCCATACTCCCCCACCCAGCATCTAGAGCGAGAGCAGGCTCTTGCTAAACAGTTTGCAGAGATTCTTCACTTCACACTCCGGTTTGATGAACTCAAGGTAGAGTCTGCTGATACACTTTTTATGAAAATCATGTTTTTTCACTGAATAGTAGGAGGAGGAACCTTTTAAAATCTGTATTTAAACGATTTCAACCCAACTGAAAAGCTAGATTTAAAATGGCAGCTCTTTGAAGTGGCAACCAGCCAAGTACACAGGAGTCGATGTTCACTGTAGTCCATTGAGTTTGTAAGCAGAAAGTGATTCTGAGTTGCTTCTTTGGTTTTTTTTCTTTCTGTTTGTTCAATTTATTTCAACTTTCTTTATACAAAACATTTTTTTCTTTCCCTTCCTCACTACTTTTTTCCCCTGTTGATCTTGTCATCTGGCTTTTTATTATATTTACACCTATAAATCATATGTTGTAATATGGGGCGAGTCTTAACACTTTTTTCTTTTAAGACAGGGTTTCTCTGTCTTGAAACAGCCTTGACTGTCCTAGAACTTGCTCTGTTGGCCTTGAACTCATAGAGATCCACCTTCCTCTGCCTCCTGAGAGTGCTAGAATTAAAGGCATGCACCTCCACCACCTGGAATGTACTGGTTTTTTTTTTTTTTAAGATATATTTATTTTATGTATATGAGTACACTGTAGTTGTTTTCAGACATTCCAGAAGAGGGCATTGGATCCCATTACAGATGATTGTAAGCCACCATGTGGTTGCTGGGAATTGAACTCAGGATCTCTGGAAGAGCAGTCAGTGCTCTTAACCTCTGAGCCATCTCTCCAGCCCTTGTTTTGTTTTTTTAATTGAAGTCCTGAGTTCAAATTTTGAGACTTGATTTTTCAGGATCTTGTGTACCTTTTCTAGAAAATTGAAGAGTTAAAGTTCTGTGTTACTTCATGGAGTATTATAGACAACTATTAATTACTATTAATATTTTGGGCACAAAAGTACAAAAATAAAAAGTATATACAGATTCTTTTATTCAAAGCAAGTTCCCTTACATTTGTTTTTTGTTTGGTTTTATAATATCAACATTTTTGATAAACAAGCTCTTAAGGTATTACCTAAAGTTATTGAAAAGGAGGGATGCATAATGCCCACAATTGGAAAACAGTCTATGGTTTTATGGTTAGAATGAGTGCTGCTGTGTGTGGTAGTATCACCTTTAGTCCCAGCATCCCAGCTCTTGGAGAAGGCAGAGGCCAAAAGGTCTCTGTGAGTTCAAGGTCCTTGAACTCTTTGAGGTTCAAGACCTTGTCTCCAAGGGAAAAAATGCACTGAAGAGTTCAAAAGTACTACATGCTTTTGTGAGTATACCAGGTAATTGTTAAAGTTACATGAGAATGCTAGGTTGCCAGTTCACAATAAATTAGATTTTCACCTAGCTTACATTAGCATTTGATACATAGCAGTCATCTTTCATATATTACAGCATTCTTTCATACATGTCCTCCCTCTTTAGATGACAAATCCTGCCATACAAAATGACTTCAGCTACTATAGAAGAACATTGAGTCGAATGAGAATTAATAACGTCCCGGTAAGCGTTTGCTATGAATTAGGTTTAGTGGTGGTAATAACTTGGTTTTATTCTTCCCTTTGTTCATTCATTTACCCTCCCACTTATTAGATGAGTTGTTTTTTGTTGGTTTTGATTTTTGAGACAAGGTCTCTACATTGCAATGGGTGTCCTAGAACTTACGATGTAGACCAGGCTAGCTTGGAACTCACCGAAATCCACCAGCCTCTGGCTCCAGTTTATTCCAAAGTTAAAGCTGGTAATTATCAGTAACCATACTGTGGAAGGAGAGCTCATAACCACTTCAACAAAATTGCATTTTGTCTTTATATCAGTAATACTTTAAATCTAGTTGTATATTATTATTTTGACTAAACAGAAAATTTTGCATGAATCCTGAAGAAAATTGACCTCGAATGAGAAAATTGACTGCTAGTGGCAAGAGACCACTTGCGTTACGTCATCTCTGGCCGTGCCCTAGCATCACAGCTTCTTTCCTAGGTCCTCAGGGCTGCCAATCTCTTCTGTCCTCCCAAAGTGTTTAGTGCTTTTTTCTGCTTTCATGGAATTACAGATGTAGATACTCTTTGTGTTTAGGGGACTCGTATTATGGTAATTGGTGTCAAAATAGGAGAAATCACAACACAACTCTGTGCTCATGTTGTTAGTTTCATATAGATGTACTGGAGCTGTGTAAGGAGTGATAAAGGGTCAGAGAGAATTTTTAAGTTCCAAAGGCACTGTTTTCTTATGTATTTATTATTACTGAAAAATCTCTATGAAATGGTTGTTTTAAAATGGGCACCAGGTTGGAGGTAAAGGGTTTCTCTGTTCTTTACAACAGTTTGGGTTTATACATTCCACCTAGTATGAAACTGATTATGTTGTCTGTTTTGTTTGTTTATTTTTCAAATTTTTACCTGGTAAATAAAAACAACACTCAGTCTTTTGCCCTCTTTGCCATCTCTATCTCTACAGGCCCAGGACTTTAGAGAGATCATCAAACTTGTCTTACACTCTCAAGAGTTATGTACAAAGTCAGAAGTTCTCAGTGAGATTGCTCACATTCAGATTCTTGCCCATCTTGCCTTGTATCTTCTCCTTTTTCTGTTAACCTCAGAGCCCATTTTCCTCTCTCTTTCAGTTAATTTGTAGCACATAACTTTTTTTCTGACCTTTTGGATCTGTCTGCCTCCTATTATGGGTTGGTTTCTTTTTCTTTTATTTTCCTTTTTTTTTTTTCCCTTTTTAAACATTTACTTGATATTCCTTTTAATACTCTAAATGGATCCCTATTTGTAAGGAAAATGCTAAACTTGCCTCAACAGTCTCACTTCTAATTTTCACGAGTTGCTGTCTGCTATTGCACTGAATGTGTCAAAATATGCTCTGCTAAGTCATTTTAAAAATATATTTTTCTTCTGCCAATAGAAATACCTTGTTCATTTATATATACATCACCACTTATAAAAGCCCAAGTTTCATCAGTCCTCCTTATTTTCTTCTAGTCTGAGATCCTCTTTCTTCTGTTGTAGTATTTTATCATGGGTTCGCACTGGAAGACGGGGTGCAACTTCATAGTCACCCGTTCATCTTCCAGAGCCTTCTAGGCAGTCTCTTGTGTAGTAAGATGTCCCAGCAACGTATTATAATTTTATAATACCATTGAATATGTCTGAGTAGATAGTTTTTCTTTTTAAACAATTGCTTAATATTATTTGCAGTCTTTTTATTTTTAAAGAGTAGCTGAGTGGAATTTGTATACAAAGGTCTGAACTTAATTTTAAAGGTATTTACTAAGTTGGCTTAATAATTTGTAAATTAATGTCAAGTGATTTCCACACAGGCAGAAGGAGAAAATGAAGTAAATAATGAATTGGCAAATCGAATGTCTTTGTTTTATGCTGAGGCCACCCCGATGCTGAAAACCTTAAGTGACGCAACAACAAAATTTGTATCGGAGGTAAGTTGCTGGGGACCCTTCTCTGCATTGATGCTATTCCGCTCACTGAAAATGTGATGACCTCAGCAGTCCTGTGATTCCAAGTACTACCCTTAGGCTGGCACCCCTAAATGAACCTGTTTAGGCACAGCTGCCCACTTGCTGTGCAGTCACTCTGGAGGTACTCTGAGAACTGCTGTGATCACATAGCCTAAGTGTGCTCTGATTGCCTTTTATAACCCTCCCCGTCTTCCTGTTTTCTTCACTAATAATAAACAAAAGTCTCAAGGGTGATCATTTTAAGTTCTTTTCTGCATTGATTTCATCTGATCCACAGATCATTCTGCTGGATCCTCTAAAGTATATGATGCTCATGAAAACTTAACCTTTGCTCCTGCAGAGGAGGAGAGATCACACCCAGATCACACTGCTGCCCCTTACCTATTCTTATTTCTACTCTTGTTCTACTAAATATTTTCCATGGCCTACCATTAAGCCTGATGATTTGAGTCTGATTTCTAGGACTCATAAAGTAGGAGAGAACAGACTCTATTGTGGCACAAAAGAATACCCACATACCATAAGTAGGACATAATTAAATAAATAAAATAAAATTTCCCTTCAGGATAGTCTTCATATCTGAGCCCCTCATTTCCTGTACTTGAAAGGTTGTGCTTATTCTTGCTCACCTAACAGAAATCTCTTTTAAAGGCAACAAGATCTTGGCTGTTTTGTACATGGCTCTATCCCCTGATCACGAAACTGTGATTAGAATCACAATCATTGCTTAGAAAGTTAGAAATAGGAGCCAGATCATTTGCTGGTTTCTGGGATTCTATAAAGTTTTAAAATATTTTATAATTATTCTTAAGTATTACATTTTTCACTTTTACTTGCTTTTTTTGTTCTCTCTGTACACTTACAGAATAAAAATTTGCCAATAGAAAATACCACAGATTGCTTAAGCACTATGGCAAGTGTATGCAGAGTCATGCTGGAGACACCGTGAGTATTAGCTGATGTGTTTCACCTCAGCAGCACTGCTGAAATGACTGGTATTTTAAAGCATATCCAAACACAAACATGTCTCTATGGAAAAAGAAATGAAGTTTATCCTGATCGTCAAATGTTGAATGTATGAACAAAGTCAAAATAATTTGGCAGCTTAGTGTATTTATTTTCAAAACATAGAGTTGAACTATGGACACTTCAATGTTTTTTTTCCATCAGAACAGGAATTTTATGATTTTAAGGGTCCAGGGAAGATTCTTTTCAGAAGGCTATATTATACTTCATTTGCCACATTATCTTACACTGTAGTTTTGTCCTTGTTTCCTCACAGACTTGATTTATCTAAAGACATTTATGGTACATATGTTTGCTTTACTATCAGCATCAGAATGAATGTGTCTCGGATTCTTGAATAAGATAGTTTTATTAAAGACCTTTTGTTTTTGCATCACTCATTTCCCAAACAAAGCTCTTCTATACACTGTGTTATTGATAAACTAGAGGGGCAGGAAGACAAGCACCTCCCACTCTTTCCTCCTGTGTAAGGGAATGGAAGCCCACCACCTGCTAGATCACAGTGTCCCCATTCTGGGTCTGGTCTACTACTATGCCACATTGTATCCTGTGTAGATCAGAGTTCTATTTTTCTTTTTCTAAATGAGACAATTGATCAAATCCTGTAATATAATAGATACGCATAAATAGCAAACCTGCTTGCTTCATTGAGCAAGTGACTTTTCTCATGTTGCTAAGTACCCATTCATTCCTAAACTCTTAGTTCAGGGCAGTTTTTGCTTTCTCCAAAATTGTTGAAGAGGTAATATAATACCCTGGTGGGTACAAATGTGGACCATAATATGTCGGTTGTGAGACTTCTCCGTGTCCACTTCCTCTCCCTAAGGGCCTTGTAGAGAAGGGATAATGTTGACATTCTTTTCAGAGATCAAAGTAGTCTGTATCAAGTGTGGCTGTAGTCAGTGTATTACAGAGTTTGTAATGTGCCTCATCCACCCAAATCTTCTGTTTTGCAGGGAATATAGGAGCAGATTTACCAATGAAGAGACAGTATCATTCTGCTTGAGGGTAATGGTGGGTGTCATAATACTCTATGACCACGTTCATCCAGTGGGAGCATTTGCCAAAACTTCTAAAATTGATGTAAGTTACCTATTGCTTTATGTGATTGCAGATTGTTCTTATACTTGGAAATTAATAAGGTTTATTTTAGAACATTAAAAGCCAACATTGGTGCTTCTTTAAGAAAGTGGAAGAGCCTATGTTTTTTGTTTTCTTGTTATTGTTGCTTCCTTTTCCTATTTATAATAGTTTATTGCTTTCTACTTTCATTATCTGCTACGAATAGAAGTTCCTGTTAGAAATTGAAGTTCTCGTTTCTCTGTTTACTCTTGAACATTCTAACTAGTATTTGGTGGGGATTATCTGATAATTGCTATTTCAAGCATTTTAGTTCTCAATTATGGATTGCTAGCTTTTATATGTATCTGTTTTATATAAAGAAAAACAAGTTACCATTAGCTTACTTGTGTGGTATCCATGTCCCAGAGTTTTTACCTTGTTCCCATGTGCCTGTGAACATTGTCCTAGAATTTTCCATTCACTGCAGCAGCCTCACTTTAGGAGATTAAAAATACAGTTGCTAGGAAGTGGTAGAGTGTGAGGCTAAGCACACTCCTCTTATTTCAAATTTATGCTGTCGTGTTTTTCAGACAACCGGGCTGATCTTACAATAAGATCTTCACTGAGTTTTTCTCCCTCTGAGCAGCATGTGGAAGTGCCCACTGCCTGCCTGTCAGTCAGTTTTACCTCCGTCATCTGGACGGCAGGACGGCAGGACTCTTGACCTCCCTCCTAGCTCTATTTTCATCTGACCCCTGCTCGTCATAGGCTACCTGGGAAACTCTTCTTTCCTGGAGCAGATCCATTCTATCCTTGCAACCGGTGTATAGTATCTTTTTCAGGATGCCTTACCTTAGTTCATTAGTGTGAGTGGGATTTTATTTTGACTGGTTGTATTCTCAGAAAGTTTTGCCTCACTGAGAGACTGAAAATAACACCCAACAATGAATAAGTTAGTATTTCTAGTATATGGTCTCTTCAGTTCCGTCATTAAGGTTCCAGTTTTAGTTTTGCCTTTTTTAAATGAATGATATATAAAAAAGTGATATTTACTTTTTCTTTTCTTCTCAGATGAAAGGTTGTATCAAAGTTCTTAAGGACCAGCCTCCTAATAGTGTAGAAGGTCTTCTCAATGCTCTCAGGTATGTGTTTGGACCTAAGCATGTCAAAATATTTGTTAACTTTTTGAATAGCACCTAACAGATACTTCAGTGACGGTCAAGCTGGAGATTTTGCTTATTAGTGATGTTGCTTCAAAGCACTGATAATAGTATTGTTTAATGAGGACTATGTGTAGACAATACCAGCTTTGTTTCTTGGCTCAACATTTTGCTCTACTGTTTGCCCCTTTGAAGCAGGATTGCTTCTTGTAACTTTAATGCATGCTGATTCACAAATAGAGGAAAATTTAAAGAAAAACCATGTGATCGGACTATGTGTAGCTTCCTAGTGAGTTTTTCCTTATGCGTGTAGAGAATCATAACTCATTGTAATTACTGGCCTGTTAATAGAACAGTACAAAGTTCTATGGTAATTCCTTGTCTCTTGAGTATCCTAGTACCATTTCTGTCTTCATGCTTTTATGTCTGCATTATCTTTGTTTTGAAGAGTCATTGTTGAGTTAGTTGCTGAAGCTTCTGCTGTGGAGCATGACATCTTTTTAACTGAACACCTTTATGCTTTACAACATACTGGCACAGAATCAACTTAAAAGAATTTCACAACCTAGAAGCTAATTTTCTATACTTTATTATTTGAGGTTTAAGCAAAAAATAATATGAACATAGAAATATTTATGTAGTGATATTTATATCGTCAAGTAAAATGTCAGTTCATTTCAGCTGAGTGGAGACTATACACAACTATTATGGAAAGTGTTATGTAAGTGGTTTCAGCCTGAATAAAGGAGAGCTACTTTAAATGAACATTAGAATAACAAAAACTTAGTTTAATTAAATCCATATACTATCAGGGATGTGTAGCCACATACCCAATGTTTAGAAATTTTCTTCTTTCTTTTGCATTGCAAACTACATTTTAAATTTTGCTATGTAGAGCATGGGCCTCTTTACATCCTTTCTGGATGTTATCTGGGTCTCAGTGTGCCTGATTTTTTTTTTTCCTAATCTTTTGTTTTTTTCCCTGAAGGGTCAGTCTCTGAACAGGTGTCAGGAAATCTATTATGAAATTTATTGTTAAAAGTTAGGGGTAAATAGCCTGGTATGATGGTGTATACCTTTTAAACCCAAGAGACCAACCTTAATGAAAGCCTATCTCAAAAATCTAAAACAGCTTAAAGGTAAAGGAGGTTGTGAAGGTGTTTAGTATTTCTTACGTTACCTTAAAGGAAGCATGCCAGAAGAGTAGGTGAGAACCCTGTAGTGCAGCAGTACTACTTTTAGAACTTATGTATGGGATTAGTTGAGTCTCTTTTTCTTGGTGTTAGAGCCAAGGGGGACAGTAGTGTTGAGTGCTGGACTGATGTAAAATGTTTCCACAGGAGGTAGTGCTGAGGAAAACAAAAATATCATTAGTTAATAAAACTAACTAACTTAATTAATAAAATTAAGTTGTAAGGAAAACTTTTGAACTTGTTGGTTCATAGTAAGCATATTCTGTGTCTGGCTCTCACTTTTTATCTGGGGTTTTATAATGCTAGTAATCATGCTTTATGGACATGATGCATAGCATTTCTTGTCACCACGTTTTTCCAGTGCAGTCTGAATGTCAGACCTCTGTTTACCTGAGCTGGGGATGGTGTGGTTAGTTGTGGGCACTGCTTGCATCTGCATTCTTATCACAGGAACTCAGAAGTAGTACAGGTTCTGATGAACAGAGTTGATGCAAGGTTTCATTCCTGAAATTGATGTCCTTTTGATATCTCAGTCTGGTTCATTATGTACTGAACTTGGGTGTGTTTCAGAATAGATTGTAAAACATGCAGAGTTCCAGGTCACCACCTCTAGAGTCTCTTTTCTTAGATCTGAGTTGAGACTCAGGGTCTCTCATTTTAAATAAATACCCTGGTTAGTACTTTGAAAAATACTGCTGAAACGAAGACATTACAGCATAGTATAGATGTCTCATAACAAGCAAAACCAAACAAACTTCTTGCAAAATTAATGACCAAAAATTTTTGAATGGAATTATGTTTGTATATGTGTTTTGAATTATTTATGCAATACCTTTTACTTTTAGTATGCTAAAAAGGGGAAGCAATGAGTTATGAATGGGAAGGAGGAGGAGTTGTGAATCCAGGTATAGTACTCCAGTACTTGCTTCTGTGCTGAACTTCAGATAAAGGCAGCAATTGTTTTCCAGTGGAGAAGTCACATGCACTTGAAAGGGGACTTGGGTTTTGTGCACAAAGGATAGTAAACCCCATCCTATGTGGTTCGCTCATTCCAAGTTAGTGTGTTGCTTTGGCTGACTCACAGTGCTGATGCAGCACCTCTGGCATGGTCTTCCATGGTAGGAATGCCAGACCTGCCAGAGCACGGCCACATCCCACAGAGACAGTCCCTGCGATATTTCTCTTTAGCAGTGGTTCTCAACCTGTGAGTTGTGATCTCTTTGGCAAACCTCTCATCTGCAAAAATTACATTCTGATTTGTCACAGTAGTAAAATTACAGTTATGAAGTAGCAGTGAAAATAACGTTATGGTTGGGGTCACCACGACATGAGGAACTGTAAAAAGGGTCACAGCACCAGGAAGGAACCACTGCTCTGTAGATTTTTCCTTTCCAGTGTCACAACCTAACTTCCCTTTAGTTATTTACTGAACACTCATTATGTATCAGACTCTACAGTATCTCTTCAATGAGAACAGTTTGGAAGTCACTGCTGAGAAACATAGAGTTCATGACAGGTGTGTGATAAACATACCCGTCTCTTCACTTGTACAGAGAGTACAGATAGGATCTTCACTTTTAAAGCTTATTTGGAATAAACCGAACAGTTGTTTAAATTTCTTTAACATATCTCATCTACATACCTACTTAAAATGGTTTATGTGAATAATAAAATAAAAATGAAAATTTTATGTGAAATGCTTATAAGCCTAATCAAGCTATTTGAATTATCTTCTAAATACATTCCACATCCAAGCATTGCAAACCTCTGTCTGTTGCTGCTGATCAGGTCCAAGCTTAGGCTAGATCTCCTTTACTCCTTAGTAGCAGCTCCTCAGTCTAAAGTCCTGTAGCTTCCCCCAGTTCTTACTCAGCATCCTGTACTCCTTCTTTCATCGCTGTTGACTTCCAGACCCGACCCCTGGGCTAGTTAGCCTCTTTCTTACACTTTGCTCCCAGGCCTTCTATAAGCACCTGGTTTTCCTTCTCCTGTTGAGTAATAACTCCTGGAAGACACTGGAGACTTGCTGGTTGCTGTTGTATTATTTAAAGAATCAGTGTTTAATTTTAAAATTGAGTATTTCATCTTGTTGAATTAATTTTGAGTTTGGACTTACACACTTATTCAAAGTGCACCTACCTGGAAATAAGGTATTTAGAGAATATAAGTATTTCAGGGTACTGTTTTTTTACAGCATAGAGTAAAACTGTAACAGATGTGAGTAAAATTTTAGACTTTGAAGGCTGTTTTCTAGAACAGCTATATAAGTCTTCCATTGTGCCAAGAAGGAAACCTCAGATAATACATACATGAACCAACTTAGTATTTTCCGATGCATCTTTTTAAAATATGTTTTTATTCTTTGAGAACTTCATACATGCATCTAATGGTTACATAATCCATCTACCCCACCCCTCGCCTTCCAATACTATTGTATGTGAACATTGAAATTTTAATTTCATATACTAAAACTGAATATAGCCTATTGTTTTGTTTTTCTCCCTTAGTGATCCAAAAGTCTAGAAAGAGTGTATTCTTAATTTACATGTCCTGCAAAATAGTCTGTATTTGGGACAGGAGCCATAATTTGCCAACATGTGGGATAGATCTGTCATTTTCCTATCAATGAGAGGTAGCTAATTGTTTTAGATTTTTGGTTAATCATTTCAATGAGGTGCTTATAACCAAGTGACCAGAACTGGCTGCTCCTGTTGGATGGGGGAGCCTGATCAGGATTAAAACTGCCATCCTAAGGCGAGAATTTGTGAGGTTGATTGACCAGCTACTCATCTTGGCATATTACACAGCCCATACAGACTTTGATTTCCTAACGTTGTTCACTCTATTTCGTATAGGTACACAACAAAACATTTGAATGATGAGACTACCTCCAAGCAAATTAGATCCATGCTGCAGTAAGAGCTGTGGAGCGAGCCCCTGCTGCAGATGAATGGGAGCACACAGTGTTCTTCAGTGACCGAGAATGCAGTCTTAGTGAATGCCATTAAATCTCCTTATTCTTGCTTTGGTTTCTTTCCTCTGTTCCTCTTCCCACTTTTTTAATCATGTTCTTGTTCTTAAAGACTTCTTTTCTGTGCCAAAATCAGTAAAGTTATACTTTGAAAGGGATTTTGTCCTTTCAAAACAGGCCATCTAAGGCAGCTAATTACGCATTGCATTGAGGTCTCTACTGAGAAAAGTTCTGTGACTTGAACTAAATATTTTTAAATGTGGATTTTTTTTGAAAACTAATATTTAATATTGCTTCTCCTGCATGGCAAAACTGCCTATTCTGCTATTTAAAACCCTCATAAATTTATTTTCTACTGCCGCTTTTTCATGTGCAGCCAAAATAAAAATGTTTAAATTAACTGTGTTGTACAAATGGTACCCAACACAAACTTTTTTTAAATTAGTAAGACTTTTGTTTAAAGTTTTAAGTTTGCATTTTGACTTTTTTTTTTGTAAGGTTGTATGTTGTGTGTTTAACCTTTATTAACTAACGTTAAAAACTGTGATGTGTGCGTAGACTATTACGTATGCATGTTCATGTTTAAGAATGGCTGTTGATAAAATAAAAATGAGCTTTCCTTTTTCTAAGTGTGGCTTGGTTTACTGAGGTTTTTGGAAGTTTTCTCTGTATATATTTCTGTGGAATGCATATACACATTACATAATTTTTCTTTCTCTTAGGCGATAGCTATGTTTTTTTCAGTTTCTCTTTACCTTTGTCTATGTACATAAGTTGAACTGCTTTTAAAAACTGTTGTGTATAAGATGACCAGTGATTGTGTCATTACCTTGACTTTTGTTCTGATTTAATCTTTGTGAGTGTAGTCATAGAAGGAATACCATACTTTCTCAGCTCTCGGCTTCAGGAGTAAAAGAGCAGCAACAGGAAGCACAGGGTGCCTCCAAATCAAGAGGAGCCCTTGACATTGGAGGACAGTGAGCAATAAGAATACTTCTGGAGGAAATAAATGGAAGATGATGATCTCACTAGTGGTAGGAAGTGATCATGTGTTTGAATTTAAAATAATAAAACCTGAGTCAATGAAGTTTGTCTTGGTTGAGAGAAGCTGCATGAAAGCTGTCTAATTCAGCCTTGTCAGTGGTTTAATGACAAAGGGATCAGAGGTATGACAGTTAAAGTGGTTAACCATGGAAGATGGTCACAAGCTGCCCTCTGGACTTTCTCCATCAGAATGCCAGATTGTGGTACACACAGCACTTGGTGAAAAGTTCCTGTTGACTTCTCTGGCCTCCTGCTTACTCATGTCCCATTTCATACCCTGTTCTCCAGCCAAGCTTAACTACTTGCTGTTCACAAATTGTTCTATGTGGTGTTGCTTCGTAACTGATCTGGCTACAACCTGAACCTGGTCTTCCTTCTCTCCTTCATGTCTGTCTGACCAACACCAGCTTTCATCTTTCAAAAATCAGCTTCTTTTACTTCCTCCAAAAACCATTAGATGACATTGGCCTTGTCTTCTAACAGTATTATAATGGGTTTAATAGTGCACTCCACAGAAGGTAATGTCTGGAACCTGTACCTACGGCCTCATTTTGAAGAAGGGCATTTTCAGGTGAATGTAAAGACCTATGGATGACATCGTCCTGGATTGGAGTGGGCCCTAGCCCCACTGACAAGTCTTTTTAAGAGAAAAGAAGGGGAAACAGACACAGTGGAGGTCCTGGGAGGATAGAGGCAAAGGTAAACATCATGTCTTGAGATTTCCTGGACCACAGAAGCTAGAAGAGGGTCATGGAACACTTTCCATCAGAGCCTCTGGAAGGAACTGACCCTATTGCTGTTTTTATTTCAGACTTCTATTATGATGAAAAAAATAAGTTTCTATTCTATGCCACTTAGTTTGTGGTAATTTGTTACAGTCAACCTAAGCATTGAATACAACTGTCTCACAGCCTGATACATCACTACATTTTTATATCTTCTCTGATACTCATGAGAAGTTACAATGTCTAGATGCTGCAGAGACTGAGGACTTGAGAGAAGAGCCATGTCATTCCTTCAGTGTCCCAAGCAAGGATCTTGCATAGTACCTAAATATGGAGAGCTGCCAAGTGAGTAATTGAATGGAGTGAGTGAGTACTGGCAATGAAGTAGACGTAGTAACCCTGCTGTGGCCTTTCCAGGTAACATGATTCACACTCTGCATGTGGAAGATGAAGTGGGCAAAACAAATGTTTAACTCTAGCCTAGGGGTCAGTAGCCCAGTCGGTGGGCCAGTTCACCTCCCTCTACCTACACAACCTGTGAAGTAAGAAGGACTCTTAAAACATTGGGGGAATAAAGGATAACAAATGTTTTTCTAAAAGTTGAAAAATATTTTGTAGCATGAGAAAAGTATATGAAATTCAACCTCCAGTGTTCATAAATAAAATTTTATTGAACATAGCCTCATTTGTATATATATTATTTATGGCTATTTGTTCATTGTAGCAGCATTGAATTGAATTGTGACAGATTGTATGGCCATCAGAGGCTAAAGTGTATACTGACCCTGTACAGAATTTACCAGTCCCCTTCTTTGGGAAAAGAACAGGTTTATTTGACGGCCTGGGATAATAGGGATCCACTGCTGCAGTGACAGAGGAGCTGCTTTTGGGGAATGGGCTGAGCCGCAGATCTGATATTTTCCATTCACTTAATCCAGGGGGCGTGTTGGCATGTTCTGCAATTTTTTTCCCCTGCTTAAGAAATTCCTTTAGAGTGAATGACTCTGTTGCTGGACACAGCACAAGCCTCAGCAAAGGCTAAGCAAAGGGTCTGCTTGTCCACTGGACAGAAGTTGACCCTGCTCTGTTAGGGGCAGATACTACTTTGAAGCTTGCCTCCTTTGGCCCCTATGGTTTTCTTAAAGGATGCATGATGCTTTCAACTTCTATTTCCCCACTTTACAAAGATTTATATTAGCTTTCTGGGCCCCCAAGATAACTGCAAGTATTTTAGGCTTAGGAAGATAATTGGCATTTGTGTGCTCAAATCTTAAGTTTCTGACTTCAAGTACTTTAAGTTTGAAATGCCATTCTGGTTCTATTTGAGATTTGAGTAACTGGCATGCCAGAAATTCTTAAAGGAATAGCCACTCAACTGAGAGTGTGAGCACTGAGGACAGTGGAAAAGCCTGTGGATTCAGAACCCTAAGACCCAAGATCGCTCTGCACAGGAATAATTGATCTCAGGCCACCAGGATGTCTCAGAAGTCCTGTCAGCAAGGTGACATGGTGAAGTTACAAGGTTTATTCAGTGAGCTTGAGTGCATTCAGCTTCCTCCTTTAACTTAGTGTGTCTTTGGTTAAATATCTTGTCTCAAAACAAGAAACAGTCTTTAGAGTGGCCACAAGAGGTCATCTAGCCAAAGCGTGGGATGTTGTTTACAGGCAAGGCTCGGTGTTAGTATTTTGACCATCATAGCTTTATTGCTACCTCCTGGTATCCTGTCTAGTATTGTAGGTGGTTCTCACTGCTTAGTAAAGGATCTAGACCTATACAATCTGAAAGAACTCACACTAGACCCTGTAATTGATGAATAAAAATATTCTGCATGATGGCAGTTTTCTGAATAGCAGGTAATTAGCTATGAGACTAAAACATTTTTTTAAGATTTTAAATTATGTGTATATATATATGTGTGTCTGCATATATGTACATGAGTGTTGGTGAACTGGGAAAGCCAAAAGACGGCATTGGATCCTCTAGAACTGGAGTTAGATGTAGTTTGGAGCTGCCCAGCATGGGTCCTCTGCAAAAGCATATGTGCTCTTAACTAGTGACCTGTCTCATCAGATCTCTAAAAAATTTAACATTTTGTTGTGCTTGTGAGGTGGAACTCAGGCTCTTTTGCATGCTAAGCAAGTACTCTACCACTGAGCTACTTGCCCAGTTCCTGCAGCATTTTAAATGTCAAGCTCCAGTGAGTGAGCTGTTGCTTCATGGAACATATTAACCATCTTTGGGTAAGGTGCACCCTTCCATAGCTACAGCCTGTGTCTTCGGATGACAAAGATGAGTTTCTTGGGTGTATAGGGAGGGCATTTTCTGAGAAATCCTAAAGGCTTGACCATAGTGTAGGAAAAGTAGTATAGCTTTTGTAAATCAAGTAGGCCTGGGCTGCCTGTATATCCCTAGAGTCACTTTAATGTGGCCGAGGCTGTCATCTCGTGGACTAGTAAGTAGTGTGGTGTTGATGAGCATCCTGAGAGCTGCTTTGGTGCTACTATAGAGTTAGTATTTCTGTTACAGAGCCTCGGGGCACACAGCGTACCAAGGTGCAGGTGTTTACACCTCAAAGTTGAGTCTCTAAAGAAGTGGTGAGTCCGTTTTGGCATGTTTGGTATTTTACGATATGCAGGTCCTTTCCTGTCTGATGGCTCAACTCTTTTTTTTTTTTTTTTAAAGGATTTTATGTGTAAGTGTTTTGCCTACATTAAATGTATCACATGCATTGATATTAAAGCCAGATGAGGGCATCAGATCCCTTGAAATTGGGGTTACAGATGGTTGTGAGTGGGCGCTGAGAACAAAACCCAGGACCTCTGCTATTGACCATAGTGAGGGCTTTAAATAAGCTGTTCCTAATCTTCTGCGATAAATGCACCCTACAATCCATTCCTGCTAGGGAAGCAGAGCTGTTTGGTAGGTTTGCTTGATAAGGGCTGTTCATCTCCTCGAATGCTGTCTCTTCCTATTACCACCTTCTGGCATCTCTTATCCAACAGTTAAGGAAGTGATCAGTCCCTGCTTTTCTGGGTGGTCAGTTTCTCCATTCCTAAGAATTGGTGATACTGCTATATTACCAGTGCTTTGACATTAGCACTCTAGGGTATATGGTACCATGGAAGTTACCAAAGACTGTGGGAAAGCTCGAGACAATTGAAAAGGCAGTTTGCAACCTAGGGCTCATTTAAAAGGTATCTTGTGAGCCAAGACAGGAAGGAGAGAGATGGCAGCCCTCTGTGGAGAAGGAACCTAGGGAAGGCAGCCAACAGCTGAGAGCAGGAGGCCAGTAGATCTGAAGCTGAAGGGAAGAAGGGAGTTGTAGCCAAGAGGAATGGAGTAGAACAGAGGGCCTTTGAGGCCATTTGAAACAGGCAGTGCCTCTATCTAAGGCATCAGAGGAAGGAGATGATATGATCTATTTGAGAGGCTTCATTCTAGCTATCCCAAGAAACAGGAAACAGAAGCAGGGGCCAGTTAAGCAGTTAGTATCATTGAGGCAAAAACTGATGGTGAGTTTGTTGGCTATCTGTGTGAGAAACAACCAAGACTAGGATGTGATTTGAATGCAGGCAGTAAGGGCCAAAGTGAAGAATAAACTTGGCCTGAGTGCCTGGAAGGATGGGTGGAAATGGAAAATGGGTTGAGTAAGTTATTAGATTGAGCAGGGACAACCCACAGGGGCACGAGATGGCTAGGGGAAAAGGTAGAGGATGACCCATACAGCAAGTTCTAGCCCCCTTTCTATTCTGATTTGTGGCTTCCTAGAGTTTCACCTTCCACCTCTGTAAAAGTCACACACGAACACGCAGCTTGTCCTATCTGTCATGTTACAGGTGGGACCAAGGAGCTCAATGCAGGAAATGCAAGGCAGGACAGCTTGTCTAAGTCCTGTTACCCGGAAGAGCTACTTCTCCGTGTGGCCTCACTCACCTTAAACCATACAATAACAGCACTCTTGTAGCATGTCACATATAATTCAGAAAGTTTCTTGTGCCGTGGGATTACCACAAATCTTTTACAATGGCTGATCTTACATGAGCACAAGAGGGGACTATGCTGCCTAAGATACACAGCCAAACTCTTCTGCAGCCAGCCTGCACTGCTTAGAAAGAATCCCAATTCAGGATACTTGTTCTGAATAACTATTCTAATGTCTGGAACCAGTCTTAAGTGTAGTGTGGAACGTCTCCTAGTAGAACCCTGTCATCAGCTGTGACAGGGTCAATGACATCCTAGGCTGCCATGCATAGGATTGGATGAGACCTTAGGGACAGATAAGTGTTTCCTCTTCAGAAACTGTCCTAGAAAACCCAGAGCTTGGGTCAGCCAGTAGCTGCATCCCCGTGAGGCACCCATAGAGTGCAGAAAGCTGAGGCACCACTGTAGGGTCCCACATGAACTGGCAGCCAGACTTCTCCAGCTCCAGCCCACAGCTTTGCACCAGGCTTAGGATGAGGACCACATCCTCACTCTTCAAAGCACAGAGTACTTCTGTTGGGAGAGGAGAGGTTGTTTCCTCTGTCTGATTCCAGTTGTGCTCCAAGATGCTTGCCACCTGCAAGAAACCACTCAGAAGGATGACAGGGATCACCTAGGCCTTGGGTGGTAGCATCTACCCTCAAGGAACAGCCTGGGACCTCTGCTTCCTGTCCACAGCCAAGCTGTAGTTTGGGGGTTTATGCTTATGCATCCTTGCCCTTGATCCTGGGGGTTGTGCAACCCCATTTCTACTGTGTACTGCAATGAAGCATTTGTAGCACTCCCCAGGGCCTTCCAGCCTTTGCTGTTCTGCCAGGCTGCCCACCACTCTAGCTGTTGGCTTCCAAGAGTTGACTCCACCAGAAATATATGAACTCATTCCAATATTGTCCATCCATGGAGGAGTCGGATGGATGGGACACCCTCTTACTCTTCACAATCTCAGGCTTGGCAGAGAACATGAGTAAAATGGATGTGTAAAGTACTTCAGGATGCAGGACAACATGGGACCCCCCCCCCCCTGTTTACGGCTACTCAGAGCTACAAGTTGCAAGGCTAGCCCCAGAGTCTGCTCCCTCTGTGTAGGGGCTGTACAAATGAGCTGTGGACAGGCTCTCAGGGAATGGCAATCAGTTCTTTCTACAAAGCTGCTCCATCTGGTCCACATCTCTCCCTGTACTCTAGTACCCATTCCTTTGTGGCTCTCACCAGCTCCAGTTCCTCAGACAGGATTTGTCTCTCTATGGACTCGGCCAACAGGCAATGCTGGGGTTCACTCAATGCTGTGAGACATAAGAGAGGGAGGTTACCAAGTAAAGGAGGTCCCAGGTATTGTGTTCTTTGTGGACTTTGATGGAGGGAGGGCTGCACATCAGGAGTCCTTTTTAAAGAGAAACTCTTCTAGTCCTGGTACCTCTGAAGCTATCTTTCCCCAAAGACTCTAAAAGGTAGAAACTACATCACTCAGAAATAGTCTACCTAGAGCTAGCAGCAAATGTCAGACACAAAGGGTTTCCACATGTACAGGCTGTTCCACTAATAGTCGTCTTGAGCAATAGTGATTAACTGGGGTCTGGGAAGACTTGATCAAGGCCACTCATACTGTTAGTACAGTCCCGGGGCATCATACCCTAGCAGCCCAAGCTTCAGCACAAGGTCCTCCCTCTTGTTCACCCTTCAGGATCTGCTTTCAGTCATTGACCCTCACTCTTACCTGCTAGGGCTCCAAGAATGAAGAGGACAGCCCTGCTTCTTGAGCATGACAAGTTGCCTGTAGAGTCTTGGAGAATGCTTAAGACACAGCCTCCAGGGCCCTCCAGCTGTGCCAGCAGCCCCGTGTCCAGAGCTTGTTCCAGCTGCAGGAAAGGGATATTAGGAAGAGTTGCACCTGTTGGTGCATTCAATGACTGTCTATTCAAGAAGGAGTCACTCCTGCCTCTGAGAACCCACTAGTTTGCAAAGAGCCTGGTTTTGGGCTTCAGCTTGGCTGATCCAGCTAATTGAGTGGGTTAATGGGGGCCTGGACTTCAGGGTCTGATACAGTAGCAGACTATAAGGCATGCCAGTCCATACAAATCCCTGCCTTACATTTCCAGAAGTGTGTGTGAGGGCCTCAGTGAAGCCCTGTCAGCTGTGGACATACAACCATGCTCTGTTCCTGCCCACTTTGCCCTCTCCCTGGCTGCCTAGATCTGGAGTCTTTCCCAAGTCTGGTAAGTAGGTCCATCACCGTGTCCTCCAGCTCCTGGAGTGCCTGGCAATCTTGTAGTAGCTCCTGGAGGGCACCCAGCAATGTGTCCCGTTGCTTTGAGGACAGTGTGACCAGGTCCTGCAACTGGCTATCTGCTTTGTCCCGCAAGCCGTAGAAGCTAGACTCCTCTCCTGATTCCTGGCTGAAGACTATACCTGTAGAGACCAGATGGACTGCCATTCAGTTTTGTGCCAGTCACCTCAGGGGGTCCTTTTTATTCCCAACTTCCCCAGGAAACCCAGTGGCACAGAAGTGACCCTGTACAGCTCCCTCACATATTTTGTGCCATATGTACTTACCTCATTTCCTCCTCTGCACCCTCACCAGACATTCGCAGGGCGTCCTGTCCATACCAGGCTATCCCAGATTTTTGCTAGCCTTCCCCCCTGTCACTTCACTGACTTCCTATTTCCCCTTGCTCCTTTCACAGTGCTCCCACAGAAAGAACAAAGCCTGTCCTAGCGTTCTCTTCCAGGGCTGCTAGACCTCTCTATTTCTGGACCCTGGGTTTTGAGACTCCAGCTTGCATCCTCCAGGCTGGAGAGACAAGCAGCACTTCTGTATTCAGGAGAGGGAACCAGGGCTTAGAACAGTTAGGAGTCTCCAATGAGGCATTTCTGGCACATGTTCCTCTTGGCAGTTCTGGCTCACTTTGCCTTTTCAGGTGGAGGCCTCCACAAAGACCTAGGATCACCACATAGCATTTGTAGACCACAGAACCATGTCAGGGCAGTCACCAACTTTGGTAGTCACTCACCTACCCCGGTGTTCCTGGAGAGCTTTCTTTCAGGGAAGTAAAGGACAGCTGCGTGTAGCCAAGCAAGAATGATACAAACAAACCCAAAAAAAGAAGCAGGACATTTGGTTAGAGACTACATCTCCTGTGCTGGACAGCAGGAGTGCGGCCCTGCAGGATTACCCTACAGGGAATCCTAAAGCAGCCTAAGCCCTGCTACAGAGAGTGCTGTGGGGTTGTGGCCAGGGCAACAGGTGACAATGGTTGTCTCCTGAACTTATGCTTTTCCCTCCCATGGGGACAAAGAAGCTGTCTCCATTTCTCTCACTCCAAGGCCAAGCTAAGAGATCCATTGACCAATGTTAGTGCAGAGATCCATCCAGACAGTTTCCAGATGTGTCTCTGGTTTGGGACATGGATGAGGGCAGCAAGGTCCACTGTGTCTCTCTGCTCACTTTCTGACTACAAATGTGCAGAGACTTTGTTCCAATAGGGTAACAAGGGCCCTTTCTTTGGTAGAATTCAGCCCTCCCCCAGGGCAGACAGGGACAAGCTGGGTTTAGCCCCTTCCCCTCCCTAGCATGACCTCAGCAGCCTTCTATAAAAGTCAAGTTCTTTTAGGTGGCCTGACCTGCGTACTGCTCAGTCAGTGGGACAGGGGGCCTAGGACCTTTCTGCTCCTCACTGATGGCTGGTATCTGTCAGCTGGTAGGGAGTGGGTAAGGTAGAGAGCAGGGATAAATAGGCTTACCCCAGCCATCTTCTTCCAACAGCAGCTGCAGAACCCTGTAGGCCAGTACACTGCCCTGTGGGATGCTCACCATCTTCTCTGTGTCCACAAGGCTCTGTCCCTGGACCTGTGAAGGAGGCAGGGAGAAAAGGACAGCAGCCCTCCAGCCTCCAGAAGCTTCAACAATGGGTTTTGGAGGCAGATAGGAAAACTACCAGGGTCTTGATGACAAGATTCCAGGAGAGCTGGCTTAACAGGTAGGTGAAAGTGAGGCCAGACAGATCCCTATGTGCCGCAAGAAAAACAAACTATGCTTGCATAAATGGTGTTTCTAGAAAACAGCCTAAGGCGCTCAGAATTCAGTGCGCCCTGCTTGGTCAAATTCTAAGACATCACACAACGGAGACACTAGTGCTCTCTGTCCTATTAAATATGTTACACTTATTTTGAGACACTCACTTGGAAAATGCTGAGGTGCAGGCATTGGGGCATGGCTGGTCTATCTATACTCCACCTGGCAACTAAGGCTTAAAGAAGTAAAGGCATGGGAGGAAGTTGACCCTGGAAGCTAGGTTTTCATGATGTTTGTCTGTTGGCACAGCCTTTCTGCCTTATGACACTCAGTATCTCCATGTGTTAGGATATTGTAAGAAAGACTCAAACTGAAGCCATTTTGAATAAAACTTCTATTTTTGAATAGGAGTCAAGTAAAGTTTAAGTTCCCAAGACCTTCCTGGGTAACTGACATCTGCTTGGCAGAAAGAGAGGTGTACCTGGATAACTAGCATCCTAGTTGACAAGTTGAGGCATGAAAGGTAGGCAAGTTACCATGCCACAGTTTGAATAAACCAACCAATGATAACAGGATGAATGTACCACAAATAAATGTTTCTAAGAAAGTCCCCTATCCCTGATTCTGATTGTTGGAAAATGTAACTGTAACTTGATACAGTTACTTGTGATTTTCAAGCCTAAGAGCTCTCTAACATTCTGGTTCCTTGTTGCAGTTCGGCTCATGACTTTGTTCTGCATCTCTGATCCATCAGTAGTGGCTTTATTACAATAAACCTTTCTTTTCTGCATTGACCTAGTGTTTGAGTTGTGTTGAATCTAACTTGGACCCCATAACAATATCAACAATAAATGTTTAATTGCAAGATACTGTCCTTGTCCCAGTTGCCTGCACCATTGCATCAGCTGGGCCAAAAGACTGTCACTTGGCTTCAGGAACACCTGCTTAGAATGCATGTGATTAGAATTAGCATTTGCAGGCTATGCACCTGCTCACTGGCTCCACCAAA
The DNA here is from genome assembly GCA_030674055.1 of Rhabdomys pumilio. Lineage (NCBI taxonomy): Eukaryota > Metazoa > Chordata > Mammalia > Rodentia > Muridae > Rhabdomys > Rhabdomys pumilio. Next base: position 37,264,344 of record JANHMN010000012.1, read on the forward strand.
TATGTGTTGAAACCACACATCAGACTTGAACTTGAACCTCACCTCTTACTGGCAGTGTGGTTCTCGGCAAGGAGCTTCTTTGTGTTCTGGTTTCCTCAGATAAGGAAACAGACTTAACAGACACACCTCCTGGAATCATCAGGATGAATGGATGAGGTCTGTTGAGTGTTTACAGGCAGTCCTCCATCATGGGAAGGAGGCTCTCCCGGAAAGTGGTACTTACCTGTAGGCACTTGCATTCGTGGGCATGCTAAGTCACCTGGGACTGCAGCTAATAGGTAGGAGGCAGTGAGTCCCAGAACCTAGACTGTTCATGTGATGTCAGCCTTCTTGTGTGAGAGGCTGAAGTAAATGACCTAAGAATGGATGTTTGTAACCAGGTGTGCAGATCTTTCTACTGTGAAGGACACATGCAGGAATCATCCAGAAAAACTCAAACAAAGCCAGTGATTGTGTGCTATTTCAGACCCATGATAACGGAGTAGGGGCTTGCACTGCATCACATCTGTACCACCAGGTACCTGGGCAGTAGAGATAGGAGGTCATTTGGGTCCAGATTGGGCAATATACTAAGACCCTGATTCAAAACAGAGGGAAAGAGGGGACACTGGGTGTGAACATGAGAAACCTCAGCAAAACGTGCAGGCAGAGCTGAGACCATGCCATCTTCCAAGGACTGCATTCTCCTTCAGGGTTGGGAGACTTCTGGGTAGAGCATCTTCACGAGGTTGACGATAGCCATTATTCTAACCCCACCACTCACCATGTTCCCACTCTGGTACACTGCCCACCTGAACATGGCCCAGATGAAGGAGGGACAGCTGTCCAGCTCCTAGCATTTGGCCGTGGCTCTGAAGTATGGTATCTTGCAGGGTCTCCACAGCCTCAGTTACCACATAAAGGCTCTCCCTCTCCTTCCGGCTCTGTAGTTCCCGGAGGAAGGAGGGCCTAGGCGACCTCAGTTTCCTGAAGGGTGCAGGAAGCAGAGACAATCAGAGCTGGACAGGGTATCTATCTGTTCAGCTGGGGAGTCCTTTCTGGCTTGGTGCTCTTTGTATTGAGCTCAGTAGCTAGGGAGAAACAATGTTCTGGCCTGTGGGGGCTGGGGAAGAGAGGACTGCTTTTGTAAAGTGAGTGGTGGTCACCTGAAAAGGGGGAAACTGAGGAAAGCCAGAAACCGTCTTCCTCAAGGTTTCAGATATCCAAACATAGGCCCAAATGAGATTTAAAATTTGAGAGATAATATTAAAATGGATGAAAAGGACCCAGATTGCTAACCTGGGAAACCTGGCAGCAACTGAATACCCATCCACCAGTTTCAGGTAGGGGTCTCCAGTTTGCTGCAGTTGCCACCACTCCCTGTTGCCACACACTCCTATAGTCCAGTTTTCTTTCCTGGCCCCGGATGCTTCTGGCCTGAAGCCTCTGAGTATACATGTGGGCCCAGGAATCCCTCCCATGGGTCTACTGTCTCATGTGCCTTGCAGGGCGATGGACTGGCAATATGCTTGGCTTTACCCTAATACCCAAAGTAACTGTGCCTATTGTCCCCATCTGGGATTCCAGCCACCCACAAACCTTCCCTGACTCTCACCTCTTCTCAAGTAGCATCTCCCAGGTGCAAGGGGAGACCCAGAGTGTCTGCACAGCCAAGGCAGAGAGGCAGGTGCTCTTGCCGCTTCCAGTCACCTGGCCCTGCAGCCCAGCACTGAGGCTCACAGCACCTGTCAATCCTCCTGCTTCCTTCTCCCAGGTATAGATGGGCCTGCTGTGGCTCACCTCTGCAGAGAGAGAAGCACAAGCTACAGGTGCCTGGCAAGGTAAGGAGACAGGTTGCAGAGTGGCTCATCGTGCACTTTTGGCTTCAGCCAGGTCTCAAAAATGGCTGCCACCATGAATATATTGTGTGTGCCATACAGAAGCCGCTGAGTTCTCAAAGCCTCAATATCCTCATCTACATGCCAGGGAGAAAGGGCATCAGGGCTTCCTCTTAGGGAGACTTGAGGATGAAAAGCTGAATTGGCAATGTGGTCTCTGGCACAGGAAGCCTGGAATCCATAATAGCCTTTATAGTGGATTACTGTTGGGGCTGGAGAGGTGGCTCAGCAAATAAAGCGCTTGCCTCCAGAAGACTTTATTCAGTTCCCAGCACCCATGTTGGCCTGCTTACAACCACCTGTTACTCCAGGGGGATCCATAACCTCTTCTGGCCTCTGAAGGTACCTGCACTAACCTGGTATACACACAGGACACACACACACACACACACACACACACACACACACACACACACACACA
>JANHMN010000012.1:37270881-37320010 GCA_030674055.1 Rhabdomys pumilio
GAGAGAGAGAGAGAGAGAGAGAGAGAGAGAGAGAGAGAGAGAGAGAGCAGGGGAGCAGGGCCTGGTATAGGATTTAAAGTCCACTGCCAGTGACACACTTCTTCCTAAAGGACATACCTACCCAACATGGCTGCATTCCTAATATTTCCCAGTTTAACAACTGGGGCCTAAGCATCCAAATCCATGAGCCCATGGGAGTCATACTTATTCAAACTACCACAGTCTCTGCTGAAGAAAGTTTCTCTCTTGATGGTCAAGAGCTATAGTTATCTGTGAGTAAAAGGATAAGTGTTTAGAACGCAGTTAGAAATAATACTGGTTTAGGAAAATGGAACATACTACTACTAACAGAAATATTGTCATGTTTTTTTTTCTATCAATATTTGTATGAGAGTCATTGTCATTACATCATTGGTGACAAAAAAGTACTTATCTTAAAAACAACAACAACAACAACAACAAACTTTTGGGGTTAGAGAGATGGTTCAGCAGTTAAGAGCACTGACTGCTCTGCCAGGGGTCCTGATTTCAATTCCCAGCAACCGCAAGTATCTGTAATGGGATCTGGTGCACTCTTCTGGTGTGTCTGAAGAGAAGTGACAAGTAAATCTTTAAAAGAAAAGAAAACCTTAAAAAATAAATTAAATGAAAAAAAAAAACCCATTTCTTAATCAAAATGTAACTAGATTCTCAAAATGATTTCTTGTGATTTCTAATGTTTCAAGTTTTTAAAATGTAAACTTGATTTTTGTTTTTCTCTAGTGAATTAATATTTTGGTGCTTAACTTGTTTGTGAAGTTAAGTTCTGTACTTAAACCCAACTGAATAAACCTTTCCTTCCTGGAATTGCTTTCTGTCAGGCATTGGTTATGGCAGTGAATGACACAGCATTGCAGTGTCAGCCAAACTCTAAATCTTTCCATTGCAGTCACATGTCACACCCAGCACACGTCACACCCAGAAGGTATGTGTGTGAATCCTTCCAACCCCACTTCTTGACAATCACAAATCAGACTTGTTCAGCTGGTTTTCTTTGTGAAGAGAGAGAGTTTCCTAAGAATCTTCCCTCCTCTGAGCCAGGAGAGCCTTCTAGGTACACCTACAAATGCTCTTTGACGCTGCTGATTCCCACTCTTTTGAATGGTGGCTTTGAACACTGGTTCTGAGCTCAGAGCTTAGTTCCTTGGAGAAAAGAGTTCATCCCTGTGCTTACCTGGCCAGAATACTGCATCGAAAATCGACTCGGACCTGCTAAAAGGAAGGAGACATAGTGAAGGGAATCACGTTGATTTGGTCCCGGAGTTCGTACAAGCCATACTTGGATTAGAAGGTCCAAGGACTAAGGCGCCACATTCAGTTGTACTTCCTCTAGGGGAGAAACACCAGCTTCTGCCTGGTAAGTGCTGATGGGGATGAGGAACTAAATGAGGAGAGGAGGCTGTGTGCTCAGAGACAGAGTTCTTCAGGCTGGTTTGTGAAATGAGTTGACGGGGTTTTCCTAAGTAATGTAACCTGCAGGGAAGGAAGCACTTCTTATGTTCTCCATAAGAGAATTAGTGGAGAGCTCATGAGAGCGCGGAAGGGCAAAGGCTGGTCTCTGACACATCGCTGTTCAGGTTTGGTGTGGGGGACATAATTGAAAGTAGTCCCATGAGGACTCTGTCGTGATTATTATACTCATATCGTTCAAAACTCAGTTCCTTGTCACTGGAAATCTTGTTCTTTGCTGTAAAGAAAGTGATTTAAGCAGATTAATCTTAGTCTTTTCTGCCAATTATTGTTAATATATGCAAGTTCACGAATATCTACAACCAAGGCTTTGATTTCTACCCACACACCTTTGTCTCAAACATTTTATCTCTATGACAGTTTCTACTATCCTGTGCTAGTATGTATGATTAATCTTTCCCTGGCTCTCAAAATCAATGTGCTGAGGTATGAATTCACTTTCTTTCTCTGCTTGGAAATGACAGGGAAATGATACCACTTCCCAATCTAGGAACCCTGAGGTCCTCTGCACTCCTCCTTTTCCCCATGGTTAGCATAAAACCCATCATTAATTCTTTTAAATTCTGTAGCAGTCTTGAGTCTTCACCTTAGTGTAAGCTGCAGATTATGTTCAAATATTCAAATATTCTTATTTGAATATTGCTATGAATAGCCTCAGAAGTAATTACATTCTTTGCTGTTGAATTTTTTTTTCCAAGACAGGGTTTTTCTGTGTAACAGAGTCCTGGCTGTCCTCATTTTGTAGACTGGTGTGGCCTTGAATTCACAGAGCTCTGCGTGCTTCTTCCTCCCAAGTGCTGGGGTTTAAGGTGTTTGCCACCAAGCCCAGCGTGAATTTTTATACCAAGACATTTTTTTTTATGTCATGGGTCTACTTAGGCCACTGTTTGTCATACACACACACACACACACACACACACACACACACACACACACACGTATATGTACATACATATATATACATATATATACATACATACATACATATATATATATTGCTCAATGGTAGTACCATCGGCCTTATGGATTCATCATGGATTCCACAGCTTTGGAATAAACTGACCATTGAATGAACATATTCAAAAAACAGCTTGGGAAGATGGTTCAGCAGATATAACACTGTACATGCATGAGGATCAGACTTTTTTTTTTTTTTTTGTAGTTTTTCCTGTCCTGGAACTCACTCTGTAGACCATGCTGGGCTCAATTTTGGAGATCCACCTGCCTCTGCCTCCCAAGTACTGGGTTTAAAGGCATTAGATTCCACTGTCCCAATAAGTATCAGACTTCTAGTCCTAGAGAACCATGTAAAACCCAGTGGGCAAAGTGCCAGCTTGTAATCTCAGCACACAGAAGGTATAGAGAGGAGACCTCTGGGCAAGCTGATTAACCAGACTAGCTGAGGTGAAGAGTTCTAGGATCAGCAAGAGACTTTGCCTCAGTATAGAAGGTGGAGAGTGACTGACCAAGTAATTCAATGCCAACCACAGGCCTTCACACGCACACACAGATGGGTGTTCATAGAAATGTGTACCCCATACACCCAAACATGCATACATACATACATGCATACATGTACACATATCACACATATATGTATGTTAAAAAAGGAAAATATTTAGGGGCTGGAGAATAGTTCAGCAGCTAAGAACTGCTCTTGATTCTCTTCCAAAGGACCTCAGTTCAGTTCCCAGCCCAGATGATGCTCTGTCAGAATGCACAGGGCTCAAGCAACCCACTGCCCTTCTGAAACTTTGTATCAAAATTAGTCTCTTCTCCATTAAGCTGTTTATGTCAGGCATTTTTTTCATAGCAACTTTTGAAAAGTTACTAATACAATAGCATTTTAAGTATTCTAGAGACAACCTAAATGTTCCCGAAAGTGTGTGGTCATATGCAGATTTTGATATCTATTCAGAGACTAGAAAACCCAGTTGTATACAATTATGACTGTATGTGTGGAAAATGTTTTCTATAATATTTAATATATTGTGGTCAAGTCCACAGCATGAGATCTGCCTTCAACAGAGTACAGATCCAAACCTTCCTAGCAGATCTGCAGTTGCCTCATCTGTGTAAAGGAAACACTAAGCAGGTTGACTAACTACGTTGCCTTTCTTCTTTACAGAGCTCTCTCTGGTAGAGCACTGTTGCACTCTCTGGGTCTTGGAGAGTTTGAGATGATTCATATAAATAGAATCATGTGTGTTTGTTCTTGACTGACATATAGATTGGCATCCTCAAGATTTATCAAATTATTGCATTTTGTAGAATTTCTTTTCCTTTAAGGCTGGTAATAGTCCACAGCAAGATGTCATATTTTCCTCATTCTATTGACAGATATTTAGATTGTTCTGATGTTTTTGGCCTTTGTAAATAGTCTGCAATGATCATGAATGTGCTACTGTGTTGTTGAAATATTGTCTTCAATTCTATTCTTTTTTAAAATTTATTTTTATTTTATGTGTGTGAGTACACTGTTGCTGTCCTCAGACACACCAGAAGAGGGCATCGGATCCCATTACAGATGTTTGTGAGCCACCCTGTCTGTGGTTTCTGGGAACTGAACTCAGGACCTCTGGAAGAGCAGGTAGTGCTCCTATCCGCTGAGCCATCTCTCCAACCCTCAGTTCTATTCTTAACCTTTTTGAGAAACCTAGTTGATTTCTGTAGAGGAGATAGTATTTTACATTGTTTCAGTGTACCTGGTTTCATTTTTAACATTAATACCAACAGTCATTACCTTTATATTTTTTGTAACAGCATCCTGGGAGATATAATACCTCATTGTGGTTTTCATTAACATTTTTTTATGATGAATGATGACATTGTCTTTATGTATACTAACTGGTTATTTGTATTTCTCTTTGGTAGCACTGGGTCTTGAACTCAGGTCCTTATGCATGCTAAGGAAGGGTTCGAATCCACTAGATAAGTAACTGATTGCATTATTTATGGAAATGTCTATCCAAGTCATTAGCCCTCTGATTTCTTCTTTTTGTATTTATTGTTATTTTAAATTAGCATAAAAATTTTTTATTATGACATTCTCACACAGCATATTATATAGCTTGTCATGTTTACCAATTATCATTTCTTATTCTCCTGATCCAAAGACCCTATCTTTCTGAAAAGTAGCCATTTCTTATTTCATAATTTAAATATACTTATTTTATATATGTGTATTTATGTGCATATATATATATATATATATATATATATATATATATATATATGATATAGTATATGTGTATACAAGAGGCATGGGATATCTGTGTCTCAGAGTTTAGTATATTTGGCATGATGATCCTGAATTCTATCCATTTTTCTGTACATGGTGTAATTTCACAGTTGATGGATGAATAAAATGTAATCGTGCATATATACCACATTTTCTTTCTCCATTCATCTTGTAAAAAATTATTTATTTTTATGTATATGGATGTCTTATCTGCAATTATGTCTGTATAGCACATATGTGCCTGGTACCTGATGAAGTCAGAATAGGTTGTAGGGTCCCCTGGAAATGAAGTTACAGATAGTTGTGAGCCACCATGTAAGAGCTGGGAATTGAACCGGGGTTCTCTGGAAGAGCAGTCAGTACTGTTAACCTCTGACCCATCTCTCCAGCCCCTGCACCCATTCATCTTCTGGTGACCATCTAGGTTGAGTCTGTATTCTGGCTTTTTGGAATAGTCCCTGGATAACTTGACTGTATATATTTCTGCTGTGTGCTGATTTGGGTGACTTAGGAAAAACATCATGAATCACTGAGAGTCAGTTACATGCTCGCTTTTCTCATTTAAACTCTGTGCTTCCTTCTTTTCGATCCTAGCAACATGTCCTACACATTTGACTGGGTTAGCAAGGACGTGGTCAAAAAGCTTCAAGGAAAAGATCTGAGGCCTGTCAAACGCCTGTCAGATGCAACCAAATTCCGCCAGTTTGACATACTTCAGAAGACTCCCCAATCACTGTTTTTTAAATCCGAAGATACTCCAGTTGGATATTCCCTTCTGAAGATATTGGAGCCTAATTTTCCTGTCCCAGGTATTGTCAATCAAGAGGCAGAGAAATGTGAAAATCAGCATTTTCAGCCTGCAGCTTCCCAGAGTCCATGAGGTGCTCAGACAGGCAGCTCGTGAGCCATTCTGCTTAAAGGCAAAGGACAAGGAAGGCCCTTTAGGAGTCCACCCATCCTTGCATTTGGTCTTATAAGACTTCCAAGAGCCCGTTTAAATAGAGATATGATACTCATCTCACAAAAAGAAATCGAGGTTCCTAAAAGGTGTCCAAAGTTACATAGTTCAAACTGGTAGAATTAGGATCCAGACTGAGGTCAGTCTATCCTCAAGTCCCAGGTGTTTTTCTATGTCAGCATGATACCCTGGGGCTGGATTCTCTCCTTGGGAAGATGCTCCCCAGGGACTTCTATTCACTGCACAAATGATACTTTTCTTTCTTAGGATGAAGACCATGCTTGCATGGCTTCCAGAATTTGCCCTCTGTGGTAATTTATATTTCAAATATTAATTATTAGCTAGCTTCTTGCCTAAGATTTAAATGAGGAGGGGAACTAGCCTTATTTTTCCCATTCTCCAGAACAGCTGTTCCACAGTGAATTCTGATCTAAACTTGTGTGCCCTTTTCCTCTTCAGAGCCTGAAGTGTCAGCTCCCATCCCCCTCAAACACACCGTGTCCCAGAAACTGAAGGCTAATGTGGATGTCAAAGCCATCGCAGAAGGAGGTGCATCAGCAGAGTTTGTTCAGTCCTGTGGATATGACATCGAGGTTCAGAGTACGAGCATCCCAGATTCAAAACTGGAAATTCTTCAAAACAGGCAAGGCCACTGGGGTGGGTAAAGGACGGCTCAGACGAGTTTCAGGATGTGTTCTTATAGACAGAGAGGCAGCAAGCAGGTTCTGTTGCTGGGGTGGATGACAACTCAACTTATTCTATGTAAAAAAAAATCGTTGAAATACTGATGTATTGTCCACTAATAATACTCATTAGGGTGGAATTACCCATTACTGTTTTATTAATGTGATGGGAATGAATGGAAAAACAAGACAGATAGACAAAGGTTCTGATATGCTAGAACTTTCTGTTCATTATACAGAGGATGGGCCTGTAATGAAAAACAAATCAGTAGAAATGAAGGTTAGAATATTGATTAAAAGATGCCAGATTGTAACAATCACTTTAAGCAATCAACATCCCAGTGCTTAGAGATTTAGATTGACTTTTTATCACATCTCTCTTGGTATTAGAAGTAGAAATTCATGTCTCCTGTGTAGCATTTTGGTGTGACATAAGCATGTAAGTCTCTAACATATTATTACTGCCTCTGGTAATCATTGTTTAAAATTTTTTATTACATTTATTCTCTCTCTCTCTCTCTCTCTCTCTCTCTCTCTCTCTCTCTCTGTGTGTGTGTGTGTGTGTATGCATGCATGCCATGGCTCACATGTGGAAGTCAGAGGACAACTTGCAGTGAGTCAGATCTCTCCTCTTGCTGTGTGTATCTGAGAGTCAAACTCAGGTCCTCAGGGCCTGCAGCAACCACTTCTACCTGCTCAGCCATCTTGCCAGCTCAGTAACTGCTGTTTTTATGGCAAGAGCATTTACTGCTTACTGTCTTAGCAGATTTCAAGCACATGTAGCATATTATCAACTATAAGCACATGTTATCTGGGGACCTAAATTCATGTCCTCCCACCCCCATAGCCAGCACTTTGTTGATTGAGCCACATCCCCAGACTGAAGCTGACTCAATCTCTTTAGTTTTTAAAGGCTGGCTCACAATTTCTGTTTGTTTGTTTGTTTGTTTGTTTGTTCATGATTTGATCTCTGTTTCTATGAAATTAGTCATTTGGATCTTTTCATTTTTGTTTACTTACATCTTCAGGAAACTGTTGGATCAGGAGCCATCATTTGTGACGAATTGCCGGATGGGAAAGAGCAGCCTGTATGTGGTGACAGAGGTCTTTGAAGTGATCAAGGGTACCATGCTGGAAGGCAGCAGCAGTATTAGCCTTTCAGCCAAAGCGCTCATCCCTCAGTTTGTCAAGGTATGGGATGGGGGCAAGAAAGCTAGTCCAGCTACTGTACTCTTGCTTCTCAAGGGATTCTGAGAGCCAGTTTCTCAGGGTCAGAAGGATGGGGTCATTACTTTTCACTGTTCATATGTGGTATATGCTAACTTCTGATCTTAGATTACATTTCAATACCCTTGTTTATAATACTTTAAAACATAAGATAAGTATATATTAATAAATTCCAGAATAGATGTTATTATTTGGTACCATGTTTTGAGTAAACAATTGATGCCGTAGAAATAGAAATGTCAGGGTTCTGCATTATCTACACACACAGTTTCATTGTTGGAAAAACACAGGAACACCTTTCTTAAACTGTACCTGTTAATCTGTGTTCTACGATCATCTGATAACAGATAATTTTTGAGATGTGGTCTTACATAGCCTAGATTACTTTCAACTGACTATGGACCTAAGGCTGGCTTTGAACTCCTGGTCTTCTTGCTTCCACTTTTCAAATGCTGGGATTGTAGCTATATCTCACCATGCCTGGCTATGGTAATAAATGTTTGAAGGGGCAAGATTTAAATACCTTTAAGCACATGTGATTTACATGATGTATGACCAAGTCCCATATAAAGGCAGGCTTGTCAAAATAACAACCACTTTCTCTATGGTGACTTTAAAACCAAGAAAAACTCAAATGAATATACTTCAAGCCCTAAAAGAATACAAATGCCAGCTTGGGCAATTATATCCAGCAGAACTGTCAGTCATAATCAAAGGAGAAAGAAAACCTTTCCATAATAAAGCATGTGAAAGAATTTATGATCACTAGGCTAGCCGTGCAGAGGAGACTAAAAAGAATACTTCTGCATGAAGCAAAGAGTAAGATGTACAGGCAGCACTAACATTAAGTCAATGATTAAACAAAAGACCACAAACACCGTAAAAGTAAACAAAGTGACAGAAATCAATAAAGTTTGAACATTAGTGGTTTAAACTCTCTAATCAAAAGACACATATTAGCAGTCTAAATTAAAAAACACAGGACCAATTTTCTGTCTCCAAGGAACATACCTCAACCACCAAAGATAGAAACTGTCTTAGGGTGAAAGGTCAGGCAAAGATATTCAAAGCAAAATAGAAGTAGACTGACAGCAATTGCTATAGTAAAATCTAATGAAATAGACTTCAATTGAAAAATAATCAGAAGAAAGAATGTCAGTCCACACAGATCAAGAGAGCAGTCCAACACAAAGATATTATAATCCTGAATGTATGTGGTGGTTTGAATATGCTTGGCCCATGAAGTGGCACTATTAGGAGGTGTGGCCTTGTTAAAGTAGATGTGGTCTTGTTGGAGGCATGTGTCACCTTGGGGGTGGGCTTTGAGACCCTCCTCCTAGATGCCTGGAAGAAAGTCTTCTCTTGGCTGCCTTTGTATCAAGATGTAGAACTCCAGACTCCTTCAGCTCCGTTTCTGCCTGGATGCTGCCACATGTCCTGCTATGATGCTAGTGGGCTAAACCTTTGAATCTGTAAGCCAGCATTAATTCAATAGTTGCCTTTATAAGAGTTGCGTTGGTCCTGGTGTCTCTTCACAGCATCAGAAACCCTAACTAAGACATCATATTTTCACCATGCATGAGTATACTTAGCTTCATAAATCAAACATTTATATACGTAAAGGTACATAAAGGTATGTCTTGATGAGTGCACAATGAAAATGTGGCAATAAACATAATGAAATTTTATTCACCTGCAAAGATGTGTGAAATTATGAAACTTTCAGGAAAGTGTCTGTAGCTGGAAATAATAATCCTGAATGAGATAATCCAGGCCCTGAAAAACAAATGCTTCATGTCTTCTCTCAGACCCTGTGAAACTGATGAGTTCAGTAGATGGTATCTCTAGGCTCCCAAGGAGATAACGAGTAACAGGACAGGAGATACAGGCGAAGTCACATGGACTGATAGAGATAAGATCTGGAATGAGGAGAAGCAGTCTCTCCCAACAGCTAGCAGAGAATACAGACCTACATAGAAACCCAGATGTGAATATGGGTGAATCAGAATGAAACCTCAACAATAGAAGACATCACATGAACTGATTGAGATAAGATCTGGAATGAGGGAAAGCAGCCTCTCCCAACAGCTAGCAGAGAATACAGACCTACATAGAAACTCAGATGTGAATATGGATGAATTAGAATGAAACCCCAACATTAGGGGGAGACGGTAAATCATATACCCAGTTTGGAAAACTTAAGACATTGCAGTAGGGCTGCTGCTATGGCTCAGTGGTAAATACTAGCCTGGCATCCATGGTTCTCTGAGTTCAAGCTCTAGGCCTCTCTAGGCACACCTCCCAAATTTCAGTGTAGGTAAACATTGTCATACAAGGGAGAGAAGCAGCAACTGGATATGAGGACCAGGAGGGAGGAGAGGTAAGGGACTACTAGTGTTTTCTCATGAGCTTTCTAGATTTATTTGACTTTTAAATTACAGGCCTATATATTTTGGATTAAAAGTAAACATTTTTAATGGTGCAATGAGACAAAGAGCTATAAATCCCTAGTAGTGTTTTATCTCTCCAGGGTCAAGCCCAGGGACAGTGGCAAAGGGACAGAACGGATTCAGTGCCTATCCTAAAGGGCGCGGTGTTGGCCTACAAGAAGAAGCAACTGGTCATTGAGAATAACACTTGCGGTGAGCATCAGTGGGGGCTCGGTGAGGATGGGGTGTCCAAAGACACGGACCTCCTCTTCTCTCCTGACTACAGGCCAGGGTTACTCCTCACTGTCTCAGGCACATGTCCGGCCATCAGTCACCTCTAAGCATGGCCAAGCTCAAACACTGCTAGCTGTAGTTGCAGAGGTAGCCTCTTGCATGGGAAGGGATCTGACTTGGAGTGTTCAAATGGAGGTAGCTTTAGTTGGGTGAAGTCCAGGCTAATCCCAGCCATCTCTAAGCATTCATGTCTAGCCATTCAAGATCCTGCCATGCTCAGAAGCTCAGTAGGGAGCTGCCAGGTTGACCAAGGTGACCCATAAACCCACGTTAAAGCACCTTAAAATAACAGGAGCACAATGTAACTGAAAACTGTAGACAGAATGCCTAAACATAGTATAGGATTTTTTTCCCCAAGACTCTCACCTTGAGATGTACCACCCCCCAATACACACACCACACACAACATACATATACACATCACCCCCCACCCCCTACACACATATTCAGAGTCTGCCATAGGGCCTAAGTGTTTGTATTAGACATGAACCTGTGTGTGATATGAATGCCAGAACATGAGTAGGTCTCAGAGCCCCAAGTTATTCCTCAGTGTGGAGGGCAGCTCCTCAGAGAGGAGGGGATGCCCTATAGGTGTGCATGTGCACACAAGCATGCCACCCACACATATGCTTGGCACACATATGTATAACACACACACACACACACACACACACACACACACACACACACACTTCTGCAGTATCTACCTTGTAGATTCTGGTCAAGGCAAAGTCCTGGAGTCAATCCTATAGTCATTGGCAGTAGACAAAGAAGCTGGGCTCTCCAATGTAGTAAGTACAGTTAGTGGCTGATGGCTTCTAGAGAAATTGTCTACGTTCTTAGAGCACCCTTGATTGAGTCATAGGATGGGAAATGGGAACAAGGTTGGAGATGCCTTTAAAATGTCTGGGGGAGATGACCTTACTGTAAATGTTTTCATTTATAGAGGGGGAAAAAATAAACCCTTTACACAAAATATTAACAGCAAAACAAAAAGTAGACGGTGGGATTAGATCAGATGTTGTTGTACCCAGAGAACCAAGGCCAGGCTTGTGGAGGCTGGGGGTGGGGTATTTTCTGGAGGATAAACTCTAAAGGTTGAGGTGTGCACTGAAGGAGAGGAAGTGAGGCCCCAAGTAGAGGACACTTAGGGGAGCTGACTAGGTGAGGGAGAAGAGGCAATGGAGGGAGGAGGCTCTGGGATGAGGGGTTGTGAAGTCCTTTTGGTCTGTTATGAGGACTAAATTTGTGCTTGCCAGTCAGCACATTGTCCCCGTGGGTTCCCTTCCATACCTGATTCTGTAAACAAGATGCCCTGCTCGCCCCCTAGTGCTCAGTATGTGACTTGCAGACACTCTTTGAAGTTTGCTTTTTGTCTTAACTTCCTTTAGTTCACGCGTTAAATGTTGTCATCTTTGTTTTCTCCACAGGCTCATTTCGTGGGCCAAATGCTTGAATTTTGTTGTTAGGCAAGTTTTAGACCTCAGCACCACTCCGTGAATGTGAATGCAAAACAATGCAAAATCACCAGATTGAGAGTGGATCAAGAAGGGCCAGCTAGTAACTGAAGGCTAACAAGAGACCTGTATGTCAGGGCAGGAGGAAGCCCGTCTGCTTTACCTCATGGAGTATTTATTTGGTTATTTTTTATTGTGTGCGCATTTGTGTTTTGCCTGCGTGTAAGCGGACCAAGTGCATGCAGGGTCCGTGGAGGCCAGAGGAGGGCGCTGCCATGTGGGTTCTAGAACTGAATTTTTGTTCTTTGCAAGAGCTGCAAGACTCTTAACTGTTGATCTATCTCTTCAGCCCTCATGGAGTAATTCTTGAATGTCAGAGGGTGTAATGGTCACCTAAAGTGCTTATTTAAGATCCAAGTCTCAGGCTGGTGAGATGGATTAGCTGGTAAAAGTGCTTGCTGCCAGGCCTCATGACTTGAGTTCTTCCTCCGTGGCCCACATGTTGGAAGGAGATAACTGACTTCCAAAGTTGTCCTTTGGCTTCTGTATGTGCTCCAAGAGACACATGCACATGCACACACGATAAATAGACAAACATAATAAAATGCAAGTTTCAGGGCACCTGTGAAAGCATCTGATACACAGGACACACAGCCTGGTTCTTAGGTTGACTGCTGTTTGGTCTGGGAGTCCCTAAGTGGGGTGTGGGAAGAACTCTAGCAGGTGTAACCTCACCCCCTAACTTGAGTTTCTTTTTCATTCAGCCATTCTCCTTTCTGGTAATGTTAAGAAGAAAACCTTTCCCAGCATATTTAATATGGCACCTAAGTGTGGTTTTGCTGCCCAGGTCATGAGATTTGACATGCCACCATCTGATGACCTAAGCATTGAGACAGGTATGGCACTGTTGAACAGAGATCTGCCTGGGGATGGGTTTAGCATAGGAAGTTTCTTATAAGACGAGAATTGCAAGGTGAAAAGCAAGGATGGATGGAGGAGTTGGAAAGGTCAGAGGTCAGGGGAGGAATGGAGAGAGTGAGTCCTGGGGAGTAAACCTTTCACTTTCTCTTTCCAGAGCCATATTCAACAAGACAACTAGGTGAGTAAGTAGTTCCTGGGCTATGAAAGTCCAACCTGCTTCCTCATGCAGACAACTGAATAACAAAAACCTACCCAATTGTCTTCACTCAAGGTCTTGAGATTTGGTCTTCAGCATAAGGGGTTGGGTCGGGAGAGGGGTAGGAAAGATGGGGGAAGATATAGGGGACATAAGGACAAATACTACTTCTTGGGTGGGCCAATATATATCATCTCTTTCTAGACTTGTGGATAAATGACATCCCTCCGATTGGTGAGTGTGTCTGGTGGGGTTGGGGGTGGAGATCTGGGTGATGCTACTAGCCCTGGCTCTGGTTCCTGTGGGATGGGAAAATTTGTGGTGAAGGCATAGACTGGGTGTGGGGCAGGAGGGAGGAGATGGTAGGAGAGACTCTCCTATGTGTGTCTCAAGAGCAAATGGAGGATGAAGAAAGGTAACAGCTTGTGTTTCTCTTTCTAGGAAGAATAGAGGAGCCTGTCCATCTAGGTGAGTGTGTGTGTGTGTGTGTGTGTGTGTGTGTGTGTATGTCTGTGTGTGTGTGTGTGTTTAAAGAGGAAACCTGGGCTTCTACTGGGAAACCATAGGCTTGGATCTCAAATGAGAGCTTTCTTTGGAATTCAGAAAATGAAGATCTACTTTCACATTTTCTTTTTGTTAGTTCAGTTCACACCTGTGCAATTGTGTGCACTGATGTTCAGTGAGGACAAACTGGGAATCAGGTATTGCTCCAGCATGGGCACTGTGACAGAGTCAGACAGATGTACTTTGATGCTTTCACTGTGGTACCCTCCCACTGCCACAGATCGCCCGTAAGACATTTGGAAGAGCCAGAACATCCTCAAATGCAGTACTTGGCTGATTCTTTGTAGACTTCAGAGATACTTACCAGCAAGTGTAGCTCTTATGTGCCAGGTGCCTGAGAATCACAAACACGCTGACTCCTCTCCACATCCCCACACATGGAAACTGATCCATGAACACTAAGGATTGCTATCACCAGAGCCCAACAGTACATCTCATTCCTGACATATCCCAGAAATGAATACGCGGTCATTTTTCTTCCACTTGCAATAACCAGTGTTCAGATTTCCATCTCTACCCTCAGTACTGTGTCCTCTCCTTTCAGAGTGCTAATGCTGCCTGGTTTCTAGCTACATGATAGTTGCCTCCCAGGGGCTCAAGCAGGCTGTCACTGGAGACATTTTTAGCTCCTGGAAATGGTACTGAAGGACTTACCATCCCAGGGATATTTAATCAAAGAATTGCCCTCACTTTCTGATCGGTGTTGCTGTCTGCGAGCAGATTTCAAATGCCTACAAAATGAAGTTTTCCTAAAAACCGAGCAACTGGCTATGCTCTCAAAGGATGTTCAAGATGTTGTATTCTCCAGTCTCCTGCACATGCTCAGTGACAGGGAGATGCTGTATGACCTGATGAACATGGTGAGAGTTCCATAGCTGCCTAGAGATGATCAAACCTGTAACAGTTTGGGAAAGGGGGATGCCAAGATACACGAGGGAGGAGGAATGTATATGATGCGGAGGAGGCTGAAAAAGATGTCAAAGGTTGGGGACTCTGGCTCCATGCACAACGTAGAAGGTTAGAGAGTATGGCCCCCTGGTTCTGCTCAGAATCCTCATGGGGGAGGTGCTTAACTCCTCTGGAAATAGGCACATTACACAAGAATAATTCTGAGCCAGATATGGGAAGCTGAAGGTACTTGAAGGAAGGCTGAAAGTTCAAGGTCTTTCTGGGCTACACAGTGAGTTCAGAGCTGGCTTGGGCAACAGCCTGAGACCCTGTCACATGAACAAGGAAAATGAAGGGTTAAAGGGAGGCAGAGTGTAGCTTTGTGGTAACCTGCTTATTCAGCATGTATAAAGCCATCCAGTCCCTAGCACTGGGAATGATGTTATTAACAGAGCACCCGTCTTCTGTAGCTGGAGTTGGATCAGTTGGGGCATATGGATGGCCCAGGTGGCATAATCCTACAGGAGCTTCGAAAGGACTCAAGCCCCCCGTGGATTGACCTAAAGGACCTCATTCTTTATCTCCTTCAAGCCCTCATGGGTAAGGACAATTTGAGGGGAATGTGGGGAGAGTCCTCATGTTGGTCCTCAGAAGGCTGTTTCAGATGCCACCTCCCCAAAGCC
This sequence comes from Rhabdomys pumilio, assembly GCA_030674055.1. Lineage (NCBI taxonomy): Eukaryota > Metazoa > Chordata > Mammalia > Rodentia > Muridae > Rhabdomys > Rhabdomys pumilio. The sequence goes on from JANHMN010000012.1 coordinate 37,285,932, forward strand.
TTTGGATTGTCATGACCATTCTCACACCACCCTTCTCGATAATGCCAGCAAGGCTCAGAGTGATAACAGAGTGGACCAGATGGAGTCTGAGGTTTACAAAGTGAGCAGTTGCCCATCACCTAACACATCCTTGGTGGAAGGTGATTCCTGCCTCAGGCCTTAGACTTTCTGGCTCTGGATCATGTCACTTATGAGCTGGGAGTCCATCTCAAGGACAGGAGACCTTTCTTGAGCAGTACATTTGACCTTCAAATCTAATGGGACATATTCCTGCGTCTCAGAGGTTTCTTGTCATTGGATTTCCTAGTTCATGGTAAGAAGAAAATACATTTTCCTCCCCCACAGTGCTGAGCGATACCCAACTCAATCTGCTTGCCCAGTCTATGGAGATGCAGCTCCTCCTGCAGCAACGAGAACTGGTAGGAAACCCCCAGGGGCTGGCAGTCCATGGAGGGGGAAGAGGAAAACAGGAACAGAAAGAACATTCTAGAAGAAAGCAATGAAGTTTCTACATGGAGGGGAGTCAGGAACCTTTTGGGGAGCAGACAGGTTGGGTTCAACCTTCTCAGGAGCATCTCTGCATTTATGGAAGCCTTGGAAGCAAGGCCCACTAGGTCTAAGTTAGCTGACTAAGAAGACATCTTTGTAAGAAGTAAGGAATACAAATCAATCACACTCTTTGTTTATGGTTACCATTTGCAAATTGCCTTTTCTCCCCCTATATATTTGTCTCTAAATACAAAAGTGTGTATAGCCATAGGCATACATGTACACACACACACACACACACACACACACACACACACACACACACACGCAGATAACACTCTTAACACTCTTGTGCATCGTAGGCTATATTGTGTTGTAGGTGAGGAAGCAATGCATAGTGCTTCAGGTCTTGCTTGTTAGTTCTTTATCCTGTGTGGCTCCTGGGTGTTGGGACAGAAGATTTCTCACTCTGGGGTCAGAGCCTGGTTCGCCCTGTCTGATAATTTTTGTTCTAGGTGAAGAGCATCCTACAGCCAAACTTCAAATATCCCTGGAACATCCCCTTCACGCTCCAGCCTCAGCTTCTTGCCCCACTCCAGGGGGAGGGCTTGGCCATTACTTATGAACTGCTGAAGGAGTGTGGGCTGAAGATGGAGTTGAATAATCCCAGGTCAACTTGGGATTTGGAAGCCAAGATGCCCCTGTCTGCTCTCTATGGGAGCCTGTCATTTTTACAGCAACTTGCAGAAGCCTAAATCTTCCCGCAAGCCTAGCTTCAGTTCTGGATATATTTGAGACATGGCACCATGGCATACACAAGAGTGGTGATTTGAGTGCATGCTTTAGGCCGGCGGAAATAAAGATGCTACCGGTTCTTTTTTGTTTTTTTTTTTTTTTTTTTTTTTTTTTTTAAGATGTACTATTCATTCACAATTATATAAATAATATACTCAGGTCAGATTCCACCTACCCCCCACTGTCTGTTTTAATCCACCCCTTCCAACTCCCTTCTTCCCAACAACTTCTCATTCAACATTTGTTTGTCTGATGCTTTGCTGCATGTAATTAGGGTTGCTTGCATGAGTGTGGGATTATTAACTTGAAAAAAGGAAACCTTCCTGAGGCTACCCCCTCCTCAGTAGCATTAACAGCCTACTGTGTTTTAGAGAGGGTGGGGTCTTACAGGCCCCTTCTCCATCCCTGTGGAATGTTGCTGGGCTGAGATCTTGCTTGTTCTTGTGCAGGTACCCATCGTTACTTTGGGTTTATAGGTTTAACAGCGATGCCATGTCCTTACCATGTCTTTAAAAAAAAAAAAAAAAGGATGCTGTTATCTGTCAAAACTCCTCAAATGGTATGCTAAAGATTTAGACATTTTCCTCTATATAAAATAATATAAGAGTTACTTTTACTTATCTGTGTGCATTTTGAGTTGTTTTGGGTGAAAGGTACTGGTATCAGTACCTTTGAAATACATTAGACATAAACTGGGGATATTTTTAGGTAGATAGTTACTAGTATGATTACTTTTTTTATTGGTTGTTTTATTCACTTAGATTTCAAATGTTATCCCCTTCCCTGTTTCCCCTTCACAAACCCCCATGCCATCAAGCCCCTGCTTCTACGAGGGTGCTCCCCCACCCACCCACACACTCCCACCTCCCCACCCTGGCATTCCCCTACACTGGGGCATCGAGCCTTCTTAGGACTAAAGGCCTCTCCTCCCATTCATGCCAGACAAGGCCATCCTTTGCTACATATGCAGTTGGAGCCATGGGTCCCTCCGTGTGTACTCTTTAGTTGGCAGTTTAGTCCCCGGGAGCGCTGGGGAGACTGGTTGGTTGATAATGGTCTTCCTATCAGGTTACAAATCTCTTCAGCTTCTTCAGTCCTTCCCCTGACTCCTCCATTGGGGTCCCTGCACTTAGTATGTTTTCTTATTACCTTTTTTATCCTCCTCCTTCCTTCTGTGCTTATTTCTCTTCCCCCTTCTAATTAGAGCCTCCCCTTTTCTCCATTTCCCCTATCAGATCACTGGTACCCTGCTGTCTCCCTCTGTATTCTTCTCCTACTGCTCTCCACCCCCATCCTCCCGTGGCCCCTCCTGTTGTCCCCTCCCATGGCCCCCTCCCGTGGCTCCTCCCGTGGCCCCTCCCATGGCCCCCTCCCGTGGCCCCTCCTGTGGCCCCCTTTACTCTCCTGGTCTCTGTAGTCGCTCCAGGACAACATGTACTCTCATCTAAAGATTTGGCTCTGGGAGGCTCAAGTGAGAGAGAACATCCAGTGTTTGTCTTTCTGGGCCTGGATTATCTCACTCAATATCATTTTTTTTTTCTAATTCTATCCATTTGCCTTCAGATTTCATGAGTTTATTTTTCTTTACAACTGAATAGTATTTCATACTGTGTACATACCACATATCATTATCCATTCATCAGTTAAAGGACATTTAGGTTGTTTCTATTTTTTTTCTTTTTTTTTTTTGAATATGTATTTTTAAATTGATTAGGAATCTCATATCATGCTCCACAATTATGCTCACCTCCCAGTCTTCCCATGTCCACCCCTTCCTCCGTAACCCCCTTTCCGAAAGCAAAAAGAAAATACATTTTGTTTTGGCTATATATTCACTGGAGCATGGTTATAGTCTTAGTGGCCCAGCTCCCCACAGAAAATGACATCTTTCTCCACTTGCATCCAACCAGAAGCCTTCATCTGATAGAGCACCATGGCTGCCAGCGAGGGGCAGGTAGATATTCCACACCTACACCACTGCTTGCCTCAATGAGAGGTGGGGCCAGCCCTTCTGTGTGTGTGGGATGTGTGTGATACATGCCACTGCCTGTATCATCATCATGGTGTGGGCCAAAAGGAGTGGGACTAACTCCCCTGTGTGGAGGCCTCCACCAGTACTGCCCGGACTGCAAGGGGCAGGGCCAGCTCTCCAGCGGTGGTGGGGTGGAGGTGGGGAACACACACACAGCTCTCCTGGGAGGGGCAGCAGGGCTGGCTCTCCAGTGTCCATGGATATTAACATGACTTCAGGTGGCAGAACATCTGCATCGGCTTTAGTGATAACAAGGGCCACAAATATCAACACAGCCCTTGGCTGTGGTAGCAGGGCCACCAACTCAACACGGCACTGAGCAGTTTCAGGTGTCATGAGCTTCAACGTGACCCCAAGTGGCTACATTTACCACTCACATCAGGATGGCCCCTGAGGGAGCAAAGCCCCGGGACATCACCAGCAGCACAGACTACAGACGTTCATTTGTTCATCCGCATGTATCTCAGGTTTCGTGGAGTCCTGGGGCAGCAGCACAGGCCGCAATTACCAACACAGTCTCTTCAAGGACCACAGTGGTCTTTTGAGGAGGCCCAATTCAGCAAGATAAACTTTCTTGTCTCCATCCTTGCACAGAGCCAGGGGCATCCCGCTTCCAGGCAGCAGGTTCAGGGGCCGAGTCTGCGTAAGTTCCAGGCTGCAGCACCGTCCCCCCACCCTCCCGCCCCAACCCCTCTCTCTTACTTGTCACCCTCTCTTACCTTTCACCATCATTGCGTCTCCAGTTCCACCCCCTTTCTTACTGCACACACTGCTCTGTTTTTCTACCTTTCCCAACTCTACTTACGTATTTGTATATTGTAGTGGCACCTGCCTGTGCCGGGACCGTGGGGCCCTGGGCAGACCCTGGGCAGTGCTTGCCTGAGTCTGTTTCTTATTGTGAACAGAACAGCAATGAAGGCTGAGCAAGTGTCTGTAGAATAGGATGTTGTGTCCTTTGGGCCTACGCTAAGGATTGGAATTCATGGGCTGTCTGGTAGATTTCCTTTAGCTTTTTGAGGCATCTCTACACTGATTGCCAGACTGGCTACACCACTTTGCTGTCCCACCAAATTACTACAAACCAAGCAGCTTAAAGCAACGCTATATTCCTTGGTAGCCCTGGTTCCCAGATGTCAGGGCGCCACCAAGGCTTCAGTGAGAACAGCCGCTGCCACTTCCTAATTTCTGTTGACTGCTGGCCATCCTGGCATGCCTTGGCTTGAGGCTACATCATTCTAATTTCTACCTCTAACTTTACATGCCCTTTTTTTTTTAGAGTCTTGATTTCCTTCTGGCCTCCCTCCCACAAAAACACTGGTTTTGGGGATTTAGGTCTCTCTCTAATCCGGGACAACTATCTAATAGAACATGTCTACAAAATTGCATTTCCAAATGGCAAGTTCTGAGGCTCAACGTGATGTGGCTTTTCAAAGGAGCTTCCCTGACTACGTGGGCTGTGTGAGAAACGCAGTATCTGAAGGGGCTACCCATGTGGGGTTGGTGTGGGTAGGGCTCTGTCTAGTAAGTGCTGTGAAGAGATACCATGATGGGAACCTTTATAAAGCTGGGCAGTGATGGCACAAACCTTTAATCCCAGCACCTGGGAGGCAGAGGCAGAGGCAGGTGAATTTCTGAGTTCGAGGCCAGCCTGGTGTACAGAGTGAGTTTCAAGACAGCCAGTGCTATACAGAGAAACCCCCGTCTTGAAAAACAAAACAAAACAAAATAAATAAGTAAATAAATAGAAAAGGTTGACTTGGGGCTTTTTAACAGACTCAGAGGCTTAGTCTGTTATTCCTATGGCTGGGAGCATGGTGGTACACATGACACCTCTGGCAGCTGAGAGCTTTACTTCCAGACCTGAAGGCAGAAGGAGGAGAAAAAGAGAGACACTGGGTCTGGCTTGAGCTTTTGAAACCTTAAAGCCCATCCCCAGTGACACACTGTCCAACAAGGCCACACCTACTTCAAGTCCACACCTCCTAATCCCTCTCAAGTAGTGCAACTTCCTAATAGCCAAGCATTCAAATTTATGAGCCTATGAGGGTCATTCCAGTTCAAACCACCACACAGGCTTCCAGCAGACAGGATGTGGAGAGTGTTCTACCTTCTACCTACAAGCATTTAGAAAGCAGCCCTGTAAAACACATGGGTAATGTTAGTTCTGTTGGGAATCAGGCTTGTTGGTGGCCAGCTTTGGATTCCTTGTGGCCCAGAGAGACCTGTTCATTTTTCATCCAAAGAGATGGCTGACTGGGTACATGTCCTGACTGGTTTTGTGTGTCAAGCTGACACAAGCAGGAATTATCACAGAGAAAGGAGCCTCCCTTGAGGAAATACCTCCATGAGATCCAGCTGTAAGGCATTTTCTCAATTAGTGATCAAGGGTGGGAGGGACCATTGTAGGTGGTGCCATCCCTAGGCTGGGAGTCTTGGTTTCTATAAGAAAGCAAGCTGAGCAAGCCAGGGGGAGCAAGCCAGTAAGTAACATCCCTCTATGGCCTCTGCATCAGCTCCTGCTTCCTGACCTGCTTGAGTTCCAGTCCTGACTTCCTCTGGTGATGAACAGCAATGCAGAAGTGTAAGTTGGATAACTCTTCCCCCGCCCCCCCCCCCCAATTTGCTAACCCTGACTGAGACAGTATAGAAGCACTGGAAGGGAGCAGACACTAAATAAATATTGGAGCTTCTCTCATTGCCCAGGCCCTGAATAGTGGGGTTTTTTTGTTTTGTTTTGTTTCATTTTCAGTAAGCACTTGGAAAGCAGTGTGCTGGTTAGTTTTGCTGGACAACTGGACATACCTGGAAAGAGGCAACTTCAACTGACAACCTGCCTCCATCAGATTGGCCAGTAGGGATGTGTTGAACATTTTCTTGATTGCTAATTGAGGTAGGAGACCCTACCCCGCTGCGGGCAGGGCCACTTCTGAGCAGGAAGTCCTTGATTGTGTAAGAAAGCCAGGTGAGCAAGATGGAAGCCAGGTCTCTGCTGTAGTTTTTGCCTTCAAGCTCTTGCCTGGAGTTCCTACCTCGACTTTCCTAATGATGGACTGTAACAAGTAAGCTAAATACACCCTCACTTCAGTGTCCCAAAGGCAGACTTGGTGGCTCTGCTTGGTTTCTTTGTTCTCAGTGTAACTACCTTGAGTAAAATCCCTTTTTCTGATTTCTACTATTACTTTGCCTCTTTTTAATTGGCTTATTGAAGACAGTTCCCAGACCCGATGTGGAGCACTAGTTGTGACCCTCAAGTCTGATAACACTAGATTGGCTTGGAGATGATTTAAAGGCAATATATGGGTACTTAAGATTATATGACTGTAGTTGGTCAATGGAAAGACTGGCATAATTGTGTGATGAAATTTCAATTTTGGCCAGCAGATGGCAGCATTGTCCAGCAGCAAACTGCTTGTTGGTGCCCTCCCCTCCCCCAATCTCCTCTTACACCTCTTTCGTTTCCCTCCTTGTTGGTTGGGTTAAGGTGGAATGGGAGAAACTGGGCAAGACAGAGGAGTTGTTAACACTGGTCTCTTTTTCCATTTTCAAGTAGGCTCTCCCTCTTAAACACTGCGTTGCTTGTGTTAGCTCCTTCAAACCTTTCTGAAGGGAAAAACCTGAGTTATGGGGAACCTGGAACTATTTTCAATATTTTAGAAAATATGACTTGGTGCGATGTCAGCTGCTTATGCTGGAACTATTCTGGGTTATGTGATAAATCAGACTGTCTCAGGCTGGGCAAAGATTGCAGCTAGAAGTCTTAACTGCCTTGCAGCATGTCGGGAAATACTTCTTAATGAGTTCAGCCATCCATAAAATCCTTCTAAACATCTTAGAACCTGGGTTGATACCTAAGAAAGCATGAATGGTAAAAATATCAAGATTAAGTATCTTGACGGGAGCATGAAGACTGTTCAAATATTGAAAAGCTGTCTCTCACGAGCAAACTGGAAGGACCTGGGTTTGGGAATGGGTTTGAGATAGGTTTAAAGTATATCAAATTTTCTGAGTTTCGTAATCAATTTTCTTGTTCTTCTTCCTTTTCCTCTCCCCCTCCCTCTCCCTCTGTCTGTCTGTCTCTCTCTCAATTGAACTCAAGCTCTGTACGTGCTAGACCAATGCTCTACCATTGAACTATATCCTGGCCCATTTTTCTACTAGGTTAAATGAAATAAGATAAGTAAAAAGTATATAGAACCCAGCACAGCACCCAGGAGAACCAAGCACAGCACCAGTGCTGCTGAGGCTCACAAAGTACGGATGAACATAAGGCTTGTTATGAACTTAATGTGGAGGCCAATGGGGAGATGCAGAAGCAATGGGTAGAAGACAGAATTGTTTCGTTTCTGAGGCACTGAATTTAGTTGTGTGTGTGTTTTTTAAGGTTAATTTTTAAAAGGTATCCTTGGGCATGTGAACACACTTTAAAGAAATGTCCTTCCCTCAGGAGGGGTGATTAGTGACTGACATTCCTAACCAGATCCTACTTTACCTGTCTGCTTCACAGCATGCAGCAGACATACGTTATCTGCTGGAAGGTCTGTTGGCTTCTCAATGGCTTGCTACTTGGCTCACTATCTGGTATGTGAGGATGCGTTCGCAGCCAGTCCTGAAGCAGATAATCTTGTCTGACAAGGGCTGGAGAAAGACTCTGTGGATACGAGTGTGGAAAGAGGGATTCGTATCCCTCACATGCAAAGACACGAGGCAGGATGAGAGTCTTTCTGTTCAAGAAGTGCAGGTTAGAAATGTCCTGAGGCTTCCTGGTCAGCCTTTGCAAAACTGAGTTGGGTTGGCAAGGTTACCATAGTGACAACTTCTAAGTGATCCTGAGTAGGATGTGCATACCATACCATTTGTGATTCCTAGTCTGCTGAGAAGCAGGGCCTTTGAGCTTGCATAGGTCAAGGCCTTGAGTTCCTTTAGCTGCAGCTCTGAGAGTATAAGACACAGACTCCTTGGTAGGCATGAAGATTGGGACAAGGGCCAGGGCTAGGTAATAAAGGTGGCAGACTTTCAAGATGGCCAGCTTCTTCCTTACCCTCTCCCTATCTGTCTGCCTACCAGGGAATCTGTCTAACTCTTAGCTGCTTCAGTAAGGGGGAGGGTTGTGGAAATTCTAATGGAATTCTCCAGCATGTCTAATAGTCCTGTTTATGATGGCTATGCTGCCTAGTGAGTTGAATTTTCTTTGTGTGAGAAATAAGTACATACAGATATCCATAAAGATTTAAGCTAGTTGTTCCCAGTGTTAGTTGAACACACTAGGTCAGGTGAACAAGAAGACAGAACCTTTGTTCTCAAGGGGTTCACTTGTAAACTAACTTGTCTCCAAAGGAAGAAGGATGTCTTTACTGTCTTAATTGCTGTGTCACAAGGCACAGGGAACATAGTGGCTTAAGAGTACAAGCATTTGATTTGTCTTATATTTCTTTTTTTTTTTCTTGGTGGGTCAGGAATTTAAGAATGCATCTGCTGAGTGGGTCTAGCTTGGGACTTTCCAGGTAAATGTAGTCTGATGCTGACAGAGCCTAAAGTCAACAGAAGGCTTCATCGAGGCAGAAATGGTGTTCTGGAGATGGTTCTCCAGGGTGGGGGATATTGATGTTTTATGATTTAGCCACATTTGTTGATGGGTTAGGTGGAGCAGGTTATGAAGGCAGCTCTCACAAAAGCTTCATCTCTTAAAAAGATGGAGGTGCCAAGGCATTTGTGAACATACTTTAAAATCGCCATCTAGGTCTATGCTCACATTTTCATAGATCTTTAAAAGCTATGTGCCCACATATTAATTCATTCAATCAATATTTATTGAGCACCTAATATTTGTTAAGAGGCTCAACATTGTAAAAATGCCCCTCTATTTTCTTTCCTGGGACTTTGGAAATTGTGACTAATGAGGATCAAAGAGACTTGAAGTTTATGTGGAAATCAACAGACCCAGGTAGTGATGTTTTCTCAAGTAAGAAATAGACCACCAAACCAAGTAAAGCTGCAATTCAACCAGCTGCAAATTAACAGTGCAATTGTGCCTGTTTCAAGTGTGTTCTCAGTCTTCCCTTTATTTTGGAGATCCTTCTGTGGTTGTAATGGTTGCCTAGCTACCGGAGCTGTGCTTCCCCTTCACTCTGGGAGTATTTGAGCAGAGTAGCTCAATAGCATTAACATTCCTGGGGTTTCCCAAGCAGCAGACAAACTGCTGGGTGCTGAGCTCTGATGCCCACCTAGCAGCGCTGAGGATGGATGTCAAGGTGGGAAGGCTCTGGGAGAAACAGAATCCGCTTAGACTGTGGGAACAGATGTGCACAGAAGCAAGTCTTTCTCCCCACGAGAGCAAAGAATGACATGCCCCATATCCGAGAAAGGATAGCAGCTATTTAAAAATGTCGTTGGTGCTTGCTTCAGCAAGTCTTGTGCTGAAGTCAGAGTAGCATAGGAAGATAACGCATGCGAATACCCCACAGGTTCAGATTAGAAGCTATGCATTTTAGGACACGGACACAGGCAAAACTCAGTTCACAGTGTTCTCTATAACATCCATGGGCTCAGAAAAAGAAAATATGTTTAAGATCATTTTTAAAATGATTTTTTTTGGAATAAATTAAATCTGACAAAAATCTCTTAAGCATGCACAGTATGCAAGAGTCCAGACTAAAAACCCTATTGAAATGGAAAAAAAAAAAAAAAAGCTAATGTTTGACATCTGTCACTTGCCCAGTAATAAATATGAAAGGGACAATTTGTCAAGCTAGGCACTGGGAACACAGACATAAATAAAATAGATGCATTTCAGGTCTCCAGGTATAACAGCCTAGAAAAGCTCCTGACAAGAAGGGAGACAAATTCATGTAGCTGTCAGACTCCAGTAGGTGAGGTGGCGATCTTGATAGCTACCTGGGAACCTTGGAACTGCCCACAGCCATCTTTCTGGAAACTTTGTTGGGCATGTCCATACTGGGTGGTACCTATATAGCAGACTCACTACGTCACCCCAGTCCAAGGTGTCCACTTGATCCCTGGAGAGAAACCAAAGCTAGAGCTCTTCCTCTTGCCATTCTAATTATTTCACAGAAACTCAGTCTCTTTCTGCTTCTTTCTTCCTCTTGTTGCGAAAACTCTGTGTTTACTTGAGTGGGAAATTCACGGTTTCCTGAGCCCAGAAGGGAATAAAATGACCAAAGATGCTGATAGGACATACAGCCAAGTGAAAGTGCAAGTGGTAACTACAGCAGAAGCACATTGGACAGATGGACCATTTTACTTTGTTTCCTTTTTTTGCCCATCAGATGCCCTTCTCAGTTTGGAGTGGCAGCACTTCAGTCTTAGCCATTGTGATTTGGATGGGTGGGGGTCTCATCTAACCCCCAATAAGGGTAGAATCAATGGATTAGATATGATCAACAGGAGAAGACAACATACATTGTTCTGAAACCATGATTGTCATTAAAGTAATGTTTACTGGAATCATGAAACCATAGACATAGTACCTTCTTAACAGTGAGGTTGCTAATTGCTAAAGTATAACCCCCAAACTGTATTGGTCATTGCAGAAGAAAATTATTATTGAGAGCAATGTCAGCTCAAGGAATTATTTGGTAATGAAGGCTTGGATCCAGCCTTACCCGAGGCTTATTTCAGTTACATTAGTCAATAAGTCATCTACCTAATTTGAAGGTAATTTGAGTGGGAATTTTGCTATGTCCCCTAACAAGTACCCTGGTTCATGCAGTGGAATATTTAATATAAGTGGTCAGCAGAAAGGCTTTAACACAGAATGGTGAAGTGATTGCGGTTAGCATGGTTTTGGTCAGAGAACATGGTGGGTGAAGGCATCAGGGATGAAGCCGCAGCATTTACCATCATGGGATAATGATAACATCAGGGAATAGGAAGATGAGAAGCAAACAAGTCCAGGGAAAGTGAGGAACAAGGACACAGGGAGAAAACGAACATGGTCTTAGAGATGTTGACTGCCAGCATTGGCATCCAAACTGCGCATGAAGATTTGGGATGGAAACACGGAGAAGTGGCATTCTAAAGTAGCAATTAAAATGCAGTGGAGTGAGTGACAGCACTAAGGGGGCATGCAGTATGTCATTAAGGAAAATGGGTCATGGGTTGACTGAAAGGGATGCTAGAGGAAGCAATGGCATTAATGGAAGAGGTTTTCCATAATGCTACGTTTGTATGTGTGTGGACATGTATGGTCCTGACCCACTGGGTGCTGGGGCTTTGTGTCAGTCCCCACTGGGGGGACTTTATATCTATGATTCAGCTTGTACAATGGACCAGGCTAGGATTTGAAATTAAATCTTCCTGACTATAGAAGACACTTGGGTCCTGCTATGCATTGACTATGGGTGGGGAAACTGAGTGGATATGTATGAAATTGTTTTGAAAGGTATAACTTAACAATTATGTGTGTGAACTGGCATTACTATCCTTTGTCTGTTATTGATGACCTGTGTTTATGGTGGCATTTTGCATGTGTGCATATGGTACTTGTGAATGTGTGCATTGTAGATAATAAAGCACATGTGCATGTAAAATAACACATTGTCTTATAAATGTATTTATAAGATACATTTGTACATGATATATTTTCAGAGGTGATAAAGTATATTTAGTAGTTAGGAAGCAAGTTATTAGCATTGAAAATATAGTCTAAATAAAAATTTACTCTAATAAAAGAAATTTAGGTGCTATGTACTAGTATGTACTAGTATCAGAACACGGTAAATACTTCCTATAGTCTTGGGTGTTGGTAAGCAGGACTGTTGCTAAGGGGTGACTTTGTTCTCACCAGAGCCTTGTGAAGGATTGGATTTGAGACTTGTTAGGAGCCAGAACCTCTATTTGATACCACTGAGTTTCTCTTCTAACTCTTATCAACTTACTATCATCATCAAGAGTTTGACTTGAATCCTTTAAGGTGTATTGTGTTACTTCTCATCTCAGAACACAGTGTTTATGTCTGCTCAGAAAAAGTGTGTGCTATGGTGATGCCTGAGTGGTGCTTTCTGTAAATGTCAATTAGGTCAAGGTGGTTGATAGTGTCCTTCAAGTCTTCTACATCCATCCTGCTTTTTCTGTCTTATCGCTCTATCAATTATTGAGTCACGGTTATTAAAATAGCTAGCTATAACTGCTGATTTTAAAGTTTTCCTTTCAGTTTAAATGAGATTTTGCTTTACATAACTTAAAGCTCTATACATTATTAAGTATGCCAACATTTGGGATTGTTCCATTCTGAAATATCTTATTTCTATGAAATGGCCTTTACAGTCTTTGCTTTGAAGGGCGTTTTGTTTGGATATAATAAGCTACTCCATTATTGAAAGATTAGCATTAGCATGCTGTAGCTTTACACAAGTTTTTATTGTTGTATTTGTCTTTGTGTCTAAGTGCTTCTCCTATGGGCAGCATACAATTGGATCTTTGTTTTTTTTCACATTTCGAAGATTTCTGCCTTTTAGTTGGGAGGATTAGTCCATTTATACTTAATGAGAGTAGTGAAATGATACATTTAAATTTGTCATCTTGCTGCTTTTCAAAAAAAAATCAGAACATTATTTACTTAATCCACTTTTCTTGACTTCTTTGGGAATAAAATTTAAAATTATTATTATTAATGCTATTTTCTCAGTCGTTGTATATCACACATGGTACTGAATTTCAAAAGGATGTTTTTCACATAAGAATCAAACATACTTTGGGTATATCTTACCTCCTGTATCTCATACCCTCTCTTTTTTACACCATCCATCTCCCTTTCTATATTTCTACTGTCATGTTACACAAAACCCCAGTAATTCTATGTAACTATACAAAACTCTGTAGAATGATATTTTTATCTTTCCTGTTGATCTAATTTAAATTTTATGGTGTGGTTTTGTCCGTGATGATCTCATTTAACTCTTCTATGTTTGGGAAAGTATTTTGAAAATGTTTAGTGGTTACATAATTTTTGACAGATAGTTTTCTGTTAGTATTTGTACTCAGCACATTGAAGATTTTTTTCACCTGGCCTAATAAAGCTTATCAAATTTAAACATCTTGAGGCTGGCAAGATGACTCAGTAAGAGAACTAGCCACCATGCCTGGTGACCTGAGTTCCATTCGGAGCTGTGGTCTGAATGCAGGATCTTGGAAGCAGGATTTCTGAGTGCTGCCTTGGATACTTCTTAGGCTGCCCTAGAACAGTGTTCAGTTTAGGGCTCACTATTCCCACAAGTGAGGTACAAAAAGACCCTGTAGATGTTCTGCTGATATCCCAGAAAACCTAACGTGGAGTGAAGGTTGAGCCCTCTGTCCTATAAACATTTTTATACTTCACCCCCCTCCCCAGCTTTGGTAGATTTCTTAGAAAATGCTAATTAGTTAGATACTTGGGAAAGAGCTTTTGAAAACCTCTAAAAATAGGGTCTCTACTTTTAGCTTTCTCTTTTCTGATTATTTTTTTTCTTCAAACTCAAATGACCTTGATTTCCCTAGAATCTCAGATTATTTTTAATAGAAATAAATTAATTAATTCTATTACTTTTCAGTGAGATGACAAGTTGATTTATTTATTGCTTTATTGGTTATCACTCTTTGTGGTTTTTTTTAAAGTGTTTTTCTCTCTAGGCTTTAAAATATTCATACCTGGTATTTCAATTCTATTGGGAGCTGCTTTTTTTCCCCCACTTCAGATAAAACATGGATGTCATCCTACAATGTAGATGACGTCACCCTCTTTGCACTACAGTTCATGTAAACCTTGGGAGACTGCCAGTCAATGCTATGGTTTTGGATACTATGTATTTGTATAATACATTTGCTCTTTTAAAACAACCCTCTCATAGGAATGTATCAATTTCTCTAAGACTCAACATATTCTGTGAGAGCAGCATTAATTACCTGTGAGAACTATGCAATTATTTAAAATACAAGTTAGTGAAGGCCTTGGTATACTATGGTGAGTTTTTTTTAAGCAGAGATTGTAAACACATGACTGCCAAACATGAACACATGAACAGTGTGTGTGGCTGACATAGTACAAGACTACTTGAATTTTAAGTCATTTTTTTTTTATTAGGAAGAAGCTTTGAGTTTCCACTCACAGAATTTATTGGAACAGATATTGTCAGGTGTCTATATTGATTATAAAATAAAGATTCTATTGGAAAACACCTGTGGTTATAAATGTGTCTCATGAACTAAGTTTTAGGCCAGGGAGTCCTGGGTGAAGTCAGCTAATTAAAGTTCAGCATGTCTTGTCCACACGTTCATCACACATCCCCTCTTGCAGGTACCAACCAGTCCTTGGCTGAAATGTGTTCACAAGGCACATGCTTCAGTGTAGTGACTGTGTCAGGGCTACCACAGCAGGAGCTCAAAGTCTAAGATCGAGACAATGACAGATGTCATCTTCTCCCTGAGTCCTCTCTGTCCTCATGTGTCTCTCCTCAATGTGTGCTCATCTCTGGTGACTCTGTGTGTCTAAATTTCATTTTCTTTCTTTTTTTTTTTAACACCTTTTTCATGAACAATGTATTTGGGGTGGGATTCATATGCCACATGCTTGTTTGGAGCTCAGAGAATTTGTAGTAACTAGTATTCACTTCTCAGATGAATTTCAAAGACTGATATCAGGTTGTCAGGCCTGGAGGTAAGCACCTTTACTCACTGAGCCATCTTGTCAGCCCCTTCTTTTTGAGATAGAGTCTTTCTACGTAGCCCACCTTTGGCTTTGAACTCCTGATTCTCTTATCTCTCCCTCTAAATGCTGAACCATGCTGAGCAGATTTCCTCTTAGGAAGGCATCAATGACATGGGATTAGGGGCTAACTTCTGGCTTCATTTTTGTTTGCTTAACTCTTTAAGAGGTCTATTTATCTTTTACTAGAGTCATACTCTTAACCCGTGCTTCTTAACCTTCCTAAGGCTGCAACTCTTTAATACAGTTTCTTATGTTATGGGGACCCCTCCCAAGCATAAAATTATTCTTGTTACTACTTCATAACTGTAATTTTGCTGCTGTTATGAATTGTAATATCTGTAAATATCTGGTATACATGACATCTGATAGGTGACTCCCAAAGGAATCATGATCCACAAGTTGAGAGTCACTGGTCTAAAATAACAAGGATTAGAGTTCCAGGTATGAATTATTAAGGGAGGGTATGTCAGAGCAGGATAAATACACTTAATCTATAATAATCATGTCTAATTACAAAATTAAAAAATTAGATTGTATCTGTCACCAATAAAAATTGAAGAGAAAAAACAAAGAATTTCTTTAGACGTTTGGGAAAATATAATTTAATTTATGAAGGGCTTTGCTTTGAACCTTATACTCTAGAACTCTTTCCAATCAGCAAGTCTCTGTTTAATGAGATGCTTTTCAAAGCTTCGTTATTTTCAATCCTCCTTAAATATTAAGAAATTAAAATTTAAAAATTTTCTGTGTGTGAGTGTTTTGCCTACATGGACATCTGTAGATCACATGTGTGCCCGGGACTGTGGAGGCCAGAAGAGGGGGTATCAGATGTCTTGGAATTGCAGATTCTTGTGAGCTTTTGTGAAGATGCTAGGAAGTGAACCTTGTCTGTGGTCCCAAGTACTCTTAATTTCTGAGCTGTTTCTCCAGCCTCAAACATAAATAGTTTTATCACATTCTTCTAAGAACTACAGTCTATATGGAAAGAGCACAGTGAACAATTTCATTTGCACAATTGAACAAATTCATTTGTACAATGAAATGCACTCATTATAATTATAATGACAGTACCTGTGCTCTATTGATTGTTTTATTTAATTCGATATTTTTTTGTGGAAATTTAAACAAAAATAAAAATGTCTACGGCCACAGTGGAAAAGTCAGTACTGCTAATCACATACAAGCAACAACAAAATTCATACACAGAGCAAATAAAACAATCCTAAGTTCTCTCCTTGCCAGCCACTGGACATCAGATAGTTTCTCTCTGTGACTGGTTTCCTTCAAGAAGCATGGTTAAGATAGTTAGATGAATGAATGAATGAATGAATGAATGGTGATGGACTGCCCCTTTTCATTTACTGAACAGAGCTTTATGCAGCCTCTCTTCAAAGCCCTCTTAGGACAAAGGATGTCCAGGCCCTTGTGCTGCAGCATTCCAGCAGCATCCTGGGAAGGAGTCGATATGCCTTCCATTTGAAAGCAGGTTTGGAAGAGGCAAGAACAGAATGAGAAGTCAATGCAGACCTGGAATGTGGGGAGTCTGGGGAGATGGAGGTTGTCTCTCTTGGTTCCAGCATCACAGCTATTCAGTGTGTCCTTGGTGGGGCTGTGGAGCACGTGCTAGTTTGGAATTCTGTGACGTTTGGATTCACCTCTTAGTACGACTGTCTATTGGAAACATCTTTACTTAGCGTTCAGCGAAAACGCGACCTTTCCCCAACCAGGGCCGGTCGTTATATCAGTGGGTCCTTGTGTATGCTCTTGGTTGGAATAAATCTCCGACTCAGGGGCAATAGATCACAGCCTCCATCATTTATGGCCTATAAATTAGAGGGTGGCTGGGAAATCTGGCTTTGGTGCCTGGCTGAACCCTCCTTAGATACAGTGTCACTCTTTTCTCGGGGGATAGTGGAGGCAGGCTGTTTGGTCTCCTTCTGAACCCCCTGAAAGACAGTATTTACAGGCTATGGAAATACCTTAGCCACATGTTTATTTCTTTGAGACAGTCTGCCCCGAGCTCATTGGCTCCTTGTTCATGTGTCTGTCCGAGCTGTCTGGGCCTTTAGTAGCCTTGGGTGGTATGTGCTCCACATTTCCAGTGGGAGCAGAGCACACTTTTAAACGCCCCACCACACCCTGAGTGTTTGGGGTTTCATAATGGCAGAGTGGCTCTCTTCAGCACTCTGGAGGGTGCATTCCTGAGGCAGGGTGTTCCCCTCTTTCCACCGAAGCTACAAGGCTCCATTGATGACTGGGATTGTCCCATCCATGATCTTCGAGAGACTTGGCAGTGCTCTGGGGCGGAGGGGGTGGGGGGTTGGAAGGGGTGGAGGGTTCCCGCCTCCTGTAGCCCGTCACATCACAGTCAAAAACAGACTTATTACTGTGGAATGCCAGATTTCAGGATGCCTTTTGCTGCTCTAGGGAAGTTATGGCCAGAGACATCTCTGGCAGGTTCAGATTCCATGCTGTCTCCCTATTTGGAAGTAAAGTGTTATCATGTAAGCAGTCCTGGGGTGCCTTTGTTTAGCCTATAGACGCCTTGTGATGATCCCAGAAGGGACAAGGGAGCGTGAGAGCCCAGTGGGATGAGATTGCAGAGCTGGAGGTGTACAGCAGGTCATCTGGCCTAGCTGTCCACCAGATGCGGGAAGCCTCACCCTGATGTCCCTGACAGGAACTCATCAGCCCTGTCTGTGGAGGTCGAGGCCCTGCCTGCACTGCAGCCCTGGTTGGCTCTTCACTACCAGCTGGATGTTCTCAGCCTGATCCATGTCACCCCTCCCTTCCCATGCCAGGCTCTTGGATCTACAGTTGTGTTCTGGCAGGATAGTTGAGAAGAAATTCTAGAAGGGTCTGGAGGAACTCAACTTCAGGTCTTACTTAGGATGCCCTTTTCCCAGTTAACTGGTAACTAGGGAAACTAAAAGTAACTAAAGTAACATAAGGGTCTGCTTCCCAGTCATTCTTGTCTTCAGTGACCTTCTTCTTCAGGACACAGAATTTTGTGTTGGAGCCACAGCTGAGGGATTCAAGCTAAGATACTTAGCCTTTGCCTTTCAGGTTTTGTGCCCATAAAACAGGGCTACTGCTGTCCATTTCACATGGTTGCTGTGGTGACTGTGGTGCATTTAAAGCATTGGCAATGCCAACTCACTGTGCCCAGGGCTATGTAATAATCCACCCAGCAACACTTAGTTAACGATGAAGCTCAAACTTGTAACAGCAAGACCCCTCTGGGTAGAAGATGTGTTCCTTCTTTCCTTCTACACCTCATAGTCTTCCCTTGAGGCTTTTAAACTTGTTTATCTGAGGCCAATTCTTTTTTTTTTTCTTATTTTTTTGTTGGATATTTTATTTATTGACATTTCAGATGTCATCCCCTTTCCCCATTTCCCCTCCCTAGAAAACCCCTATCCCATCCCCCCTCTTCCTTTTTGATTTTATATCATTTTAATTACATGCAAGTATTAATGTCAGTTCTAGATTGAGGGTCTAGCAATACAATAGATGCAAATAGTCAAGGAACAAGCAAGACAATAAACACAAATAGTCAAAGAACAAGCAAGGCATTAAACAAAGTTCTGTGAACACTCCCGTGATCACTGCTTCTAAGGGCTTATCAGGATGACCAAAATATCTGAGCCTACTTCCCTGTTCTAGCCCAAAGTCATTTTCATGTCTGAAGCCTACTTTCTTGTTCTAGCCTAAAATTTGGATTCCTGCCCGAAATTACTTCTTTGTTCTAGCCTAATGTCGGATTCCTGCCTGAAGCCTACTTTCTTTTCCTTGGCCAATGTCATATTCCTTGCTGAGGCCAATTCTTAGGAACTGGGGTTTTGCTATGTCAAATGCTACATGCTTCCCCTGGTTTTGAACTCATCACCCTTTACCCATAAAGCCCATATAATTAATGTTCCACTTAAAGAGCAAATGGTAGAGAATAAGAACAACTGGACTTGTTCAGGATCTGTTACTACCAAGCTGGGTGACTTTGTATTGGACAGTAAATCTCCACAGTCAGGTTTTTCATCTGTAAAAGAAGGGGCATAAACTCCACTTCACAGATCAACAGGACACTCATGTCACATGGGAGAAAGGGTGTGACAGGATCTGGTTAACTTGAAGCTGGGGGGGAGGGGGTTCATTTATTAAGTACATAGTTATTCCTGCGTGTGGAGATTATGTGAAGAAAACCCTTGCAAAGGGTTCAGCACAGAGGAGGCACTCAGCAAGCAGTGGGTGCTGTCATGTCTTCATAGCAATAACAGCATCCAGTGAAGTTAGACGGAACAGTTCAGACTTGGATGAGGTATTCGAGCTGAGGCATCCACACTAGAGTTTCCTATGCTGAACAAACCTGGTTTTGCAAGACGGTTGCCTAGCATTAGGGCATGCGATATGGCTGTGAAGCAGATTTTTCCTCTGCTCATAGATAACTGGTCTCCAGGGGGGCCTCAATCCTGTGACCCTGTCTTCATTAGCCATGTGAACCTTCTGGCCTGGTCTGCCCTTGGTAATAATTCCTGCCAGGTCACAAAGAATATCTTACCCCATGAGCCTTGGGTTAATGCCAACCTTTGACCCTATTCACTTAAAAGGTAATCAACAGCAGAGGCATTCATTCATGTACCCAGGACACATTTATCAAGGGACATTCTTGAGTTTCTTAGTTCATCGTGACTCCATGTGCCTGGATGCTGCCTTCTTCCTGAGATAAGAACAAAGGCAGGTATCTGTGTTTCCTTGCGTCTGGACCATCCATCACCTCTTCTCTTCTCTCCACACCCAATTGAGTCAGGAACTCCCATTAGAGGGGCTTTGAGCTGATGATGCCGACAAAGCCCAGGACCCTGACTCCCCTTCCTTTATGATCCCGTTATCAGGTTGATGGGTGACAACAATGTGGGGGAACTGAGCAAGCAACCATCACTGACAAACTCTGAACACATGTTTGCTGTCGTGAGGATGTGGCACTTCCTTTACGCTCACAGGGCTACTTAATTCAGTCCAGCAAGTTTTGGATACGTGTCCAATTGCTCATTCATTCAGTTATTTACTGTTCATCAAGCATTTTTTTGAGTGTTGTACACAAGTACTGTACTTTACTGCTTAGTGGGTTGGGGACAAAAGAAATCTATAACTCTTATTCTGCCTGTGTCCTTATAGGAGATATCATTTGCCTTGGCAAGGCACTCACAAAACAACAACAAGCATAAGAGAGAAGGGTTATTTATTTCAATTTATCAATCACCAGCTGGGCATTATGCATAATGCTAGATGCTGGTGTCTGGAGATGAGCAAGGAAGATATGATTTCTTCACTCATGGAAACTTGGGAAACTGCTGTAGTCTAAGTGACCAAGCACCAGCACAATTAAAACTGCGATCTCTATTTTAAGAGAGATTTGTGCTTGCCCAGAAGTTAGGAAAATGAATTCCAGAGAGAAGGAAAAACACATGTGGAAGCCCTATCATGGGAAAAAGATCAGCGTTACACAAATTCTTTTTGTATTTATTTACTTGATGATGGCAGTACACATGCCACTCTGTGTGTGTGTGTGTGTGTGTGTGTGTGTGTGTGTGTGTCTGTGAGTAGCAAAATTACAGGAATTGGGTTTGCTCTTCCACCATGTGGGCTCTGGGGATAAAACTCAGACCATCAGGCTTGGCGACAAGCCCCTGTACCCACTTAACTATCTTGATGGCCCAAGATACATATTTTTTGAAAAGAAGCTTTGAAAACAGGTGTGTGGAGTTGGAAGTTAATGATGGGTAGAATAGGAGATGAGGCTGTAGATTTAGGAAAAGGTCGTAGAACAGGCTGTGACAAGAGTTTGTGGACTCTCCTAAGAAGACAAATACCTACCAGTTTAGAAACTTGTCTTGGGTTATTTATTGCTGTTTTCTATAGCGTTCAGCCGACCAAATGGGACCGATTACTTCAATGTGTGGGACAGAAACAAACCTTACGCTCTTGTTGACCATTCGGAGACATTATTAAGAGCTGGAACTGGAAGCCCTATAAATGGCTAAGAGTTTTAATAGCCTTATTGGATTCAGAGCACAGGGAATACACTCTGGATAGGAAGTAGAGAACAAGTAGAGCAAGGAGGAAGCACAAGGAGGGAGAGAGGCAGCATTTCCTCCTTCTATGTGCACCCCTTCCAATGTGAAAAGCATCTTTATGAAGCAGGCATTAAGACATTGTTACTTCTACTTTCAGATGTGGAAACTGAGGCCTATAAAGGTAACTAGCCAAGGTCATTTGGCCGGTAGGTCTGGTGTTGGGGAACTTTCCACATCCAGCGAGTGCAGTGGAGATAAAATCAGTGGTTCATCACAGCTGAAGAAGTCACTGTGCTCTAAAAGAGACTTCTCTGTTTCCTCTGCTGCCGTTTGAGGATGGTGTATATTAGCCAGCTTTCCATTGCTTCGACAAGGGCCACAAGAAACACTGCTTAAAGGAAGAGTTATCTCAGTTCACAGTTTTAGAGGCCTCAGTGCATGGGCATCCCATTTGTTTTCTGCTGGTAGGAAGGCAGTTGTCTTGGTGGGAAGCATCATAGTGCAGAGCTGGTTGTTTCCTCACAGTTCAGGGAATGAGAGGGAGCAAAGGGAGAGGGGAGAGGGTGAGACAGTGAGTGGGAGTGAGTACACACACTGGAGTCAAAACATGCGCCTAATAGGCACAACCTCAGTGACCTTGTTCCTCCAAGAGGCCCCACTTCCTAAAGTCTCCATCACCTCTCAGCAGTCCATTCAGTTGTGGATCTGCAATTACATAAAGCCATGAATGAGTTCTGAGCCCTCATGGTCCAAGTACATCATTGTACTGGGACTAAGCCTTCAGCACAGGAGACTTTGTGGGGACTTTAAGATCCAAACCACGGCATAGGGCATTTCAAATTTTCATCTCCCACTGATGAAGGCCTGGAATAAGCCATGTCATGTCACCTGGCTGTGTTGCTAGTGCTGTCTGACTTTCATCAGCTCCAGTGGCTCCTCCCTATTTCTGTCTCTATGGCAACCCTCATCAGTGTCAGAGGAGGTTCTGTGTCTATGACTGGAATGTCTTGGACCTCTGAGTCCTGGTGATTGTGAAGGTGCAGTCTTGGCTATTTCCTCTCTCTTAGTCTCTCACTTTTCTTCCTGTAGGGAGAGGGATGCTTTCTCCTTACTACAGAAGCTCCTATAAGAGCCAATATCCACTCTTCACATGGACATAGCTTGCTGACTTTTCCTGGATCGGTGAACTGTACTTCAAGGACCATTTCCTGGGCTGTGTCCCTATCATCAACCACTGTGTTTGGCATAAATGGCATAGAGATGAAGAAAACTCTGTGGACATGTGACCTGTGTATCACTTAGAGTCTTATGTCTGACTCAAAGCACCATGGCCACAGTCTTGAAATTATTAGTCTTTTTATCTTTGAGATTATTTCCTAAGTGGATTGTATGAAACAACGGAGAATGCATAAGAGAGAGAAGAGATGCAGAGTATGTCTTTCCCACTGGGCATTCATAATCCTCTTAAGCATTTGGGTGGATCTTTGGGTTGTGCACAAGGTAGGTATTGGAATTAAATCTTACTTTAGAGGTTTAATGAAGGTAATACCAATCCAAGAAGCACAAAGTACCAAGGTATCTCATTCTATCACATCAACGTATTTGTGCTATTCCTACATTAGTCAAAAATTTCTGCCAAAAATAATGGTTGATGAGGGACAAAAAAATGTATACCGAGCATCTACTGAAGGCTTAGCTTTGTTATTGGAGTGGGAGATATATCTGGTAGGTAGATATATATATCTATATCTATTGGTGACACCAATAGATATAGATATATATATGTAGGTAGATATATATATATATCTACCTACCAGATATATGCAACCTGTAACCCATAGGTCATATACACTAAGTAACACTACAACTATGAATGTGGCTCAATACAAAATCATAAACTTAAATCATTGAGACTTTTTCTATTCCTCCTCCTTTTCCTCCCCATCTCTCCCTTCTCTCCTTTCCTCTTGGTCTTCCTTTTTCCTCCTCTCCCTCCTCCTCTTTCCAACTCTGTGCCTAATTCTTGAACGTGAACTCTTTAGATGACAATGTCTTGTTGCAACATCAAAAGATTAGACAGACCTGTGGGCAAAAGAATAAGGACTATGGAGGAACACCATCGAAGAAGCAGAAAGAATATAAGAGCCCAGGGAACAGGAAGCTTGCGGTGAGACTGTATCTCCTATAAATGTCAGAGAAACTACACCCGTGACATCTCATGAACATGGCTACCTAACATGATTTGAAGAAGGCTGGCACCAATAGGCATGCTAGCATGGAGTCAGAGAAGCAACACCTATGAAGTCTTATCAACATGGCTTCTTAACATGATGTGAGCAAGGTTGACACCAATAGGCAGGTTAACATGGAATGGGAAATATTATGGGCCTCAGTTCTAGACAACAAATTACAGATAACTAAAGAATTCTGAGAGCAAGAGAAATAGTTTTCACCAGGAAAGAGCCTCCATTGGCTGTTTAATACTAAGTAGTCATCCTTGTCATTATATACATACAACTAGCACCATACAGATGGAACAGGTTGTCTGTCTGTCCATAGGAATGTATGCATTGGTTTGTTACCATTCTATGTTACTCAGATTTCTACTATCATATGTCTGTCTGTGCATATAAATGTATGTACTAGTTTGCTGATTATTGTTATTTGTTAGGCATTAGCTGACATTTCCAAGCACAAGCCAAATGCCAAACACTCAACCAGGACTTGGTAGACAAGCACCTCTTGTATATTTGAGGGCAACTCTGGTGTCCCCTCTTCTCTACTCCTCCAGGTTTCAGGATTAGCTTCTTGCCTTCTATCTCCTTTTGTCTGAGAGGGGATTAGTTATTAGATCTGTCTCTTCTGAACAACTTTCCGTTTACTCAAAGAGTTCTTAGCCCTGAGATGGCATTGTAGGCTGAGCAGTGGGGTCACATAAGGACTCTTCTATCCACTATCACCAGAACTATATTCTAATTAATGCTGCCCAAAGAACCATTCTTTTTGGCAGCTGTAGCATTCCATCAATAGCATTAATCACTTACACTGTGGCTTCAGCATGGCATTCAATGTATGGACTAATTTATTTGATCCTCTTGGTAATCTTATAAATAAACACTATCATTCTATAGAAGAGAAAACTGAGACAGAGGGGGACAATTGGTGTAGATCTGGCCCTCAAGAGAAGAGTCTTAAGAGTGTGACTGGTCTTGTTGTAGCTTGTTATGCTATGTTTGGTTGATGTTCCTTGGAGGCATGTTCTCTTCTGAGGTGAGGCAAAGGTAGATATGGGGGAAAGGGAAGGTGGGGGAAGGGAGACTTAGGGGAGGGGAGGGGAGGGGAGGGGAGGGGAAAAGACAAACAAAACAAAATTGTGAGAACTCCTGAAAGTACTCAGCTTGACACCCTGATAAGGATGGTGCCCTCTGTAGAAGACCCAGGCAGCAGAGCACAGAGGGAGAAGACCAGGATCAAGGTAAGTGGGACCTGAGGATAACAAAAAACTTCCATGGTTGAAGCTTGGCCCAGAAGTGGCCAATAACTGTTCAAGCTACTGAGCCTGTGATGGGGAGACACATCTTGTATAGAAGACAAGGGCCAAAGATTTCATCCAGTTTCTAGTGTCCTAGTATATGATATAGAAGGGAGTAAGAGGAGGAAGGAGGAGCAGAGAGGAAAAGAAGAAAGAGGTACAAGAAAGGAAGTGTAGAAGGGCCAGCAATAGAAGTCCAGCCTACCTCTTTGAATTTTCCCCCTGATTTCCACCCCCTCCCTCAAGGAGGGCAGCAGCTTCAGCTGTTTTATTGCCCAAGTGAGTGAGCACAGGTCTGCCTGCAGATGGTCTGTGGAGTTTGGAGATCATTAGATGGGTGATTTATTGCAGGTCGGAGCAGAACAATTTCGTGCCTCTCACAGAAGCCCTTGAAGCCTTGTGATGAATGAGAAGCCAGGTACTGTAAAGGAAATGTGTAATGCTGGGAACAGCATGGCTAGGAGACAGAGCCCCGGGTGGGCCGCAGGATGGACTTGTTTTCATGGCTGTACACTATCCGCCAGGCCCTTGTATCTGGGCAGGCTGCTCCTGTTTGAGCCTCAGTTTTCAATCCACGACATGGAGGAACCCAGGCAAGATTTTCCTTGAGGGATTGTACTAGTTTCCTATGTGTATACTGTTCTGTCTTCCTGATCATTAGCATCCACCAATGCCCTGTGTGCTATACAGTTTCTCTTTTTAGCCAAGCCGTATACATGGCTCCTGAGAACTTCCAAATGCCTTAAGAACCCTCTCTCTGGCTGTAGATCTTTGGAAGACAAGGGACAAATGAAGATCTTTGGGTCCAAGGTGGATCAGAGTGGTGCAGGGTAGAGGAGGAAAAAGATACCAAACTGCAAAAGAAAAAAGTTGAGGCAAGAGAGGGAGGAGAGAGATGAGAGGGATCTAAGCATCTAAATCCTTTGACAAGACAATTTTATTTTTTTTGTATGCAGCTGACATGGCAGTGTGCATATTTTCACTAGGAGGATACAGGATAGACCTTATTGTCAGGTGTTTTGTGAGGTGCCAAACCTGGGTTGTTGTGCTTGGTACTGATACCAAATGCACTGTTGAAATGAAGATGCTGGAAGCTGGCTTAGATACTGGGTGGGAGCAGGACCAGCAGGATGATGTGCTATTGTTGATCTCACAGAAGAGGGCTGGAATGGTAGCTCAGTTTGTAAAGTGCTTACCTTGCAAGCATCAGGACCAGAGTTCAGTCTCCAGAACTCCTGTAGAAAAATCTGGGTGTGGTAGCCACAAACTTGTAATCCAAGAACTAGGGAGGTGGACACAGGTGGGTTTCTGAAGCTTGCTGGTCAGTTAGCCTAGCCTACTTAGGGAGTTTCTTAAGTCAATGAGAGAGCCTATCTACAAAAAAACCTGATGTGTGTGACACCTGAATAAGACTGGCCAAGGTTGTTCTCTGACTTCTTCATGCCTATGCGTATGCACACTTGTGATATGGCCTACGTGTTTTTCAGCCCAAGGAATCTAGATTAAGGGATCAAGGGTTATCATGTTCACTAAAGGATTACAATCTGAACCTTGAAGGAGCTGGACAAGCTAGGACTCTTTGGAAAGAGGTGTCACAGCCTAGTTCAAAACAGGAGGCACACCACAGAAGCACCCAGACTGTACTGAGCAAACTTACAGGTGTCCTGTTGACTAGGAGTGAAGAGGCTTTGACCTTGAAGAGCCTCTGGTGCTTCAGGTGCACTCTTTCAAGCTCACAGCCTGATGCTTGCAATTCACAGGAGATGCTCTGGGAACGTCTGTTTCTCCCACCGGCTTCCATGTACAATGAGGATTTTGCATGCTTATCTCTTAGCCTCAGTTCCAGCTCAGAGCCCCCAAAACATCCCATAGGCCTCCCGTTCTGTGTGACCTCCCCCAGCAGCTGCCCAGCATCCTTCGTCTATCCTTCTGCACACCCGTGCCCACTTTCAGCACACCCCTCTGGCCTCCTTCCAAGAATCTGTGATAGTGAGGCCTCCTGTCAAAGAAAGAGCTTCTTCAAGAGGGGATTGTTTTTTCCTTCCCTCCTCCTCAGCTGGGACCAGCTGTTTCCAGCTTGCAAAGGGAACCTTCACTTCCAGTTCTCCATTTGTTCCAGGATAAAACTAAGTATTCCTGGACCACCCAAAGCTCAGGCTGTGTTGGAAGAGACCCTGGAAACGTTCTTGGCTCTGGCTGCCACTTTATGGGGAGGGGAAGCTGGCAGCAGCTACCGTAGTGGGCAGTGCCTGGGAAGAGTACAAGCTTTGGGGCCAGGCCAACACGGTTGGGATCCAAGATTCAACTAGGATTGGACACATGGATCCCCGGGTATCTAGCCCCGTCTACATTATGGGGACATTGTAGTCATCTTAACAGTTCTTGAGTGAGCCTGAATGAAGTGATGTGTGTACATACAGCATCTCAGCTGTTTAGAACCTTTAGAAAGATACACAGGTGAAGTTCATTACCGAGAGAAAAACCATATGACTCAATGGCTGTGCAATAGAGACAGAGTCCAGAAGAGGAGCAAGATCTCCTTTTGCGTCTGATATGGCTGTCCCCTAGGCCTCCTTCCTTGATTTTTCTCCTTCAATCTCTACTATGCCACACTCCCTTTGCTTTGCTGTGCACCTTGAGAGCTCATATTCTGGTCCCACTAACTCTGTCTTGTCTTTTCTTGAAGCTTAGAGTTTGAATAAAGCTCACGTTGGTCCCTTTTGTAGCTGGAGCAGAGGCAGGGGTAGAGCAGGGAGGGGACTTGCCATTGTTGATGAGTGACACATCTCTAGAGCAAAATTTTAAAGAACTACTTTTTATTCTTTTATTCTCTTTATTATTTATTACTATACACGAAGAAGTCAGATGACAACCTTGGCCAGTCTTATTCAGATGTCACCCACTTCGGGTTTTTTGGAGACAGGATCTCTCAGTTTCGAACATACTCAAACAATTTTCATAGCTGCTTAGCATGCATTTCAGTCTTGTTATTATCCTTGTACCCTATCCCAGCCTCCTGCCCTGTTCATTGAAATACATCTCCCCAACAAATCCCTTCTATCCTCATGTCTGTCTTGTGTAGGTGTGCGACGCAGTGAGTCCAATTAGGGTTGTCTGCATGAGCATGGGTCAGAAGTTATTTACTGAAGCAATTGGTTAAATTGTTGAAGAAAGTGACCCCACCCCAAGAAACTATTAACTGCCAATTGTGCCTCACAAGGGGTGGGGCCTCATGAGACCTTTCCCCTTCTACAATGGAATACCTACCGATTGGCTGAATCTCTTATGGCATAATTCCAGTATGTCAGCTTTGGAAGCATCCTCCCAGGGAAAAAAATGGAAAAAATGAAAAAGAAATCTCAGTTCCTTCTCCAGTCCTCAGTACCCAGCATTTACCCACTATTATTGATGTTGTTAGCAATTATGATGACAGTGTTATCCCCAATGGGCAAGGGAGAGGTTCTGGACATCTCTAGCACTGAGTAGAGCGAGATAGTAGGTGAGCTGGTGTACTCCTGGCAATGTGGCTTTAAGCTAATAACAGATCATCAGGAGGGACCTCTGACTCATGAACAAGGACAGGAGGAGGGTGATGAGCTGTATCCGTGAGGGGATGGCAATGAAAACCAAAGCATTATCTCTTGGGGTTCATAGTGGATCTCATCTTTCAGACAGAACCTTGAAAAGCAGCTACAAGTCAGATCTTAGTAATGGAGAGTGGTCTGTGCACATTAACCAAGGCTCAGGAGCTGGGTCTGTAATGACTTGCTTTATGGGGAAAGACAGGATGCTGTACATCTTTCGTGGAAAGAGTTCTACAGCTCTTGAGTACCTTCTATGTGCTTGTGCAGTATATACCTCAAATGATCATGTTTACTTCTGTTTCAGAGATGGAACACTTAACGACTGTGAAAAGTCTGGCCACTTATGCAAAGGAAGAAACAATATAAATCGACACTTCTCACAGCAAGCGCATTGCTCTTTCTGTTCTGTCAGGCTGCCTTTCAAAAGAGATGTGTACAAAGGAGATGCATTGATGTTTGTATGCAAGTTTGGGATGGTTTCCTAATTGTGACTTTCATAAGATATATTCCACTAACATTGCGGAGTATAACAACTTAAACATTCTCATATAGTTTTGGAGGCCATACGTCTGAAATGAATTCTAAAGAGCTGAGGTCAAGGTGTTTGTAGGGCTGCATCCATCTAATTACACCCATTCCCTGCCCCTATTTCCTTGGGTGTGTATACGTTCCATGGCTCTTAGTCTCACATCACGGGCGGATCCTTCTTTCACTCTACCTCTATGATCACATTTCCTTCTACTGTCTCTGACCATGATCCAGTGTGTTCCCCTTACATGGACCCTTGTGATTCTATTGGACTCACCCAAGTAACCCAGCATACCTTCCCAGGTCTCAATCTCACCTGAGGTGTTTTTTTTTCCTTGTATAAAACAATATCCACAAATTGTAGGAATCGGGGCACAGGCGTCTTTAAGAAGGCATTATTCAGCTTATCACCACAGCTAAGCAATGTTTTGAGTCAGTGTATTCTCCTCCCTGTTAAATCTGTAGTCTGTGCTGTTCAGCATGGTTATTGCTTTAGAACAAAGAGGATCCCTTGGACTCGCAGCCTGATTATTATGCACATTTATTAAGCACTGCTGTGTATCTGGCACAGCTGTAAGTTAGTTCCTGGGACCTCACATAGCATTCACTTCTCTCATGAGGACAGTGCTATTGGAATCTGCATCTTTCAGATGAGGGACCATAACATAGATGAAGTAACCTGTCCCCAAGTATTAATGTGGAAGTGGCGGGTAGGAACCCTGGTTGTCTGGTCCCTAAGCTTTCACCAAGAAGCCACTACCATGACTGCGAACACCAGGAGGGTGGAACATGGGTCTGTCGCACTGAGCCAGCTGTCTGCTGTGGTGACTATCCATGCTTGACTTCACTGGTTCTAAATAGACCCTCTGTGCTAATGAAAGCAAAGCATACCAAACATCATTGACCTGACAGCCTTTACTGATGATTTTAGAGATAATGAATGTTATTACTTAGTGGTACACTAGCTGGCATTTTTGTGTGCCTCTTCACTAACAGCAGATTATTCTTTTTCTCTTTTTACCAGAAACTCCTCTTTTTCTGTTCATTTGGTTAGTGGAATGTCTAGAGAGAAGGGTGATGTCATGGCAGTGGCTGGTTCTGGAAGCTGGCTCCTGGGCTCTGGTCCTATAATGCAGAGGGTAGTGAGGAGCCCTTCTTCTCTTATCATCCTTGTTTCTGCCAGCTTCTTGCTTGGTGGCATGCCTCCTCCCCTGGCCTCTCCTTCAGCTAGAGGCAGCTGTTAGTCGACATCTGTTTGCTTAGCTGCCATTTGTCCCCAGTGATTAGCCTTGGTGAAACCAGTCCTGGGGGTTAGGGACTATCACCTTCTTTTCTACATGGTAATCTTGCAGTCCCATTTGTTTCTGGGGCTATCTGTTGACAGTCTATGTGAATAAAGAAAGAGAATAAAATATGCCTCACCTTAGAACTACAGTTAAAGGTCCAAGAGAGGAAATGCTACAGGACTTTAGCTGTTCATGAGCACATTGGTGGCTTCATATGTGAGGAAAGGAAGAAGACAAGCCTCTCATTTGAAATATCTTCTCAGAGGGGCTCTGAAAAGTCTCCTGGCCCCCTATGACAGTGTTAACTGGCCTTTGTTAAATAGATACCCTTTTCAAGGGAATAAAGCTTGAAGATGCTAGCTAATTACACTTGCTCCATTACTCAAAGTCTACAACCTATTAAGAAATTGGGAGAAGAGACAGGTAGTTAGAAAACCAACGCAATCACTGTTAAGATTGCATGCTGGATAAACACTCTCAGCAAAGCGGCATGTTACAAAATTAACATAGAAAACCCAGTAGCCTTTTTATATAGCAAGGATTGAAAAATAAACCAGGAAAACAGTCCCATTTGCAGTAGCCTAAAATTTTTTTCTCGGAATAAAGATGTATGCAAGAAAAACTGCAAAACACAAAAGAAAGAAATTGAGAAAAGAACTAAAAAATAGTGAGGCCATCTCAGGAATTGGTAGGGTTAATATTGTAAAAATGACCACTTTTCCAAAAGCAAATCTACACATTTAATGCAATGCTTATAAAAACCCCAACACATTCTTTACAGAAATTGAAAAAAAAAACCTTAAAAATTCATATGGGAGCATAAAAGATGCAGAATAGGCAAGACAATCCTGAAAAATAAAAACACTACAGGAAACATCACCATCCCTGATTCCAAGTTCTACTACAGAGCTGTTGTGATTAAAATATCATTGTACTGGCATAAAATCAGACACACTGATCAATGGGATAGAACTGAGGACCCACACACAAGCCCACTCTATGCAATCACTTGATTTGGACAAAGAGGCCAAAATACACATTGGAGAAAAGACATCACCGTCGACATCACAGTCAACAGATGGTGCAGGTCAAATGGGATGCTACGCGTAGAAGAATGAAACCAGGTCTATATTTCTTAACCCGCCCACAAATCAGTTTCAAATGGATAAAAGAGTTCAGCGTTAGACCAGAAATTCTGAAAGTTCTAGAAGAAATGGTAGGGAGCATACTTCAGGATATAGGCTCAGGTAATGACTTTCTAAATAGAACTCTGATCACCCAGGAAGCAGGACCAACAATCAACAGGCGAGACTCATGAAATTAAAATTTGTACTGTAAAGAAAGTATTAGTTAGCTAAAGAGGGAACCTAGAGGATTAATAAAATTTTTTTTTTGCCAGCTATATCTCTGACAGAAGATTAACATTCAGACTGTACAAAAACTCAAGAGTTGAACACCAAGAAAGAAAGAAAAAAATGAAACATTTAATGGTAGGCTATAAAATGTAACAGAGTTTTCAGAAAAATACAATGGCTAAGACATATTTTAAAAAGTATTTACCATTCTTACTCATTAGGGAAATGAACATTTAAAATACATCTTACTAAAACCAGAATAAATAAGATTGAGAAACCAAAGGCCAACAAATGCTGGTAAGGGGGACGGGAGAAAGTAGGAGGGGGATGGGAATGTTTATACACTGTTGGTGCAATCATGGGACTCAACCCAAACCTGCCTGTATATATACTCAAAGACACATGCACATCTGTGTTAATAGCTATGAGAACATTGAAACAGCCTAGATATCCATAACCTGATGACTGGGAAATGAAAATGTGGTATCCATGGAAAATGGGATTCTATCCAGTGTAAAGAAAAATGAAATTATGAAATCTGCAGGTAAATGGATGGAACTGGAAAACATTAAGTTGAGTGAGGTAACTCAGACCCAGAAAGACAAACGTCATATCCTTCCAGTCACACGTGGAGCTTGGTGAAGGGATAAAGGAGTACCTATAAATGCCAGGAAATTAGAAAGGGACCATTGGCAAGAAGACAGATTTTAGTGGGAACACAGTAGAGCACAGGTGATATGAAGAGGGAATGGGGTTTAAGTGGAGAGAGGGACGGGAGGTGGGGGACATTGTTATTCTACAGAGGGACTAATTCTCTTCTCTAAAGTCATAGGTTATCAAATGAAAATCTCAGTGCCAGGTCCGAGACATTTCCCTTGAGATGTTAGTCAGAAGTGTCCTGGAGATGCCCTGCTCCAAGAACAATACGGTCTATTGTCATTGTTCTTGGTTGTCCACCAAAACTTGCAGGTAAGACCCTGTTTCTGATGACACCTCACTCTTCAGATGCAGGGTATGTAGAGATTGAAATGTTACTGATCAGGAACCTTCTTCCCTGCTGGCAGGCTCTCATAGTGCAGGAGGCTGCACTTCAGGCTGCTGGGACACAAAGGTCATCAACAGTTTCACACACATGGGAACTACAATAATCACTAGCATAGCAGAAGGTGCCGATGGGCGCAATAGTGGTATAACATTATGGCAGTCACCAACTACTTTCTTGTTGACTTTAAAGCCTACTCCACAGGAGGAAACATGCCTTCTACTGTAAATCTGGCTAAGAACCCATGGATGGGGAGCTTAAAGGTCCCAGGGGTAAACCTACAGATGTTATTTTGCTAAATAGATGTTATATCAAACAGTTCTCTAAATTTGTATGTCTGTAGCCATAGATTAGTGTGGCTCTCAGATCCCATCAGGGAAGCTTCTTTGTGGCAGTTAGTGGCAGTTAGTGTAGACACTCACACTGGTTTAGAGGGCAGAGATCAAGTATCTAAAGAGTGCTTAGCCATGAATGGGTTTTGTATCAAACCCCATCTCCAGGACACACAGATCATCACTAAAGAAGAGGTTAAAGATTTTAAGAGTCGAAGGTTGGGGGATTGGAGTGAAGCTGTCTTTTGGACACAACAGAACCACTGCACTCAGAGAATATCAGAGTAGTTTGGTTGCCTGCACAAGACCTGCATGGAATCAAGCCAGTCAACATTCTAGCACAGACTGGGGAGGGGTTCATGAGACCCATAAGTGCATAGCTATTATCAGGTAATAGCTTTCCAGAGAGAGTCATTGAGTAGTCTCTCTTAGGTTGACTGTGCTCCTGTGAATGGCCTTACACTCAAGAGCATAAGGAAAGCACAGACTGGACTCAGTGTATTAAACTAACAAACAAACAAACAAACAAACAAACAAAAGACATGAAATTTTAAAGGAAGAGGTAGAATCTAGAAGAAGTGGGGTGAATATGTTTAAAATGCATTGTAAACATGTATGAAATTCTCAAAGAATGAATAAATTATTATATTGAAATACTACAGAGTTGGATGTAGATGCTGGACACTCATCCACCTGTGAATATGTTGTGGGCTGTCTGAACCTACCTCATTGGTGAGGAGATGAATTTGTCTCATATTAATTTGCATTTTTGCTGCAAAATAGTTTGAGTCACGTTTGCACCACCTGGCATTCAGTGGGGGCCAAGGCCTTGCTATTTCTTGGGAATGTTCAATACTCAGTTCTTGGTGCACATGAGATGATGAAGGAGCCACTGAAGAGAGAGTTGGGGTGAAGGTACATCTGGATGAGGTCTTTATATAGGTCTGAGCTGACTTTCACATCTTTGGGGTCCTGGGTATACCAACCTGCCTTGCGTTGTAGTCTGTAATGATACCATTCATGTCCAGCAGGTGGCGCTGTTGCTACGTGAAGGACAGTTGTGGAAAGTGTCTTGAGCTGGAAAAAACAGGCTCTCTCCCTTTTCGCTTTCTTTAAAAAAAAAAAAAAAATGGCAAAAGGCTTTGTGTACTCCCAAGTTTTAGGTAATACTTAAAACAAATTTGAAAGAAACCAGAGCCTTCTCAAACCTGCCCTATTCTCAGGCCTCTGTTGGATTCATCAAGGTCTGTTGCCCACTCCCAGGCTTTACCCTTTGTTTTCTCTCTCTCTCTCTCTCTCTCTCTCT
The DNA here is from genome assembly GCA_030674055.1 of Rhabdomys pumilio. Taxonomy (NCBI): domain Eukaryota; kingdom Metazoa; phylum Chordata; class Mammalia; order Rodentia; family Muridae; genus Rhabdomys; species Rhabdomys pumilio. The sequence continues at coordinate 37,319,982 of JANHMN010000012.1, forward strand.
CTCTCTCTCTCTCTCTCTCTCTCTCTCTC
>JANHMN010000012.1:37320020-37340076 GCA_030674055.1 Rhabdomys pumilio
CTCTCTCTCTCTCTCTCTCTCTCTCTCTCTCTCTCTCTCTCTCTCTCCCTCCCTTCCTTCCTCCCTCCCTTCATCTCTCCTTCCCTTCCTCCCTCCTTCCTTCCCTTCCTCCCTCCCTCCCTCCTACTTTTCCTGTGTGAACTTCACTTATTTGGTTAACATATGGGTTTTTAAAATAGTGAGAGCACACTTGGGCTTGTTAATTGAACAATCTCGTTTTTTTTTTTTTTTAAATAAAAAAATTCAAGAGGAACATAAAAGACCAGAAAGAAGTGTGTCCACATTAGCAGTGTTTGGTACTTTGGTGAATGGGGTCGTATAAACAACTTTTCTTTTTGTTTTGCCTTATTTAGAAATTATTCTATACCAATGTTTTGTGATTTTTAACTTAGGTTTAAATTTGTGTAAACCCATGTCTCTTTTTCTGATTCCAGTAACAATTAAAAAAAATGGTTCACACACACACACACACACACACACACACACACACACACATATATGTGTGTGTATATGTATGTTTATGCATCTCTGTGTGTGTGTATGTATATTCATATTTCTGTGTGTATTTGTCTCTCTCTCTCTCTCTCTCTCTCTGTGTGTGTGTGTGTGTGTGTGTGTGTTAAAGCAGCATCTCATTCTGTAGCCCAGGCTGGCCTGGAACTTGAGATTACCTCTCCCTGCTTTGACTTCCTTGGAACACTTGGGTACAGGGATAATCCTAGCATTTTTTCTTTAAATCATTCCTGTCTAGCTTCTGCCAAATATCTTCATATCAAAATGGCTGCAAACCATGTTGCTGATGCAGACATCTCAATTCCTCCCCAGATCTGTTTGCTGTGTACCTTTTGGACATTTCCTGGGTGTCACATAGGTCACTTCACACCATATGTATAGTGACGCTGATGTGGAGGGCCAGGCAGCACTGCCTGGCGAGTGGAGGCTGCTTCATTTCCCAGGGCCACTGTGTAAGCTCTAAGCAACACTCTTGAATGCCTTCCTGTGGTGTGTGTGTGTGTGTGTGTGTGTGTGTGTGTGTGTGTACTCACATGTACCTTGGGTATCTCAATCCCATGCTGACATGGGAAACATGGATAGAAGAGAAAGCAGCTTAAGTCATTGTCTCTTCCTGCCATGGGTGTGCTGCTCCTGTATTCCGGATTTCTTTTACTGGTGACACTCGAGGCCAATCTTCGGAGCTAGAAGCCTCAGTTGGTTTTGGGCTCTTTCTGCTGCCTACTGTTTAAATTTATCACCTAATGTTGTGTGTCACGTATCAGGTATGTTTCTCAGCTGATTCCTCCATTTATGACCTCCCTGTCTGTTGTCCTGATCAGAGCCCATCCCATCTCGTCCATAGAATAACTTCAGACACTTCCTGGCCATTGTCTAGTCCTGCTTTTCTCCATTACTTCCTCCAGAGCACAGGTTACATTTCCTTTTGGGCCATGCTACATGGTGAGCCCAGGGAGTTGGGAGCTGCTCTCTAGAGGTAGTCAGAGTCTAGAAGTCCTTGATGGAGAAAAAAGTGGCCAGAAATGGTAGGAGATAAAGATCGGGAAAGATGGTGTGTCTGGGCACAGGAGTTATAATCCTGGAGGCTCAGAAAGCTGAGGCAGGAGGATTGCACATTCAAAGCCATCTTGAAGTGCAGCTCTTCAAAGTTCTAGGTGCAACTCTTGGAACTACCAAGAGGGGTGTGGGGGGGTAGGTGGAGGGGGAGAGGAAGAGAGAGATGGGGGGGAAGGGGAAGAGGAAAGAGAACAGGAAGTGGGGGGGGGGGAGAGAGAACAGGAAATAGGTTAGGAAAATGAGAGTTCAAAGCCAGAAAACCAAAAGGTAATAGTAAGGGCAGCCACAGAGTGACCAATGGGGATGGGGTTTGATGTCGTGTATTTGGCCTTTACATCGGCTCTAAGAATTGACTTTTCAGATTAAGAAAGTAAGCATCAGTTTGAGCAAACTACCTCAGATGATGCGGTTTTGTGAATACAAAGTTTGTGCTACATATCTCGGGGAGCTTCTGGTCACCAGGGTCTTGTCCCTTAAGTCAGAGACTTTCCTTTGGGGAATGGATGCTGCCCAGCAGGCCAGAGCCTGCTGTGAGAATACTAGTGGAATACACATATCCTGGCACTGTTTAAAGGAAGTCCTTCGCGGCACAAACCCTAATGTTCCTGAAGCAAGAAAAAAAGTAAAGATGGTTCAGCCTGGCTATCATGTCCCCTGCAGCCATCGCCCGACTTTCTTCTCAGGACCCCTCAGCTGTGCGGTGGACTAGAGAACAGGTTTCTGAAGTACTCCGTGCCCCTAGGAGAGAATGCAGCATCCACCTGCTGCCAGATGCAAGGATTCCAAGCCATCCACATTGGGAAGGACAGGAGGAAAGCCACTAGAGACATTTGTTGAGATAGAGTCGACAGAACCTAGTTCCTAGTTCTGCTGCTTGCCAGCTCTGTGGTTTGACCTTAGTGCTTCTGTACCTCAGAGTCCCTGCCACTCAGCACACACCCTCACACGCTCATGCATTTGAGCTTTCCTTGAGCATGCTGTGTTGGCAATTCCAAATGACTTAACTCTCTTCCCCAGTGGCCTGTGCTCTCCTTGAGAGCAAATATTTCTCTTTTCCAGTCTGCATTTATTTTACATAAGAGCAAAGAAACAGAGCTGGGTATATACCTGAACATACACATGCACACACAAACATGCACACACACACACACACACACACACACACACACAGACACACACGCATGCACTCTTGTGCACACACACAGCAAAGAACAAAAGAAACAATTGAGATACCATCCACTAAGGCCTTCACAGCATTTATAAATATAAACATTTTCTTTTCTAGAGTTCTGAAGATTAGGTCATTTTTGAATCTATGCATTCTTTCCCACAACTCTTCCATGATCCTTTACTGTGTACCATGCACTATGTAAACCAACCTGAGGCTGAGGTCCCAGTGGGGTCATGACCTCTGTGCAAATACACACACACACAAATGTGAGCTGTGTGTGACTGGTGTCCACAAAGGAAGAGCAGAGACACTGAATGGATGTATTAGAAGGAAGAGCTTAGGTTGGTTGCTAAAGATGGGCGGGGAAAGCATTTCTGAGTTGGAGACTTAAAAGCTGAGCCCCAGATGATGACAAAAAAAGGGATCCAACAGTCTGTCATGGCAGAAGTAAGGTGGCATACGCTGGGGTGTGTGAGGAAGAAATCAGACAGCAGGCATGGCAAGTAACATTTATTCTAAGGTGAATATTGCTTTGCTACCGATCAACAGTGCCCTGATCAAGAACTGCCTTTGATAAGAGAGTTCTGTAGCGTGTGCCCCAGAGGAACTGCAGAGCAAAGCTGTAGATCCTCCTTGAGCTTGCAGGAAAGACTTATAGTCATTATATAAGGCTAGCCATAGCATACAACTGATGTCAAGGTCCCCAAGAGATCCAGGAAGAGGGAGGTCTCTGTCAAGGGTCTGTGCAGGAGCTGACAGCAACAAAGAGGCTGTTGTTTCTCTGTGGCCTGTCCTGTGCCCTGACCCAGAGGCAAAGGCATCCATCTGACCTTCCTTCTGATGAAATTTGTGCAAAGACCCCCACTCTAAACATCTTGAATGGCAGGAGGCGGCTGGGAACAGCTGGGAACTGTTGTTAGCTTCTGGCAAAGTCCTGGAATTTCTTCCTGTGGATCCTGTGCCCCTAAGCTGCTGGGGGCCCCTGACTTGACCTGGAGTTGAACCTAGCTGAAGGGTCCAGGGCTAGGAGTGGCTTCCTTGTCAGCCCTGATAGCAGCACAGAGTTGCACAATCATTTCAAGAGAGCAGAGGCTGTCTTTCTAGCCTTCAAGAGGCCCAAGTGTTCACAGTCCATTCATGTTTCCCAAAGGGCAGGCCACGGCAGGGGAGAGTGACCAGATGTGACAGTCACTTCTGTTCTCCAACACCCCAAGGAGGTCTCTCTTGAGACAGTGGTGTTTCTGGTGCAGATGAGGGTAGAGAAGGGTCTGTTGCTGAAGATAAGGGCTGGGTGAGGCTAATTGTTGTTTTCAAGGGCAGAGGCATAAAACATTCGTTACCACGGTTTGTCCAAGGACATCTTTCATTCACAGAATTGAACAGGGAGTTGTGACAATTCAAGTCTGAGCCCTTCTTTTAAGAAAAACACATGTTAGCTTCTTTTTAAAAAGAAATAAATTAAGCACGTAAATAATGGGCTTTATTACAGCATTTTCATACATTGCCTTGGTTGGTCCTTCTTTCCCCCTCCCCCATCCATCTCCTCGCACTCCTGCTTGCTTTGCTCCCACCAGTTGCCCCCTGCTGTATTCAGGTCACACACATCCTATTGCTACCTTCCATCCTTCTTAAGATTCCTTTCCTCTCCACAGTCTCCTTTCTAGTTTCATCCTATGCTTACACATTATATATGCATATATTATATATGGTAGAAATGCATTGAAGTCTAGCATCTGTATATATGATAAAATGCGCAGTATGGCTTTCTGAGCCTGGTTTGTTTTATGTAATGATGATTTCCAGTTACATCCCTTTACCTGGAAGTCCTATGCATCTAATTTACCTTCACGATGGAATTCCATTGCACGTATAGCCCACATTTTCTTTATCTCTTCATCTGTTGGTAGACATCTAGGTTGGCTCCATTTCTTAGCTACTGTGAATAGTGCAGCTATGAACACAAGTGTGTATATATCTCTGTGGTGGGACGTAGGGATCCTTGGGTATCTTTGTGTGCTCAGGAGTGGAAAGAAAGCCATGAGAAGAGAAGCAACTTTATTGAGATCACACAAAACTCAGGGCTGAAGCTCTGGTTAGAGTTTGGGGTCTCTTACTGCCTTTTAGCACCTGGGTCCCCACATGTCACCTCCTTCGCATTTGATATCTGTATTTACTTATTCATCGACTAAATCGGCCATTCTTCACTCATGCATTCTTTAAATATTTGCTCACCAGCACTTATTAGAGATACAAAGGTGCCTGACAGGTCCTCAAGGAAAGGATCAATGCCATGGAGACACCATAAGTGGTAGAGGGTGAGTGTCATGGAGAAGGGGGCACAGGGGAGTGTCACAGAATGAATATAGAATGCTTACCTGGAAAGATGGCATTTGAGACAAGCTTTAAAAGAGGAAAAGGATTGAATTTGTTAATGGAACTAGTGATAATTTACTGTGTGTAGGCTTAAACACTATACTTCAGTGGTGGGATCAGGAAGGACAGAAGTGAAGTGTTGCTGTAAAAGAAAGACACGTGGTCTTACAAGTGGTTCTTTCAACAAAGAAGGCAGCCACACTGAATGTCTCCAGAGGCCATCCTTGGAGTGGGCACAGTAGAGATGTCAGAAGGAATGCTGGACCTAATTCTTCAAGGGACTTGACATCTACTGAGGGGAAAACACGCATGGACTCACATGGCCCAGTAGGAGGTAACATGCCGAGGTGGGCGTCCGAGATCTGCAGTACTGTCTTGCTCTAGCATTTTCTTGTCTGAAGTCTCAGGGCCTTGACTGTTTTTCATCGGTGAATTTGTGAAGAAGTAGACCCACTTTCTTGTCTCAGAAAAAGGAAAAGGCAGTATCCAGCCTTGCGTCTTTCTTTCTTAGTTGTGTGACATGAACACGATTTCTTTCATCTGCCACTGGGAGCATGTGTGTTACTTATTAAAGGCACCAGACACCTTTTAGAGACTAACTTATATCCTTTTCTTTTTGTTTTCAGCTAAAACCACATAGTTCATCTTGAGCAAGCCTAAGGGCATCTTGTCTCTGTCCACCATCTTTATGATTCAGGCTCAGCATGCTCAGCGATGTTCCTGTGCAGTGTTTTTATGAGGGATACTGAGCATGCTTCTGTCCACAATCATTATCACATATACTGAGAATGCGCCAACGTGTTCCTGTCATTTTAACCTTTAAAACATGTGCTCTGTGACCTTGAGCTAAGCATGTTCAAAAATGTATTTGCTGTCTTTCCATCCTGAACTCTAACCTTAAATGCTTGGGAATGAGCATGTCTCTAAAGTGCTTTTAAATATGAATACCTGTAAACTTCTGAAATACAATTCCTAACTGTCCTTTTTGAGAAGAGGGACTCACCTCAATTTGGAAATAACATTCATGTTTTCTTTGCCTATTGCATTTCTCCGTGCTTCCGTCTTAGCCAGGCTTATTTTGGCTTTGTACTCCCAAGATGCATTGCATCTTATTACTCAAGAGAGCTGCTAGAGAGTTGATAAACTCATACTCTTTGCTGTGCATCCCCAGAGCTCTGTTCCTTGCTTTTGGAAGGGGTGGATGGAGTTAAGAGAGTTAACACACTAAGTCTCCTTTTGACAGGTCAAACCCTCCATCAATCCAGAGAGCTTTTTGAAGATTTCTGAATAGGAGAGTCTGAAAACTCCTAAGTTGGATTCCTGTGAGAACGGGGCTCCTTGAGTACTACCTTCTCCTGAAGAACTCCCACGGCTAGGAACTCCTCTGCTGTGTGTATGTAGAGGGTGATGAACAAACAGGAGACAGGCTTGCCTTGACTTCCTAGGGCATAGTCAGCTCCCCCAACATTCAAACCTTCCTATGATTTCTCCCCTACTGGCAAGCTGTCAATCTGTGGACTTCACGCCTGGTTTCCACTGTTCCACTGTTCTCCGGTCAGTCATCCCCTGCCCTCCCCTCTATAGTTCCACAAAGAACCCTTTTCTTTCCTTCCTTCCTTCCTTCCTTCCTTCCTTCCTTCCTTCCTTCCTTCTTTCCTTCCTTCCTTCTTTTCTCCCTCCCTCCCTCCCTCCCTCCCTCCCTCCCTCTCTCCCTCTCTTCCTTCCGAGTATATTTGTGTGGGTGGTATTCATGCATGTGTGTATATGTGTTTGCCTGTTATGCAGATGCATGCACGTACATTCATGTATAGGCTAGATTTTGATAGCACTTGTCTTCCTCCATCACTTTCTACTTGATTAAATTGAGGCAGAGTTTCTCTGAACACAGAGCTATGGTTTAGGGACTTGGAGTTTTGCTAGCAGCCTGCCCTGGGAGGTTCATACCACTCCCCCCCACATCAGATCCCCCTGAAGGCTGGAATTACAGGCAGACAAGCCTGACCAACTTTGAGTGCTGGGGATATAAACTCTGGTCTTCATGCTTGGGCAACAAGCACTGCATCCACTAAGCCAACTCCCCAGTCTCCCCAAATCCTCTACTATTATCATATGTTGGCCATGACCATGAAACAACAGAACTCAGAGGGATAAGCGGAATGTTGTGGCTGACATAGGGGTTTTTTTCTGGTGGACAACTTCTCTACTTGCTGTTTTAATTTTTCCTTAGTCACTTGCTTATTTTGAATCTTTAACTGATAAGATAGTAATTGCACATTTATGGGGTAAAAGAGTGACACTTCATGGCATGTCCCTGGCGTGTAATGCTCAGGTGTGTCTATCACTTTAGACATTTGTCACCTGTTTGTGTTGAGAACACTTGAAACCCTCCCTACCGTGTCTTGATTTCCCCAAGAACAGTTGCTTGACCATAATTCCATTTGCTTTTCTGCAGAAGGATTAAATGCAGCTATCTGGACATGTGAAGGGATGCTCTGGGTGACCAGCCGTCCCATCCTGTTTATGACAAACCTTCTTAAGTACAAAGTGACTAAGAGCATAGACTTTCAGTCTCCCTCTATGACTGTCCAATTATATACCTTGGGCAACTTAATTAACTTCTCTTTGCCTCAGTTTTTCCCCCTGTTGTCTGGAAGGATGCTAGCACTTCACAGTATTATCCTTAGGGCACAAGGAGATGATCTGTGTGAGGCTCTTGGAACTTCACTAGGATAGTAAGCATTCAGTATACACTGCACATTCCAGAACCTTCCATCCCTTTAGCGGTCCTGAGTTTGCCTTTTTTTTTTTGTCTGTGATATTGGATGCTTCTGTCTCCAACAGTCCCTGTTTCCTCTTGAGCTTACTCATGACCTCCTTCCTTGTCCTACGTGGCTGGAGATGGTCAGAAAACACCAGGAGTTAGAGTCAGACAGAGCCTCACTTGCCCATGGTGTTCCAAAGCTGAATTTCTCTGGCAGAGGACACTTGGTCTTTCTGTGTTTCAGCTCAAGGCTTTTTTCCCCCCCATGATATGGAGCTATTATTTATTCAGACCTTGAGGCATTTTGGAAAAAGGAATTCCTATTGGGTACTTGATAGATGGTAGGCACAGTTAAGCCTAATGTTGCTAACTGTCTTGCTGACACCCCCTTCTGGGAATTACTTATATACTATTTATCTGGTCATCCCTGACCCTATAGTACTTACTTGTGTCCTCTGTTTTTCCTTTCCTTCTTCTCTTCTATTCCCTCAACCTTTCCCCCTCTCTTCCTTTCTTCTCCCCTGCTTCTTTCATTTGCAACTCTTCCCTCTTCACTTTCCTCCCTTAGGATAATTATTGGGATCTTATATCTACCTCATTTGTAAGAGATGCATAGCACCCTGCTTATAGAATTAGGTTTTCCTGAGGAAAGACCTTATACAGACACTCCATTTTGACTAAGTTCAGTGAACCCCTCCATGATAGGGGTTTGGTTTCCAGAAATTTATTGTATATTTATTTTTTTAAAAAAAGATTTGTTTTAAATTATGTGTATGTGTCTATGTCCATGAGTGCTTGTGTACCCAGAGGCCAGAAGAAGGCAATGGTTCCCCTGAAGCTGGAGTTTCAGGCTGTTGTGAGCTGCCCTGTATGGCTGCTGGGAACCGAATTGTGTGTGACATTCTGCAAAAGAATCACTTACTCTCAATGACTAAGCCATCTCTCCAGCTTGAGACAGGGTTTGTCCATATAGTTTAAGCCAGATTCAAACTCTTGATTCTCTTGAATTTCTCTCCCAAGTCCTGGTATTCCAGATATGTGTCACTAAGCCTGTTCTTCACTGGTAATTCATTGTGGTAGCTGATAGCTGACTCTTATTGGTGTTTCTGTTTGTGTATCCTTACCTCTGGGTCACTTTGGACTTTACACAAATACCTGATCAAGCAGTTACGACACCAGCCCAAGGGTCTAGAGCTGGGTTGGGGTAGATAAAGGCTCATTCTTAGAAGCGTCTTGGTAGTCACCATGTTCTTTTGCCTCCTTCCTATCTTCTCTGTGAAAACATGTGCCTCGCCATTGTGTTCCGAGAACTATCTCAACGGCCCTATGCTCTGGACATTTCTCAGTCAGATAAAGCCTGGCTGTTAGTGCTTGGGAAGGGAAAGGCACAGTGGGCAGGAAGATCTGATTAGCACAAGATTTCCTAGCAGGGAGCCTATAGCAACAGCCTGGAAGTTAGGCTGCCTGGGCCTGGTGAAGACCACACTTCCTGCAGGGATTCTGACTGCTCTTCCCGACAACCTCTGCTGTCCTAGATGTGGACCCTTCTTTGGAGTGTGGTGCTGTTGTATCTGAAGGGGAGTTATGGGAACCAAGGTACTGACACTGTAAAGCCAAGGCAGTGGGGCTGGACTACTGAGGCTGTTGCTTCAGAAGCAACAGATAAACGAATAGAGTGCGAGATTCTGGTCATAGCTGTCAGTCATTGCAGTTTCACTTACTGGATAATTCTGCTTATGTCACTAAATTACTATGGTCCTTAGTTTTCATCCTAGAAAGTCTTGCTTTACAAGTTTGTTAAGATTGTTTTAAAAGTGTAATGATAATGCTTTCATTTTTCTCTTCTCTTCAAAGAAGTACATGCCCAAGTAGATGAACAGAACAGTTCTGGGTGAAGGAATCTAGACCAGCAGGGTGCTGTATGATGGCTCTTCCCTGCCATCCCTGCTTTCATCCATGTTTCCTATGTCACAGCATGCACACATGACCCCATGAACCCCCCCGCCCCCCCCCCCCCACACAACACATTGTGAGCACTCTGCCCTTCCTACCATCAACATTTAACATTTCTCTACATGACTCTGTTCAGGGATGACAGTGACAGTATTGAATAATATAATACCATCGCTGAACATGTCAGAATGAACACTTGTCAGTGTGTCCTGCTTGAATGTCAGGTTTGTTTTGCACCAGACTCAGTTGTAAGGTGCTTTGAACTTTTGGGTTCAATACAGCTTTGTTTGGAGCAACATTTGGGGCTATCATCTTGAAAAATGCTCACTGGTCACATGTTCTTCAACATATATTTCAACAGATGGTTGCAAACCCATCATCCAAACACGGGTGAAAGAACAATCTCCAGAGGCAGAAGGACAATGAGGAGGGGCTTATGCTTGCTTTCAGCACAGTAAAGGCAAACACAGCCTGTGATGGCACATGAGCTCTGGGGTGGGAACACCACATGACATAGGAATGACATAGGTTCTTAAAGATGTGTAACCAATGAGCAGGAGCTCAGAGGCTTCAAACAAACAAAACTAACACTCTTAAAAAACAAAACAAAACAAAACAAAACAAAACAAAACAAAACAAAACAAAACAAAACAAGAAACCCAGAAGAAATGTATTCTTTCACAGTACTGAGGGTCAGAATCTATCAAGCTGTGGGCAGGGCCTCAGCGATTCTGAAGGCCCTACAGGAGAGAATGTGTCTTCACTTTCCTCAGTTAGATATTCCTCCTTAGATGTCCTCCAGGAGGACTTCTAGAAGGATCACATCTCTACCGTATGGAGAAATTTCTTCCTCTCTCTGTGTCTCTTCCAAATGTGTCTTATATAGGGGCATTTCCTAATGAATTTAGGGTCATTTAAAACACCCAGAGTAACCTAATGTCAAGATCTTTAATACGACTATATCTGCCAGCACAACTATGTCTGCAAAGACCCTGTGAGGAAGGTCACATTCACTGGTTCAGAGAGTTAGGCTAAAGACCTATCTTTTGGGCAAGCATCATTAAACCCAGTGCAGAGGTCAGGAAAACATAGAGGGAACATGCCAATGGTTGGTACCATGACGAAATTATGCCAATGCTTCCCCCTTCGCTTGCCTGTTGTAAAGACTCAGGGAACGTCTAGAGGGCTTATGGGACAGGCAGTAATCATTAGGGAATTAGTGTGTGAGGCATGTCTTGCCTGTAAGAGGGTGGTCCTGGCCTGACTGTTTGAGGTAATTATTAATTCCCACCATAGCGCTTGTAGGGGACTGTGAATTAATTTGTATTCCTTTATATCTACAGGACAGTGAAGATAGTGTCAGAAAAATAGAGTGGGGTGTCTATAATAGTCTCATGTCTTTGTCCCTTTATAACGTTAATAGTTTATAGTTAGTACTTCTTAGATTCCCCAGCAAAGGCTAGTAGGAAGAGACTAAGGCTCCTGCTGCCCTTCTTGCCCTACTACAAACTATTTGAGTTGCTCATCTAGTTTGCCTTGCCTTGATTTCCTCCTCTACAAAGAATGGCTAATAATAATCTGACTGTGCATCACACAGGATGCGTCTGTGTTTTGCTTTGCTGTCCTTTCTGAAGGAGGATGAAATAAATTAAAAAATTTTCAGAGCCCCTTGAAGCCCTAGGGTTTTAGGAAAAAAATTGAATCACATCTTACGTCCATAACATCTAAGCACGTATTGTAACTGCAAGGGTAACATGAAATAGAGGACAATCATGCTTTTTTTTAAGTTGGGTTAGAGCAAGAAAGTTTGCTTAAACTCCAATTAGAAGAACTGGAATCAGACAAGAATCCCTTTGTGAGGACAGGGGATGTCTCTCACGGGAACGAGGTCTGAGACAGGCTTCTCAGAGGAGAGTGTGGGAAACCAAAAGACAGAAATTAGGGTGATGGGATACTCTGAGCTAAGGAAGACTTCCAGTCATTACATCCGTAAAAATTTGCAACGGGCATCATAGCAATGAACAATTTCACAATTGTGGTTTTATTTGCCTATGGTCAGTAGCAGCCTGAAAGGTTGAATTACGATTCTAGAAATAATTTATAAATTTTAAGGTATATTTGTTTTGAGTTGTATATCCCTTTTGGTGTGTGTGTGTGTGTGTGACTGTGTGTGTGTGTGTGTGTGTGTGTGTGTGTGTGTAGCTTGTAGAACATCTTTGAGTGTTGGTCCTCAGATGCTGAGTTTTGTTACAGATAAGGCTTCTCACTGGCCTGGGCCTTCACCATATAGGCTGGGAGAACTGGCCCACATTTCTCCATTTCTTTATGGTAGGCATGAACCATCATCACATGAGTTCCTTGGGGTTAACATCAGGTCCTTACACTGGGAGGCAAGCACTTTAGAAATGGAATGATCTCTTAGCTCAGAGTATGATGATACCTGTACCAGGCATCCTGAAATATGAACTATCACTTTCAGCCTTGCCATTAATATTCAACCCACCAATTATTTGCTCATCTGTTATCTAAGTCTTTGGGTTGGTCATTGAGCTCTGACACTGTTAGTATATGAGGCTCAATGCTGTCTTCAGTCTCAGATATCCTGGAAGTCTTAGGGTATATCATCTATAGATAAGGAAGTATTCTTGTATGATGGCCTTGGACTCCCAGGCCAGACCATTAAGCCTAACTCATTATTTTATAGTCACTTTGCTTCCATTTACCCAACTTGTTTAGAGCCTGGGATTTAGTGTCATTCAGTGCTGGGTTAGATTTGTCTACTCATTTACTAGCTTTCGACCTTGAAGACCTTCTTCAACTTTCTGAGCACAGTTTCTGTGACTGTCACAGGGAGCCGTGTACAAGGACCAGATGAGTCAAGTGGAGAACCTGCAAAACTTTCGAGGGTCCTCAGCATCCAACAGGCGTACACATAAGAAACCCACCCACCCTCGTGTATACCGTGTGCGTAGCTTTACAAAGGGCTGGGATGGAGCTCAAGGTTTCCTGTGCTGTTAAATCAGTACTTCCATTGAGGACAAATTGAACTTGATAGTTTTGCTCAAACCTTGCTGTCAAGCAAGGGCAGGTGCAGTGTTAGGTTAGAGCTCCCTCCCTTGTGTGATTGTGGGTCTTGGGCAGTGTGCTGGAAGGTCCCTTCCTCCTGACTTCCTTTTGTTTTGGTGACTGCCCACAGGCATCTGAAACACCATTCAGAAGGCAGGAATTTGAGATCAGTTCCAAGTTGGAAGTGACTTTCATGTGACAGGCAGCACATGTCACTCTGTGACTCTGTAACTAATTCTCCTGGCCTAGGCAGCTCTCCAAATTCCTGGGATGTGATCAATTCTCCAGACCACTTTAGGTCAGGGGTGGGGAGTGGGGAGTGGGGGGTGGGGGGGAGTGGGGGAGGGAAAGCTGTATGCAACTCACTCAGCGTGTGCAAAAGCTGAGCTCAAATTCACTCACTTCTTCAGGAAGCCCTTGTTCTAGTAAGAGACAAAGAGAAACATTCAAAGTTGAGAAAAGTTTAAGACAAATGTTAGAACTGGAATGGTAAGTGGTAAATGTCTAGTTTATCTCTCTTGAATGGAAATAAATGGGAAGGAACCGGACAGTCTTTAACCTGCGTACGAGGACACGTTTGAGCTATCGCACAGGATGGTATCCTATCAGGGATGTTGTGTGAATCTGAACACTAGCTTTCTAGCTTTCCCTGGATTCCCAATTCACAGTGAAAACTTTTAGGAAGCTGCTTAATTCCCCAGGAAGTCAGTTTCTTCATTTCTAAAATTGGCTGGGTTCGGCATTTCCTTCCCTATTTATAATTATTCTAGGTATTTCAAAGTGTTAGGGCTTCCCATTGATGGATCTTCAACAGCATTCACCATGATCTCCCAAGGCTGTACAAAGCAAAATTATTTCTTTTGTTGTTTCAGTTCAGACTTGGCAAGGCAGGTTGCAATATCACAGCATACAGATTAGTAAACTGAGGCTCAGATAAAATGTGTCCTGTAGCCATGATTCTTTGGTTGGGGAATTGAGTAGGTGTGAATACAGCCCAGATCTCCTGACATCTAGCTCAGTGTTTTGTTTCAAGCTTGACACTTGAGATTGTTGACAGGAGAGAAGTCCAGAGGGTCAGGAGAATGAATAGGAATCTGTAGCCGTGGGGGTTGGGGAACGGGGTGGGGGACCACTAGAAAGTCCCAGATTCCAGCCGAGCAAGAGGTTCCCAAGATTCAACAGGGATGACATTAGGTGAAATAACCAATAGAGGGGAGATAGAACATGAAGAGACCACCTCCAGTAGATAGGCATGGTCCCCAGTTGAGGGATGGGGCCATCTACCCATCTTAAAATTTTTAACCCAGAATTAATCCTGTCTAAAGGAAATGCAGGGACAAAAAAATGAAACAGAAACTGAAGGAAAGGCCATTCAGAAACTGCCCCACCTGGGGATCTACCCCATCTGCAGACACCAAACCCCAGCACTATCGCTGATGCCAAGAAGTGCTCACAGACAAGAGCCTAGTATGGCTGTCCTCTGAGAGTTTCTGCCAGCATCTGATTAAGACAGATACAGATATTCACAACCAACAAATGGACTGAGACCTGGGACCCCAATAAAAGAGTTCGGGGAAGGATTGAAGGAGCTGAAGGGGACTGATTGCAATCTCACAGGAATAACAATATCAACTAACCCCTCAGAGCTCCCAAGGACTTACCCACCAACCAAAGATGAATGGGTACATGGCTCCAGCTACATATGTAGCAGAAGATGGCCTTATTTGGCATCAATGGGAGGGGAGACCCTTGGTCCTGTGGAGGCTTGATGTCCCAGCATAGAGGGATGCTAAAGGTGGGAGTGGGTAAGTGGGTGGGGGAGCACTCTCTTAGAGACAAAGGGGAGGGGAGGCCAGGAAGGGGGACAACATTTAAAAATGTAAATAAATAAAGATAACCAATTAATAATAATAATAATAATAATAATAATAATAATAATACTGAAAAAAAAAGATCATTGACAGGACTTGAAGCCATATCTGACCAAGTTTGACATGGTTGGTAAGGATGTAAATTAATACAGCTAGTATAAAGAACCGTAAGGACCTTCCTCAAGAAACCGAAAACAGATCTACCATATGATCTAGCCACGCCAGCTACAGGTGAATGTTCATCAAATGTGGTGCAACTGAATGTTCAGGTTTATCATGGCACTGCTCAAAATAGCCAGGATATGGAACTGGCCCCAGTGCAGAATGACAGATGGATAGATAAAGAATGTATGAGGCATGTGCACAGCAAAATATTATTTAGCATAAGGAGAGAGTGATATCCTGTTATTTCAGCAACTGTATGGAACTGAAAGACATTGGGCAAGCCAGTCATAGGAAGACAAGTCCTCTCTCATGTGTGGAAGCCACGAAAGTCAATCTGAAGGTAGACTATCAATTGGCCTGCACCTGAATGGGCCCGGACTGGATTGGAAAGGGTTGCTGCATTTGATCAGTGTATGTCATGTGATGTATGGGGAGATCACATTGACTCCCAGGACTAGGTGCAATTAACATATGCTAATACGTTGATGCTGCAGAGACAGCTCAGGTGGTGAAGTGCTTGCCACTCAAACCCACAGATCTGCATTTGATCCCCACATCCATATAAAAACCTGAATATGGTGGGGCATAATTGTTATCTCAGCACCAGGGAAGCAAGGATAAGAGGATTCCTGTGACTTGTGGGCCAGCCTATCTAGCTAAATCTGCAAGCTCCTGGTTTCAGTGAGAAAGCTGGTGTCAAAAATACAGTGGATGGCTCTGGAGGACCAATACCTGAGGAAGACCTCTGGCCTACGTGTGCACGCATATGCATACACTCACAGGAACACACAAATGAATGTCTAACGTTCAGAACACTCAGCACGTGATCCTGTTGGTGCCTCCAGACTACCTTGATCTTACTTTATACTCAAGATAACCTTGAATTCTTGATTCTTATTCGTCTTGTGTCTCCTGTGCTGTGATTACCAGGCATGTGCCTCCATGTCCAGCTTCTTCCAATGGCTTTAACTTTTTGTAAATGGCATGTTCTATATTTAGCACAAATGTCACATAGGAGCTTAGGAGGATAGCAAGGTGTTTGTGATTTATTGCTGCCTTAAACAAATATTGCATAGTGGGATGCTTTGTATGGAACCATTTTTTTTTTGATGTATAAAATTGAAAAATCAGAACAATGAATGGGGGAAGAGATTCACACAGGGGTTAGCAGTGGCTGTTGAGATGGCTCAGTGGTTAGGAACACTGGCTGATCTTCTAGAGGACCTGGGTTCAATTCCCGGCACCCACGTGGTGGCTTATAACTGTCGAACTCCAGTTCCAGGGGATCTGACACCTTCACCCAGAAACACATGCAGGCAGAACACCAGTGCACATAAACTTAAAATAAACAAATCATTAAAAATAGACAAGGAAAAGAAATGAAATCCAAAATTAAAACAACAAAAATAAGCCCAGTATCTAGTTTTCATTTCTTCTTTTAGCTCCTATTTTGATTAAAATGTTTTAATTGTCTATAAAATGTAGTAATTGGTTTTAAAACAATCTTTTTTTTTAAGGGTCTGAAGGTGGTGGTCTGTTTTGGATAGTGATTGGCTAACTAGCTTGCTTCCATCTGATTCTTAAAGTAGACCCCTGCATATTTTCAAAGCAGACACATGAGTTGAGCATTTGGGAGTAATTGCTCATTAACCTTCTTTGTTTAATTAAGGTAGCCCCACTCAACCATGCAGTTGTCAATGAGATACAGGAGGATGCTGCCAGGTGAATTTGGGGCAGGGACCCCACATTTGCTTGAGGATTTTTGCCAAAGTCTGTCCTGAGCCTGGTGACACTTGCCTGCAGGAAGTAGATATGGGGAGCAGGGGGCTGGTCCGTAGGAGGGGTGAGGGTGGGGATTTGCAAAGAGATGACAGTTTCACATTTCCATTCCAACAGATGCACCAGCCAACCAATGAAGCTAGAGCAATGCACAAAAATGCCTGCTGCTCTTAGTCATGTGTGAGTGTGTCTGCTGGACACATCCCTGGGCAGGATGCTGTCACAATTTGGAAGAGAACCCACAGTCCCTGGGTTTAGGACTTACAACACAGAAGATCCTGATAGGAGGGTTTATAGCCCCCAAGCTCAGTAGTGAGTCTAGAAACAGAGAAAATGACTGCAGAGCAAAATGGCCTGCACAAGTGGCAGAGGCTGGTCTGCAGATGAAAGTTGCCTAAAGGTGTATTTTTCTTACATCTCTCTCACGCTTAGCTGAGAGGGAGACCTTTCTTTCCTTGCCATTAGCATACAGTGGTTCCTTCAAATAGAAAAAAAGAGGTATTATACACAACTTTATTTTAATTTTATTTTAATATGATAATTTTTATATTTCAAGGTATTTATTCATATGGTAGGCTTTTGTTTGAGGATTTTCATCCATTTCTAAATGTTCATCCATTTCTAAAAGTCAGTGTTCTTTTAAAAAATATATCAATTTTAGGAGAAACAGGGTCACTTGCAATGCATTCGATAATATACTTAGCATGCAAATAGCAAAAACTTTAAAGTATGTTATAAAGTATAATAAACAGGGCCCATCCTGTCTCCCTTCCTCCCGCTCTCCCTTCCCTCATGCCTTCCTTTCCTCTCCACCGACCTCGCTTGCTGATACACACACACACACACACACACACACACACACACACACACACACACACGGTCTTGCTGTAGCTCAATCTAGCCTCAAACTCAAGATTTTCCTGCCTGGTGGCTCAGTTTTCTTAGTGTTGGGATTATAGGTGTGTGTGTGTGTGTGTGTGTGTGTGTGTGTGTGTGTGTGTATGAACAAACTTGGTAGTTTCATATTCTAAAAAACAAAACAAAACCCAGCAAATACTTTCAAACAAATGGTTCAAAACCTTCTCCTTGAATGGCGTTGCTTGCCTTGTGACATTGAGTTCTGGGCCGAAAGGCAAATATTAATGCAGGCCCAGTCGGGCTGGGCTGCAGGACTACAGGACACAAGGAGGTGGGATTTACAGGAAAGGGACGAGGCAGAAGCTCTTTCTTGCAGGCTAGTGTGGCTCTGTTTTCAAATGGAAAAAACTGTAGATGAGCAGAGCCAATCTGGGTCCAGGGGAGATAGGCTGTTACAGCTGATGGTATGGCGTCACAGGAGCCCCATACTTCTGTGGGCTTCGGATTTCCTCATCAGGAGGAAAGGGGGCCTCAGGAACTAGTTCCTAAAACCTTCAACTGTGAGGGATCCACCTTCCTGGCATTTTGCCAATGAATTCCCGCACAGGTCGGTAGATGGCAGTACAGGATTTCAGAGTTGGTGGTTGGCTGGCTAGGCTCATCTACCTCCATCTTTCCATTCTTCCAGAAGGCCTGATGAGCAGGCAGCTGCTGCCTGACCTGCTTGCCTGTCCTCCGTGTCCCAGCAAGGAGCCAAAGTGAAAGCAACAGCACTAGCTAGGACTTCATACCCCAGGCGGTGCACATAGAAAGAGATCTACTGGCCTTAATGTTCAGCTACTCCTTTTCTTGAGGGCTGGGCTCAGTCCTCACCTGTTTTTGGTGCTTGACAAACAGCGGAATGAGCAAAGAGTGGAGGAGGATGTAGAAGAAGGATTTAAGGGCAGTAAAGACAACTTAGACCATCTTTAAGGCAAAACCCATTTCTGAGATTAAGGGATGACAGTTTAAAAAAGATAACCACTGCATTAATTATTTCATGTTCGAAACAAACCATCTGAGTTCGATAGATCTGAAACTGTCAGTTTTATGAGTTGGATTAAGACAACCCAATCTTGGGGTAGATGTGAAAGAATTTTGGTGTTTAGGGTCACCATGTTCCAAGGTGGTGATTAGAACTCCAACCACATCACTGGAAGCCTTCGTGGCTTCTGATGGACGAAAGCCTGCCAGCAGAAACCTTCTACGTTCAGGTCCTTGCTAGTACCTGGCTGAATTACAAACACGAGAATTCATCTTTACTTCCTGTGAATCAGGCACTTAACCGGAACACCAAACAGTTGGAATGCAGAGATGAAAAGAGAATACTATCCTTATACATTGCTTTGTACATCCAGGGAACTGCTAAATTACTTTAAAAATAATTCTTCCTAGCTGCCTGTTTGTAGAAGTTGTTGCTTTAACCCGATTTGCAGATGAAGAAATGGAGTCACAGAGAAGGGGGAGGGGTCAGGGAAAACGCACATTAACATATGCCAGATTGCACAGCCCAGAGTCAAATGGAGATTCCAGTGCAGGCTCCAGTGTTCTTTCTTTTTTAAAAAAACATTTATTGAAGTTCTAGTGCTCAGGAGGCAGAGGCGGTGACTCTCTGTGAGTTCAAGGTCATCCTAATTTACAGAGAGAGTTTCAGATCTTCCGGAACTACACAGTGGGACCCTGCCTGGAGAACATAATGAAATAACAAAAATGAAATTTTATTACGATATACTTTGTATCTTCTGAGACTCACTCATTTATAGCACACAATTTAGCGGTTTTTAGTGCATTTGACAGAGATGTTCAAACATCATAATTAATTTGAGAATAGTTTTCATCTCTCCAAAAATAAGACTATACTCAGCAGTTAGGCAGAAAGCTTTCTTTCTTTCTTTCTTTCTTTCTTTCTTTCTTTCTTTCTCTCTTTCTTCCTTCCTCTTTCTTTCTTTTTCTTTACAGGATAGGAATAGAGAGTCCTTTATTACCATGGGACCAAGAGCAGGCTAGCTCTGCTTCTTTTTGAATGTTCGTAGTAAATTTACTTAAATAATTTTAGTAACAATATTTTTTATACTATTGTAAGACTAAATTCATTCTAACTATCTATCTATCTATCTATCTATCTATCTATCTATCTATCTATCTATCTATGTATGTATCATCTATGTATCTATCTAATTTTCCCTTTTGTTGAAAATAGATTTCCCCTCCCTCTACTCCTCCCAGTTCCTCCTCACCTCCTCTTCCATTTGGATCCACTCCCTTTCTGTCTCTCATTACAAAATGAACAGGCTTCTAAGGACTAATAATAAAACAAAAACCAATACATCAGAGTAGGACAAAACCAACAAACAAAATTGTCCAAGTAAAGGCACAAGAGACAGATATATATATATATATATATATATATATACACACACACATATATATATGTAAAATTTATATATATAT
>JANHMN010000012.1:37340176-37386223 GCA_030674055.1 Rhabdomys pumilio
ATATATATATATATATATATATATATATATATATATATATATATATTGGCTAAAAATGATGACAAGTATAAATTAAATAAAATTATAAAAATAAGATAAAATAAAAACAATGCCCTGACATGGCATTATGAGACAAGGAACCTTCAAAGATAACGCTGGCTTCATTTTTTGTTCATCTGCTGCTGGCCATGCAGCCGACACTTAAGAGTAGTTTGCTTCCCTTTGGAGAAAACTTATTTTTTATTTTTAAGTGCCTATCAATTGGAGATTGCTTCCGGGTTAGGATGGGGCGTATCAATTTGTGTTTTAGCTCTAGGACTTCATCTAGGACCTGTGCAGGTCCTGTGCATGCTGCTTCAGTCTCTGTGCGATCCTGTTGAAGGTCTTGATTCCTTGGTGTTCTTCATCCCCATCTGGCTCTTACGCTCTTCCTGCCCCTCTTGTGCAGAATTCCCTGAGCGCTGAGGGGAGGGATTTGATAGAGACATTCTCTTTAGTGTCCCAGGATCTTTCACTCTGTATAATATCTGGCTGTGGGTCTTTATATTTGTTTCCATCTGGTGCAGGAGGAAGCCTCTCTGATGATGGCTAAATAAGGTGCTGATTTATGAATATAGCAGAATGTCAGTTGGAGACATTTTATTGTTACTCCTCCCTTCTTTCTCCTCCTCCTCCTCCTCCTCCTCCTCCTCCTCCTCCTCTTCCTCCTCCTTCAGAACAGTAGTATTTGGTTTTCCCTTGGTCCCTGGGCTATCAAGTCTCAGGTTCTTGGTCACCTAAGCAGTGACAAGTATGGGTTCCCTCTCATGCAGTGAGCCATAAATCAAGTCAGATATTGACCAATTTTCCCACAAGCCTTGTGCCACCACTGAACTAGCATATCTTGTAGGCAAAGGATTTGTGACTGGCTTGGTGTTTATGTTTCTCCTTTGGTAGCATGGAGAGTACCTTCCTGTACCAAAGAAGGTAAAACAAGGGGTAAAGTTGTTATGTAGGCGCCAGCTCAACTTCTTCATGTTTGATGGGTTGTGTAGGTGTTGTCTTCAGCAATGGGGCCTTGGTGTCAGTTTGTGGAGAATGACCTGTAGTCGTGGCAACAACCTGGGTTATTTGGGGGTTCCAGTGGATCCCCTTTGGCTAATAGCTCAGTTATATGTAACTCATTTCTTGTACTGGAAGCTTCATTTGGTGACAAGAGATGTCTAGTTGGGGTTCTGTCTCCCCTACTAATTGATAATTTTATTTAGATAGCCTTCATATTGTATATATTTTAGGAAGCATCTACCATATTAGGTTTTCATACTGCCTCTCAAATGGCCCTTAATTTTAGCTGTCTTTCCCTGTATTCCCTCCCTTGTCCCTCTCTTACCTCCCCCTCCCAACTTGATCTTCCCATTCCAGTTCCCCTCCTCCCATCTATGCATAATTTTCTATTCTGTTTCCCTTTCTGAGGGATATTTATCTACCCCACTCCACCGCAAGTCCCTTGTTCTTCACCTGACGTCTGTGGATTCTATGGGTTGTGGCTTGGTTATTATCAACTTAACAGATAATATTTATATATAGCTGAATACAAACTCATTCTGGGTCTGGATTAATAAACTCAGATTTTTTTTTCTAGTTCTGCCCATCTACCTGTGAATTTCATAATTTTATTTTTTAATGGCTGAGTAATAGTCTATTGTGTAAACATACTATGTTTGCTTTTTCCATTCATCTGCTGAGAGATATCTAGGTTGTTCCAATTCCTGGTTATTATGAGTAGAGTAGTAACGAACACAGTTGGACAGTGTCTCTGTGGTACTAGGAAGCAGCCTTTGGGTATATTCCCAAGAATGGTATAGCTTGGTCTTGAAGCAAATTGATTCTCTTCTTCCTGAGGAACAGCCACACTAATTTCCATAATGACTGTACAAGTTTTCAGTTCCACCGGCAATGTATCAGTGTTTCCTTTACTCCACATCCTTGCCAGCATAAGCCAACATTTGTTTCATTGATCTTAGACATTCTGATGGGTGTAGGATGAAATCCTTAAGTCGTTTTGATTGTCATTTTTATGATGACTAAGGATGTGGACCATTTCTTTAAGTATTCCTCAGCCATTTGAGTTCCCTCTTTTGAGAATTCTTTGTTTAGATCTGCACCCTATTTTAAAACTGGGCTATTCATTTTCTTAATAGACAGAGGGATTCTTAAACATTCTCGTATTTTCCATGTTAATGGACGATGCATTATTACTGCTTTGCCAGAGTTCTTCTGAATTCAGGATAATGGTACATAGATTAGTACAAAGAATGGATAATGGGTCCCGACAGAGCATGAGCATAGAGAGGAATGTGTACAGAGAAATGCAGAACTTTAAAGGGAGGGAGAGAGAGTGAGGAAGCGAGGGAGAGAAAAGGAGAGAGAATAGGGAGAGTGAGGGGGTTTTATAGGACTTACATTTTTTTTCTGTTTATAATAAAGCTGTGATATTTTGGATCTGTTACTTCTGAAAATTAAAGCAGTGTTACTAGTGCTCCCGGAGGGAGCCCTTGGTGCTGGTGTTCGAGGGGCAGTCATCAAGCCAGGACTCCTTTCACTCCCTGGGGAATGTGATGGGGATGCTTGGGCAAGGGCTGTAGGTCCAGTCTGGGACAAAGAGGGACAAGTTAAAACTTTCAAGGGCAGTGGTGAAGAAACTCAGTTGGCTTCACTTCTGTCCCCAGGGCCAAGTCTCTGTGAGACACACACCCTGTCATTGGTGAAGTTTATCTAGAGTATGGGAGACTTGAGTTATGGGAACGTCTAAGCAACAGTAAAATGACCAAAGGGTCCACAGCTGGGGCTTCACTGTGCCGCACAGGGCTGCTTCAGCTTCTGAAAGTTATGCTGTTTATGGAGATCCCTAACAGCTGGCTGCAAACCAGGGTCCTAGGAGGATCATTTCTGGGAGAATTCCAGAGACAATATTGAAGGGGTGGTGAGAAAACTACATTTCCCCCCTTTTTCATGACACTTTAGTAATAATAGCGGCCCCTCCCTGAGCATCTTCTCAGAGCCAGGTGGTCTGCTGTGGGTCTTTTCATTTAAATCTCTTCTTAAAGCCTGCCTAGCTTACAGTCTTACCTCCTTATTAGCGACACCTGAAGAGGGAAGGATGTTTGCCTCAGGCTCACATAGCTTAGAGGCTGACACCAATGAAAGGCTAATCTGAGTGAGTGCCTTGGCCTGTTTTATCTGAAACTTTCTTGGGTTTAAGACTGCAGTTCCACATCCCAGGAACCACCCTAAGCTACTATGTAGAGTTGGTTAATGTTCTTTGGTCCTTCCTGAGGTGGCAGCATGTGGTTTGGGCTCCCTCTGAGCTCTAGTTGGACTTGATATGTTCTCTCTTCTTGTCCCCAAATCTGTATTCCCTTTTACAGCTCAGAGTCTTGTCCCCCCAGTTGTTTCCTGGCCCCCTCAGTTGACTGCTTTCTCCTTAGATAGTTGGTTTTGTTTTTGAATCAGGCTTCTTACCGTTTATTTGTTTGATGCTTCCCCTAGGCACACAAACCACAGATGACCACACACAGATCTGGAGGCCGGGACTTCGTGTCTCGCTGAGCCACTCCTGACTATGCCCCAGGGAAGTTCTATTACTTCCCTAGAGCCTCTGCTTCCTCATCTGAGAACAGGATGTCAACCACTTCGGTTACCCAGCATTTAGCCTAATTTATGTGCAAGGTGTGAGCACAGATTCTAAACCTGAAAGGGATGGCTTGCTGTAGCTACTGTCATTGCTGGGTGGCTTCCCGTGTTCCCTGCTTCCTTTAGGAAAGATGAATGAGTTCCAGGACTAGGAGGATCCTGGTTTAGTATGGGAGAATTGGAGCCAGCTGGCCTGGCTACCTGTTGATTGTTTATGTTGGCTTTTTTATTTGTATTTTTGTGGATTTTGAAATTGAATTTTTGGGGGCTCAGTGGTTGACTGGTCCCTGCTCATTCATAAGACCCAAGCTCAGTTTTCAGCACTCACATGGGGCAGCTTGTTCCTGCCACTTCCAGGAGATCTGACAATATCTTTTGGCCTTTGTAGGTAACTGTACACACACACACACACACACACACACACACACACACACACACACACATCGTTTTAAAAAATTAAGTTTATTAGTAGCTGACATGACTTATGACTTATGTGTGGCCTGGCTTCACACTTGACGAGGGGTGTGGTGTGGCATCATGTGCCTTCATGTTGGCACCTATATTGAGCAGCTGGAAAATGGGGACACAGTATTGTTAGGAAGATTTTGCAGCACTGAATGAGTCAATGAATAGGGCATAGTGAATGCCAATTAAATGACAGGGACCTTAGAACTCAAAGCAGAATTGCTTTGTAACACCTCTTAACACAGTTAAGCTGACTTCTAAAGAACCACTGGCAACCTTTCCTACACAGTGCGGCTTGTGAAGAAACACAATGAATGCTATAGACTGTAGTATTTTATGTGATTCTCGTACCTTTCTGTCTCTAATTCTTTTCACTCCTGAGCATTTCTCTGCTTGGTTATTTCCAAATTAACCCTAC
The DNA here is from genome assembly GCA_030674055.1 of Rhabdomys pumilio. Taxonomy (NCBI): domain Eukaryota; kingdom Metazoa; phylum Chordata; class Mammalia; order Rodentia; family Muridae; genus Rhabdomys; species Rhabdomys pumilio. The sequence goes on from JANHMN010000012.1 coordinate 37,344,732, forward strand.
TCTTACTCTGGATGTTACCACTTGCCAACTAAGCTCAGATATGAACCCTTTTGACACACCTATTTTACAAGTATAGAAATAGGGCATTTCCCTTGTCCAAACACATCCAGGTTGGCTTTTGCTCATTCTCTACATTGTTTCGTCCCATAGCACTGCCAACCTCTTAGTCTCCTGTGTTGTTAATTTTGTCCTTCCCAGGGCTCTTCTGCAGACAGACTGAAGATTCCCCGTTGGATTTTTTTTTTTAATTTTATTGTTTATCTGCATTCCTTCTGTTAACAGTGATTCTCACTTAGTCTCTGGGCTTTGATTATTTGTGTACGATGACTTTCTACTTTGTACTTTTGCTTTAAATTTCTCTCCTGACCTTATACATTCCACTGCTGACATAGTATCTCCACTTGAAATGTCTTATGTTGCACTCTGACCCAGGCCTTGCTGGTCCCTTATTTTTTTTTTTTTTTAAGATTTATTAATTTATTTTATGTATCTGAGTACACTGTAGCTATCTGGAGACACACCAGAAGAGGACATCAGATCCCATTACTGATGGTTGTGAGCCACTATATGGTTGCTGGGAATTGAACGCAGGACCTCTGGAGGAGCGGTCAGTGCTCTTAACCACTGAGCTATCTATCTAGTTCTTTGCTGGTCCCTCTTTAGTTCCCTTTTTCTTAGCTTCTTATTGCTTGGACCTCAAGCATTGGATGCTTGTTGGATTCTGTCTCTCATCTTCACTTCTAATCTCCAGAAACCTTCCATAGCGACTTTAAAATACTCTACTTCCTTGAAACTAAAATACAGATCACATCATTTTTTTAAATATCTCTAAATTAGGAATGTGTGCCACAGGCAGCCAAGGAGGTGTAAGATACCAAACACTTGGCCACTCCCCCCGACCCCCCACTGTTGACACTGGTCAAAGTTATCATCATTTCTCACCCAGCATGACAGCATGGTCTCTGTGTTACCTCTTGCAATCTGTTGTCTGCTTTTCAGTGGCAGTTAGGGTGACTATTTTAAAGAAACACCTTCCCATGTCACACAGCGGCAAAGCTGCTAACCCCGCATGGCCTACTGGATCCTGTGAGACCCAGGTGCTCTCTCCTCTGACCTCACCCACCTCTGTTTCTCCCGAAGGCTTTCTTCTCATACCACACACATGTGGCTTCTGTCCTTCAAGCAATTCAGCTTTGTTTCCATCTGGGGTCTTTCCCAGCATCTGTTCCCACTCTGACAATACGTTACCTCCACATGCACTTGGTTAACCTTGACCTCATTTGCGTTTGCTCAAACACCGCTCATCAGTGAAACTTATTTTTGCTTTAATTAAAATTACAACTGGCTCCGTATCCCAGACTTATCCCCTATTTGATTTTCCTTTTCCAAGCACTTATCATCCTGCAGCATACTTCAGGGTAACGGTTTCTGCCAGGTTTATTTACCAATCTATTCCAAGCTCTTAGAGTAGTTATTTAAAAACATGGCAGTGAAGTGAATAGGTGAGTTTTCAATGTCAACAACACCGGCAGAAATCAGACACTAAAAAGGCGTGCTTGCATCCTTCTTAGAGATTCTGGCATGATTTGGAAAACTGTGACAAACATTTCTCCTTCCTTCCTTCAAAATAAGGCTCCCCAAGCTGATGCTGTTCTTGAAAGCAGTGATGGGGTAAGGTCTGAGCAGGGTGGCTTGTGAAGAACAGAGACATCAGCATCTTTGGTCAGTTTGGGTAAGCCAGGAGCTCAACCTAAGTGACAACTTTCATCAGCACCTCCTGTCTTCAGTGGTGCAATACACGGCTTGGAGAGAGAACTCACAAAGATGGGTGCTTATGTCCTAGCTCTTAAAAGAAGGGTTCGTCATAATAAGGGGGTGATGAGCCGTGCAAAGCTTCCTTGGCAATGACTTCTTAAGCCTTGCCTGGTGGCTGTTGTACTGGGGAAGATACTTAAGTGTGGTCACTGACAGGGTCGTACACTGTGGTTCTCTGAGAAGTCAATTGGGTAGTGCACAGATGGAGGCCCTCATAAGATCATTCAGCATAATGAGATTCAGACCCCTTCTCTTCATTACATCTCTCCCATTTCCATTCTTTCCCACCTTAAAGGGCCTCCAGGTGAGGAAACGCTTCTGTGGACAGAGCTGAGGACTCAATTTTAAGAGTTTCATTCTGACATTTCTCATAACTTTGGGCAAATAATTGATTTTTTTGTGGCTTTTTTTGTGACTTATAAAGTCTCTTTTATCAGATTTGTTATAGTGAATAGCTTTAGTACTTATTAGGTAGATATGATACTCTCAATTCTTTTTTTATTATTTATGTTTTTTGAGATTATAATTGCATCATTTCCCCCTTTCTCTTTCCTACCTCCAAACCCTTCCATATACCCTTTTCTTGCTTTCTTTCAAATCCATGCCCCTTTTCCCCATTAATTGTTGTTACATGCACATATATACATATATACATATACACATACACATACACATACACATACACATACACATACATATACATATGTATATATATATGCATATGTTTTTAGGCTGACTGTTGACACTGGATAAACAATTGGTGTGCTCTTCCTGGCGTAAGGCTATTTCTCTGGCTTTCAGCTTCCTTATTTCCTATAGTTATTTGTATATGTTGAGACCCTCTGAGCTTTCTCCCATCCACTTTGACATATCTATTGCTGTTATCTTTGTTCAGTTCATTTTAAGGTAGTTATATCGGAGAAACTTTATGGAAGTAACTTCTGATGTTACTAGAGGACACAACCTCATAGCAAATTCTCTGATCCTTACAGTCTTTCCAACCCCTCTTTTATAATGTTATTGAGCCTTAGGTATTGTAGTAAATCCTGAAAACAGTTCACCCCTTCATGTAGTCTGCATGTTGCCATGTGAAGAAACTCTACTGTGCTTATCTTTAAAATGTTCTGTGCTGCTTTTCATGTACATGCTTTCACTTGGAATAAATACCCTTAACTGGAAGAAATCTGCTTACTTGTTTTTTAAAGACTCAAAGCAACCAGTATCACCAGATGAAATGCTGAGGACTGAACCTAAGGCCTTGCCTATGGTACACAAGTGTCCTTCCACTGAGCTGAGTCTCAAGGCGGCAGGTAATGCTTCTTCATGCCCCATAGAATTAACAACTACTAATCACTTACTGAAGGCTCATGCCTTCTATTTCCAAGGAAGACACCTTTGTGATGTCTAACATGGGGTCTTTGGAGTATAGATCAGAGGATGTCACTTTTGGGCTATCAGAAAGAACAAACCCAGACAGATCTCAGAGGTAGGACAGATTCTGATTAAGAATGGCTTCTTCTTGAAGGACGCCAAGATTTTTCCTGTCTTGAAGAAATTCAGGTTTTCTAAGAAGGCAAAGAGGGAGAGGGAGAGTGTGGGAAGGAAGGAAAGAAGGAAGGAAGGAAGGAAGGGAGGAAGGAAGGAAGGAAGTAAGAGAGAGAGAAAGAGAGAGAGGCCCAGAGGCTAGGACCTTCTGGAAAGTGGCCCCAAGGTGTGGGAGCAGATGTAAACATTAGTCTCAACAGTTTAATGATCCAGCACTAAGGATCCCACCCAGTAATTTACTGGAGCATTGATAAGACCTTCCTTATACAGAGATTACTTATCAGCTGTATGATAAACAACTAAGAACGAGGAAATGAGCAGAAAAAAAATCCCTGCCAAAGTCATCTGTGTCAAAAAAAACCTATGAAGTAAAACTGTTTTCTGGCTGTGGCACAGAGTTCCATTCTTACTTAAGGTGATTCTAACTTGCCAACCTGGTTTCCAAAGACACAGGAAGATTAGATGCTGAAAGTCAAAAGTCTGAGGACGAGGGGTCTGTAAGGTCAGCCTGGGTAAGCTACGTGGAACCCAGATGCTGACAGAAAGCAGCGAGTCATGAGTAGGGAAGCCTCAGTCAGGAGCAGCCTCCTGAGATTTTGAGCACGGGTACTGGTGTATTATAGCCCAAGAAAATTAGTATGGCTGTTAGAGAGAAATGAATAATGGCCCCTATCAATAACTATAAAATATGTCGAACAGTCTTAGTTTATAAAGCCAAGAGAGACACACTACCTTTTCTGCCATAATAGGTAAGATATTTAATTACACCTTTTAAAAGAAACTAGAAATTGGTGAAATCATTTCTCTTTCTTTCCTTCTTCCTTCCTTATTTCCTTCCTACCTCCTTTCCTCTTTCCATCCCTCTACCCCTCTCTCCTTTTCTTCCTTCCTTTTGTGTTTTGGATGTGGTCTTATTTGACAGCCCAAGTTAGTCTCAAGCTCATGGCAACCCTCTTGCCTCAGCTTCACAAGTATCATGGTAACATGGATGCAGCAGTAAGCCAGGGCTGAAATATGTTATTCTTGGTAGAACTATGTTAGTCAAGTACAGCTAACACTACTGTCTCAGAAGCTAGTGGCTCTCAAGGGATTGAACAGAACCCTCTATTTTGAGGGACATAGAGCCTGGGAAAGAAAAGAGCAGCCAGGAGATAAGAGTTATGGGATGGTCAGTAGGTAGGACAGTTCTGGGTCATGAGTTCTGGCTTCCTAGTTCTAGTTCTAGTTCTAGTTCTAGTTCTAGTTCTAGTTCTAGTTCTAGTTTTCAGGGAATGTTGGGGGTAACATATTTGGAGGTATTAACAGAGGTTAAGACACAGAGGGCCTTCTATGTCAATGGAGTCCCAGAGGAGGGTTAGAGGTATGAACTAGTCAGATGTATGTTTTACAGTTACCATGCTGATCATCATGTAGGTCAAGATGTTGGGTGGTATGAGCAGATTAGACATTTGTCTCTTCTGTCCATCCTCAGAGAGACTCTGGTGTCTTTGAGCAAACAGACCAGCAGGGTGATTTTGGGATACTCAGCTCTTCATTTTAGTCTGCTTAGGAAATTGATCAGTTTGGATAGCTGTGTGGGCATCAGGATGTATGGCTCCTTCCATTGTTGGCTGTTGGTGTTTGGTCTTGGCCATTCCTTTCTCTGAGGTTTCTTTTTCTTCCCTCCCTCCTTTTCCCCCTTCTTTTTCTCTCTCCTCTCTTTCCCTTCTTCCCCTATTCCTTTTTCTCCTTTAAGTTTTGAGACAAAGGGTCTTCTCGACTCTGCTTCCCAAATACTGGGATTACCAAAATGTTCTTGACCTATATTTTGAGGCCACAATCCTCAGTCTTTCTTGCTCATGGGGCTTTAGTGAAGATTCAATAAACAAAAGATGGACAATTGCTTTATAAAAATATTGTATCACTCTCCCGGTCTACATATGTCTTGCAAGTATATGCACTAGTAAAATGTGAACCAGTGCTCAGCTCGCTGAATTCTGAAAAACATTTTGGATCTGTGTCGGAGAATCTTGGTTTGCCTCCAGATCTATTTTCTGCCCTGTCACCTGCTCTGCCTCAGGATGCTGAGTCTAGCTGCTGTGTCATCTGAGTTTCCAGCTCTCTGGCTTCTGGTTGCTTTAGAGGTCAGTGGAGGACAGATGGGGTGACAAGCCAGGGCATTTGGCGCACTTGCTGATGGCCTGGCAGACCATGGTTTAACTGTGGCTCTTTTCCCACAACCTCCACCTGTAGTTTCTATCATGATGGTGGCTGCTTGCTACGACTGGTCTTTGACTTTGTACCATCATTTTCTTGTCCTACCTCTGCCTATAACTTTGTGAAGTTTTTTCCTCAAAGCTTCCTTCTGAGTGAGCTCTTTTGTGGCAGATGTTGTGGAGCTCAGGGCTTTATCTCGGTTCATGGTCTTGGGGTCTATTTAGAGGACTTTGTGGTTGAACTTTCAACCAGCTTTAAGTTTCTGGATAGATCTTTCAGTTTTTCCTGAATCTGTGGAATTAGAAATGTACAGATCCTGGGCTCAATGCCCTAACCTACCAAACATCCTTTCCCTCCTGTTAAAAAGTACTGTTGTTTTTTTTTTTTTTTCATTGAAGGAAGTTTTCATGTAAGAATTCATCTATTTTTTTTAAGGTACCATCTGATGAGTTTTGAAAAAGTAAGTGTATCCACATACCCACCATGATGGCTAAGAGTATTTCCATCATTTCAGAAGGTCCCTTGTTCCCTTTCTAGTCATTCTCTGTCTTGGATGACCACTGATCTGTCTCTACAGATTAGCCTGGTCAGTGATTCATCCTAATAAAATGGTGAGGCACTTACTCTTTCATGCTTGACTTCTCCCGATGTGTAGTCTGCTCCTTCCCACTGCATGGCTCATAGCTCATTCCTTGTTATCGCTCTGGGTGGACTTCCTCATTTGAGGAAGGCCAGTTGCATTCCTGTCTATTATAACTTGAGTTTATAGGACTGCTCATGCACACAGCTTTATGGTGTCAAATAGTTCTCCAAGGTGTTGACGTCATTTTACACTTTGACCGGAAATGTGTGAGGTTGCAGTTTATTTCCTTGACACTGGTTAGTATTGTTACCTTGTTAATTTCAGACACTAATGGATCTATGGTAGTGTCTCATTGTTATTTTAATATACACATGATACCTTATTTCTGAGTATATTTATAGGTGCGTATTGCCCATTTGTAGATTTTATTTTGTGAAGTGCCAACTCAAATGCTCTGCTCATTCTTTTGTGTGCTATTGATCTGCAACTTTGTTTGTATGTTCTGTATTCAAGTAAGTTCATTGTCAGATATGTGAGGGTTTTTTTTTTGTTTTTTGTTTTTTTTTTTTAACAGACTTGCCATTTCATTTTCTTGCTGATGCCTTTGAAAAGTAAAAGTTTTAATTTGGATGAGATCCAACCTCAGGGTCAACTTTTCTTGATGTTTTGCTTTTCTTGTTCATGAAAATTTTTTTTTTGTAGCCTAATGTTATAAAAACTTTCTCATGCATGCTCTTCTAAGACTTTTATAAATTCAGCATGTTATTTTATTTTTCTTATAAACATCTAGGTGTTCCAGCACCAATGTTGAAAAAGACTATTCTTTTGCCATTGGGTTTTACCATGCATGTTGGTCAAATATCAAATATCTGCCTCGGGATACCCTGTCTTATTTCATAGATTTTTATGTTTGTCCTTATGCTCGCCTACTGCTGTGTTATTGTAATCTTGCCATCATTCTTTAATTCAGGTATTGCTCATATTCATATTCATCTATGTTCTGTTTGACAATATTGCTTTTGCTATTCTGGGTGCCTTGACTTTCCATATACATTTTAGAATAGATTTGTCAATTTGCATGACAAATAATCCCACTGGGAGGATTAAAAATGTTTGCTTACTTTTGGTTTTTGTGAATGAAAATTTTTCTTGCATGTATATCAGAGGGTGGTATCATGTTTCCCAGAACTGGAGTTATAGACCATTGTGAGGTAGCATGTGGGTGTTGGGAACTGTTCCTCTGCAAGAGCAGCAAACGCTCTTAACTTTGGAGCCATCTCTCTAGCCCCCTCCCAGGGACATAGGCCTTTCTCCAATTCTAATGCTAACACACTCCCATTCTCAGGCATGCTTTCCCTGTTTTAACAAAGCACCTCTAGTTAGAAGGGGAGATAGAATCTGTAGAGACCACCTCCAGTAGATAGACATGGCCCCCAGTGGAGAGATGGGGCCACCAACCCATCTCAAAGTTTTTAACCCAAAAGAAAGACAGGAACAAAAAATGGAGCAGAGACAGAAGAAAGGGCCATCTGAGTACTGTCCCACCTGGGAGCCATCCTGTCTGCAGACACCAAACTCAACGCTGTTATGGATGCCAAGAGGCACTTGGTGACAGGAACCTGACATGGATGTTCCTTGGGAGGGTCTGCCAGCACCTGACCAATGCAGATGTGGATTCTTGAAGCCAACCATCAGACTGAGCTCAGGAACCCTAGTAGGGGAGCTGGCAGAAGGACTGGAGGAGCGAAGGGGGATTACAACCCCATAGAAAGAACAACTTTGACTGGCCGGACAACCCAGTGCTCCCAGGGATTAAACCACCACCAAGGAGTGTACAGGAAGGGATCCATGTCTCCAGATACTTATGTTGCCTTGTCTGAAATCAATGGGAGGGGAGCCCCTTGGTCCTGTGGAGGTTTGATGCCCCAGGCTAGGGGCATGCTGGAGTGGTGGGGAGAGAGTGGGTGGATGGGTGGGGGAGCACCTTCATAGAGACAAAGGGTAGGGGGAGAAGGGCAGATGTGGGATGTGGGGGTTTGTGGAGGGGTAACTGGAAAAGGGGATATCATTGAGATGTAAATGAATGGAATGATTAAGAAAAAAATAAAAAAAAAATTCTACCAAGCTAATGTTAGAATTGTGTTAATTCTGCTAATCAATTTCAAAGGAATGGCCAGCTTAAGACTATTGAACCTTTTAGTCCATAAATGGTAGTTACAGACTCATTTAGATATTTTTAAATGGCAATTTTGATGAATAGTTTGTATACAACATTGAGTTTTATCTCTGGATACCTCGTATTTTATGTTCTTGTAGCTATCGTTTAAAAAAAATGCTGTTTGTTTCTGACAGAGATACAATTTGTTATCATATCTAAAACACTTTATTCTCCTCCTCTGCCCTCAGTAAACTCATCCCTTAATTCTAGAAGTTTCTCAGCCTAGCAGTTTGTATAAGCATCCTACATGTATGATCAGGTCATCTGTAAAGATAATTTAATTTTGTCATACATTTGCTCTTTAGTTCTCGTATTACCCATGGCAGACATAGTCTATGGCATCTAGTGAACTGCAGAGCAAAAATGGTGAGGGGATCTATTTGGCTTCTTCTCCAGCTTAGACATGGTCCTTTATTGTATCATGCTCGATGTCAGGTTTTTTTCTTAGATGCTTACTAGTGCTTAGTTTGTTGATAGATTTAAAAATTTTTTTAAATGTATTTTTTGGTGTGTGTATGTACAAGGGTGTTTTGCTTCATGTATGACTGTGCACCATATGTCTGGTGCCCAGGAAGGCCAGAAGAAGACATCAGATTCCCTGAGACTGAAGTTAGAAATGGCTGAGACTTTTGTCTTTTTCATTTCAGTTATCTTGACATCAAATTTATGCTTATATTTAAAAAATCAACAGGAGCTCTGGGAGATGTGTTGCTTTCATTGTCTCTAACCCTCCCACAAGTGTCACTAGGGTGACTTTCCTAGATCACATCACCGATGACGCTCGGAAGATTTAAGGCCTTTGTCCCAGGCCACCTAGCAAGAAGACCCGGATTCATTATCTGAAGCTTAATGTCTTTCAATTACATCGTTACATATGTGAATGCATTGTACATGGTAAGAAGTGATTGTTGCATGGTGAATGAATTAATTTTTTTATGACTGGTTGGTAGGGTGAATAAATGCATGGATGAATACATCTGTGAAAGAATGAAAGTGGGTTGGGTTTTTTTTTTTTTTTTTTTTCATGAATGGAACAGGTCCATCTAATGAGAGGGAAAAAAGAAACAACTTGGAAATTGGCATATTGGGAAAGCCTGAGGGAAAGGACCTAGGGGGTGAGGAGTACTTGCTAAAAAAAAAAAAAAAAAAAAAAAAAAAAAAAAAAAAAAAAAAAAAAAAGAAGAAGAAGAAGAAGAACAAGAAGAAGAAAAGGAAGTCTGAACTATAAATTTACTTGACAGGGTTGCATCTCTGTGGCTTAGACGTTGGCCACTTCATCTTGGCATGATTCTTATATAACAGAAGGATGGAGAAATGGCCGGAAGCTATTGCTTCCTATTACATAACTCTTACTATGTGCCTGACAGCATTTCTGATAGTGAGAACAGAAAGTACGCCTCTCTCTTGGGTGAAAGTCTTCAAGGCCCTTGCAGCCAAGGCCTGGGCTTCAGCCGTTTGGAGCGTTAGAGTGCTGACTGATTTCCTCAGACAGCCTCAGGCTGCCTCCCTGTCCCATGTCTCCACATTTCTTGAAAAGGAAGTGTCTTATATTCACTTTCATTACGAACTTTTTTTTTTTTTTTTTTTAAAGATCTTCATTTGTGGTTGTTATGGAGGGATTTCTGGATTATTGGAGCACTGTTTGCTAGGCTGTGTTAGCTTTAGTTTCCCGGCCCTTTGGCGTCTTAGTGATCTGAGTTAAAGCAGACTGAATAGTTCTTGCTTGTCTGATTTGCATGTCACTCTCTTGACAGCAGATGCTTGTCAATGTTCAGCATTGGATCTGGATCCACACATGAAACCAGACACAGGCTGGGATCCTCCATCATCCTTTGTTCTGTGTACAAGCCCTGGCAACTTTCTGTGGCTCAGATACTGTCAAATCTCTCCAGAATCCAGCCATTTCTTAGCTTCCTTTTGCTATGTCCCTATGCAAAGCACCTTTCTGTTATCCCTCCTTTTGCTTTGTGTCTCTGATGTCCCTCCACCACATAGGTGCTGGTGTTAATGTATTCAAGTGGACTATGTAAAACTTACCCTGTGCTGTTAGACCCTCCCAGTGCTTTCTGCTGCACTGAAAAGAACCAACCTTTTCTTGGTGCCCTTCAAGCCACATGCAATCTGAACTGGCTTTGTTCCAGTCTTGTTCCAGATGGGTTGGCCTTGTTTTTGTTCCTCACACACGCCCCACCTTAGCCATTTTGGTCTAATTCTTCTAACTACTTGAATGGGAATTTTCTCAGCATTCTGGTGTGGCCAGTTCATTAGCGTTCAGTTTCCATTTCAAGTATAACCTCCTCCCTGGTCTTACTAAAGCTACCTTTGAGTCTTTCTTTACCTTGATACACTCTTATTTTCTTCATAGTCCTTATAGTTATTTCTGTACTTCTGTCTAGCTCTACTTATTTCCAAACTTATTATCTTATCTCTGGGGTTGGCAAACAGCCACTGTGGGTCAAATCAAGCTTACCTGTTTTGTAAACAAAGTTTTGCTGGCATACGGCCTGGTCCATATGTTTGCAAAGTATCTGGGCCTGCTTCAGCTCTCCAAAGGGGATGCTGAGTGGTTGTGACAAAGATCATTTGAACTGCAAAGCCTAAACTAGGTGCTATCTAGTTCTTCATAAGAACATTTGTCAGCCCTCGCTCCATCTCCCTCTACTAATCCCCGGTGTTGCTCTCAAATGTATCCCAGCACCTAGTAGTTTTAGGCTCACAAGGGGACTTAACTAATGATAGTCAAATTGATTTAATGAATGAGTGAACACAGGGCATGACTGGTTTTGAGTCTAGGTGTGGTGTCTTTGAGCCTAGACTTTTTATTGGTAAAAGGGGTCCATGCCATGTGTATAATCCTATGCCTACATGCATTTACACATTGGAGCAAGAAGGTAAGTTAGTTGAAGGGGTACTATACAGGTTTGGCAGCTACCCAGATCATCATTCCAAACCTGTCTCTGTCATTTAGTGTCTCTATAACCTTGGAAAACATACGTAACCTCCTCTGCCTTCTCTTCATTCTGAAAATGGGAAAGTTGATACTCACATTTTATGATTCTCATGAATATTTTAGAGATAGCCCTGGTTCATTTGTTTATACCCAGTTAAGGTGTGGGATGTTAGGTAAGCCATGTTTAGTCTTTTTTTTTTTCTTCAAGAAATTTGAAGGAAAAATACTAGACTCAAGTCCAGAATAGGCATTGTCATTTTGGTGATTCAATTTAATTTAATCAAAGGAACATTTATTAAGTACTTCTCATGTTCTAGGTACTATGTGATGTTTTGGGAATCCAGACAGTATGCAAAAAAGAGATTACATGCCTTTAAATTCTCAGGAAGTCAGTAAGCACGAGACAGAGTGCTATTCGCTGTGGAATGCAGAGACAAACAAGATGCAGCCTGCTTGGTAGGTCTTCTGATCTTCCAGAAAAGATCAGCTTTCCGGCTACACCTCACTGAAAGATTAGAAGAAAGAGAGGCAAGCAGATGTCAGCCAATACACAACCTTCATTTTAGGAGATTTGGGTGGAGAGAGCTGTAGCACTGTCAACCTCTTCACACGATTTCCTGTCATAGCTGACTTTATTTTCTATCTATTTCATTTACATATTATCTATTTTTGGCATGCCAAATATTCATTTTTTCTTAAGGAGGTGAATAAATTGGAATAAATGAAGGGAATTAGACAAAGGTCCAATTTTACTGTGGCATTAACAACCCTTTCTTTTTTCCCCCTCATAATTTTCTTTCTTGTGTGCATGGGTGCTTTGCCTGCACCCAATGGATGCTTTATTTTTGTGTTACAAGTATGCCTGGCACCCAAGAAGGTCAGAAGACAGAATCTAACTCTCCAGAACTGAAGTTGCAGATGGTTGTGAGCCGTCGGTGGGTGCTGGGAATTGAAGCTGGGTCCTCTGGAAGTGCAGTCAGCATTCTTAACCATTATGCCGTGTCTCCAGGCCTCACAATTTCTTTTTATGCAGGAGGGGTAAGAATCTGATCAACATATATTATATGAATACACAGAGGACTTTAATTTTGTGTGCTTTTTGTTTTTATTTGTTGTTTCTTGTATGACTGTTTTTGGTCGTTTCTTTATTTTTGATTTTCATTCTGTTTTTGGGAGAGTGATAGAGAAAGAACACAGAGTTGGATGAGTTAGGAAATTAGGAGGATCTGAAAGGAGTTGATGGAGGGGAAATAGTGTGATCAAAATACATTGTCTGACAAAATTTTAGACTGTAAATTGAAACATAATAAAAATAAACAATTGGCTATGAATAGTCAGTGATTAATGATACACGATTCAATTAGGCAGGCTCATCTCCAGGTTTCATGGATTAACTGAAGTAGGAAGAAACCTCTTTATCCTGTCTCTTTGTCTTAACAACATATCATACAACTTTTCTTTTTTGAGGCAGAGTTTTATGTAGCCCAGGATTGCTTCCCTCTCATTTTGTAATTTAAGATGATCTTAAATTTCTGATCTTCCTCTCTCCCCCTTCCCTCACCAAATGCTAGGCATGTGCTATGACACCTGGTTTATATAGTACTGGGGCTTAAACTAAGACTTCTTGCATGCTAGGCAAGCAATCTACCAACTAAACCATACTCCCTTCCTCAAATAAGGTATAGAATTCTAGGACTCTACCACATAGAGATAAACAAATCCATTTGCTAAAATGAGCAATTTAAGCTTGAATTGTTTTATTGCTCTAAGTTCACTCAGTGCTGTATTGATTTTTTCATGAATAAGAAATTAAAACATATAAGCTAAGTAGCTTACATCTCCCAACTGCTTATTGAGCACGCATTGTTTATGAGACACTAGTTGTTGCTCATTTAAAGAGTCTACACACACACACACACACACACACACACACACTAGTAGCTTTGTGAAGAAAGAGTACTGACTGGTGAATTGTCAGCTACTGCAGAATGTTTAAAGTTTATGATTTGCTTTTTATATCAGAGAGTCTGTATATTTACTGTAATTTCTGGATTCCAATCTCAGATCTACCCATTCAATATCGTTTTGGCCTTAGAAAAGCTATTCAGTACCTCAGTTTCTTCTTTAGAATATGGAAACGACCTTGTCTGATTCACAGTATGGTTGAGAGGCTTGTGTGAGAACATGCTTAGCTGACATCAGTTGATCAATAAGCATTACCCAGACAGTAGAAGAGACCATGGACTCCTCAAATATAGATTTGTGCATTTTAGAAAAAGACTTCCTAAGAATGTCCCTGTGACCTCAGAGGAATGTTGTTATTGTGTGTATTGGATCAATTCTCTGTGCCATCTACTTACTCACTCTGGCTGTTCCCCTCCCGTCATGGATTTTTCAGTGAGTCCAACATAGTTCTGTTTTGTTTTTTTCCTAATGGCAGACATCTATGACACTGATGGTGGCTCTTAAATACTATTATGTCATTGTCTTAGATAAGGTGTTTTATTGCTGCTCAGAGACACCATGATTAAGGCAAGTTCTATAAAGGCAAACATTTAATTGGGGCTGGCTTACAGTACCATCATGGTGGGAAGCATGGCATCATGCAGGCTGACAAGGTGATCCAAAGGAAGCCAAGAGGAGGGCCTATCCCACAGGTATCCAAGAGTGGGACACATCTCTTCCTCATTGGGAAGAACTTGAACCTAGGAGCCCTCAAAGTCTGACTATAGACTGACATACTTCCACCAATAAGGCTACACTTATCCCAACAAGGTCACACCTCCTAATAGTGCTACTCTCCATGGGTCAAGCATATTCAAACCACCACAGTCACTCACATACCATTAATGGGGTCAGGTGAGTCTAATACTGTCTTAGATGAGGGAGGGGCAGGAAGTTAATGAGTCATTCTACCTATCCACTAAGACAAGCTGAAGGAGAACACTGGGATACTTTCTTGGATTTAGCCACAACTGGGAGGCCAGTGACTGTCTCACACCCAACTACCTGTAATCTATGTGTTGCAAGCTATGGGTATTCATTTATTCTCTGAGCACTGGGTTGCTGGTTGTATCTCTGTGTCAACCATATAGCAGACCCTGAGAATAATGAAGCTACTGACACTCTTACCTCATGTTAATATGGAGAGATGATTAGTTCCTAGGCAAAAAAAAAAAAAAAAAAAAACCAAAAAACAAAAAAAACCCAACCCTTCAACTGATGTTAATTAATTGATTATTTTTATACAATATATTTTGATCATAATCTTTCCTCTCCCTAAATTCTTTCCAAATCCTCCCTTCTTTTCTACCACCCCCACCACCAACAACAACCAAAAAAAAAAAAAAAACCCATAACAATAAAAAAAACTCATTTAGGCAAAAATACAACAAAACACACACACACACACACACACACACACACACACACACACACACACCCTATGGAGTCCATTTTATTTACTCTGGCTGTTTTGTGTTAAGAGGCCCACCCTGAAGTATGGCTGTGTGGTAATTTGAATATGCCTGGCTCAGGAAGTGGGACTATTTGGAAGTGTGGCCTTGTTGGAGTAGATGTGTCATTGTGGGTATGGGCTTTAAGACCCTCATCCTTGCTGCCTAGAAGCCAGTCTTCTTTTGTCTGCCTTTGGATGCAGATGAACACTCAGCTCCTCCTGCACCATGCCTGCCTGGAAGCTGCCATGCTCCTGCCTTGATGATAATGGACTGAACCTCTGAACTTGTCAGCCAGCTCCAATTAAATGTTGTCTTTATGAGTTGTCTTAGTCATGGTGTCTATTTACAGCAGTAAAATCCTAACTAAGAGAGTTTGATATACTCAGTGTTATTCTATTGGAGAAAACTGATTTTTCCATTTCCCAGCAGATATCAGTTGTAAATAGCTTCTTGGTTAGGGATGAGGCTTTTGTGTTCACTTCCTCTTCTTAGTGCTGGGGCTTTGTCTGGTTTGAGTCTGTGCAGGTCTTTTGCATACTGTTATAGTTTCTTTGAGTTTATAAATGCATCAATCATGTTGTGATTGTAAGGCATTATTTCCTTAACATCATCCACCACTCTGGCTCTTAAAATTGTTTTGCCTCCTCTTCTGTACAAACCCTTGAGCCTTGAGGGGTGGAGTCTGAGAAAGATATATTATTTAGGGCTGACTGCTCCAATGTCTCTCACTCTCTACACATTGTTCCGTTGTAGGTCTTTGTGTTGATTGCCATCTCCTGCAAAAAGAAACATCTCTTACTAGGGTTGAGTAATGCCCTGATCCATAGGTATAGCAATATGCCATCTATGATCATTTATTCTTATGTTGAATGCATTCTTTGTCTGCTTGTCTCAGTTCAATCCAATTCAACCCCTTTCAGATCAAGTTAAGACATCGGTTAATGAAAGGACAACCTGATCTGCTTTGAACACACCCTGATAAAGACAAGGCAAATGTACCTTCAGGGGCCTCCCCATAGCTTGAATCTGGAAGAAGAATTTTTTCCTATCTGAAAGCCAAGGTTGAGGTCAGAGGTGACAGAAACTCAACTTCAACAATTTAGGCTAAAATAGAAGTCTAAAAATGCCTTTTGTGAATGACAGAAAGGCACTGTGTATTCAGATCAAAGATGAGTGGAATATCACTGAGACCAGTATTTGTTCTTTAACTTATGTCTATCTGTGTATACCTGCATGAGTTATTTTTATTCTATTTTACTTATTTTTATTTTTTATGTGTATTGATCTTCTGCCTGCGTGTATGCCTGTGTATCACTTTGCATGCCTGGTATCTTTGGAGGCCAAGAGAAGGTTGGATAACTAGGAACTGAAGATCGAAGGTTGTGAAGGTGCTGGGAATCAAAGTTAGGTACCCTGAAAGAACAGGCAGGGTCCTTAACTGCCAAGCCACCTCTCTCTTCCTGCCTGTATGAGAATGTGTGCATGCAAATGCCCAGAGGACAGAGGTTATCAGGTCTTCTGGATCTGGACTTACTGGAGATTATGAGCTCCAGATATGAGTTGTAATCCACGCGATATCCCCGCCAGCAGGAACTCACTCGAACACACAGGATTCTTCCGAGACATGTGTTTATTTCCCATGCATGAAGGAGAGAGAGACCGAGTTGAACATGGCCCCGCCTTATATACCCCTTGGGGTGGACAATTCTGATTGGCTGCTTGCTCAATTCCCATGTTCCCCTGCCACTGCACATGCGCAGTCCAATGGCAGATATGACGCCCCGGGTTGGGCGGAAACTAGGCGGTCCTTTGCCACTGCACATGCGCGGTTTTGTAAGCGCTATGTTCCAATAGCGGATGCTGTCACGGGTTACGTGGCTTCCTACATGAGTTCTCAGAACCAAACTCTCATTATCTGCAAGAGCAGTGAGTGTTCTGTATGCTAAGCCATCTTTTCAGATTCTTGGAACTGACTTAAATTGTGTGTGTATGCGAGTGTGTTTGTGTGTGTGTGTGCACGCACACACATGCATCTGGAGGCCAGAGGATGGTGCAAGATGTCCCGTTCTATCACTCTTTGTTTTATTTTTTGGAAGCAGGGTTGATTTCTGAACCTGGTTCACAATTTCCAGCTATCTGGCATCCAGGAAGCAAGTCATAGCAATCCTGTCTTCCTAATCCTTCCATTGCTAGGGTTGCTGGAGGATGTGAGAGCACTCCTGGCTTGTTACTTAGTTGCTGGGATCTGAATTCAGGTCTCATGCCACTTAAACAGAAAGCACTTTAAATACAGAACTAGCTCCCAAACCTTGCTTTTTCTTCTGCAAAGCAGCCTCATTATTTCAACTTGGAGTTCTAACTGGTAGAGGTGTTTGGAGTTTTACTCTCTATCATTGAGAAGCAATTAACTTGCTTAGATTTTTATTAATAAATTACTGAAGAGAGCTTTGATCAGCTCAATGTAGGTCACCTGCACTCACTGTCCAATGAATAAAAGAACAAAATTTCCCCGATTGTACAATTACTTTGTCGATTCCTGCCAGCATTCACAGAATTCTTTGAAATGCAGGAGCAGAGGGGTTCCCAGCGAAGATCTGGTCGACGAATTGCTTCCACGGTTCAAAAAATTCACATCTACTCCAGAAAATTGAGAAAAAAACATTTCAAAGGATAGACAAGTACAGTATCCAGAAACCATTGGAAAGGTAGTTAAAAATCTTTTTATTTTTGGAATACTTTTGGTTATTAGGTTATTTGGTTATTAGAGAACATTTCTGTTTACCCTCTACACACCTTCCTCTGTTGTTCACATCTCGAATACTCAAGGCACATTTGTCAAACTAAGGACTTAAAATCGTACAGAATCATTAATGAGACTATTTGGCTGTCAATAGATGTCAACCTTCTGTCCAGGATTCAACCTTAACTGAGCTTGCTGGTTTTTTCAGTCACCTTTGTTCTCTGACAGCTTCTCATTCTTCCTTCCTTTTTAATAGCTGTGCCAAATTTGAGCAGTACCAGTTAGGCCTTCTGTAGAATGTCCCTTAGTTTTGAGTGTCTGAGGTGTTGTCTCATGATTAGACTGGTATTAGGAGTCTTGAGGTAGAATCTTCAGAGAGGGCCTGCTCTTTGAGTCCCGTCATGGCAGGGACAAACTGACTTACCATGACTTAGTCCTGGTTATTAGTTTTCCACCCTAACTTAATTACAGACCTACAATCACACTTGTCTTTTCAAACCTTAGTCACTAGAAATAGACAACGAAACCCAGTTTGCATTTAGGAGTGAGATACTTAAGCTCTACACACCAGACTGGAGAATCTGTCTATGTTAGCAAAGTATAAACTTTTCTTCACCAACTGAATATGTGTTGTTCTGTAATATGCTATTTTCTCTTAAAAACCTTTTCATTGGTTCCTTGTGGATTTTCTATTATATACCCCAATACCACACATATCCCCATCCTTTCACATCTACACCCCCCAAACCTCCCCCGCAAAAGAAAACAGCAAATAAAATAAAACAGAAAAAAATCAACAAACAAATGAACAAACAAAGAAACACAGGTCTCACTATGAAAACTGTGGTGTGTCGCAGTGTGTCACACAGTATACCCTTTTGTCCAAACAGTTTTATTTGTACATGTTCATTGCCGTGAGTCATTGCTCTGGTTCCAGGCCTCTGGCTTCTGCTCCGTTAACACTACTGGATCCTCACCAGGACGTCTCTCGGACAGCCTGTTGTTGCTCTGTGCCGTGGAGACCCTGCAGCTTTGGTTCTGTAGGACTGGCCCTTCATGTGCTCTAACAGTCATAGGTGGGGTAAGATGTTGAGGTGAGCCAACTGAAAGCCCTGGATCTTGGCCTGGGTAGAAGCTAAGTTGGTCAGCCCACCAGCTCTCCTGTGCCTGTGCCAGCTCTTCTACTTTGTCCAGGTGATTGGTCCAGGTAAGAGGTGGGGCCAGCTCTCCTGCTCTCTCACACCCTCCAGGCAAGCTTTCTTATGACTATGCCACTGGGACCAGCTCTACTGTGGTTCCCAGGTGTGGTGTGGGCCCAGCTCTCCTGAGTGCTAGAGTTGGTAAGGGGTGAATTTAGCTCTCCCTCACTCATGCCATCAGAGACAGCTCTCCCTCACTCATGCCATCAGAGACAGCTCTCCCATGCTGCCCAGGTGAGGGGTGGGGCCAACTCAGCATAATGTTCAGATATCAACATGACCTCAGGCAGCAACCCAGAACAGGAATATCTGCATAGCCTTTTGGTGGTAACATGGGACTCAGGCATCAACATAGACCCTGATTTCAGTAGGACCATGAACCCAGGCATGCCCACCATTACCCCTGTGCAGTATGGGCCTGGATGTCACCATGGCCTCAGGTAGTTGCCTGGGCTCCTCATATCTGCTTGTTCTTCACTGCCATCCTGTCTCCAGTTTCACCACCTCTCTCCACAGTGCATGAGTTGCTCGGCACTGTAAACTCCATCTCTCTCCCATCTTTCCCTCACATATTTGCTCACTGTGGTGGTGTGCCACTTGGGTGTCTTCCTGTGGACTTCGAGCTGTGGCAGGTGCTTGGGTGTCTTTCTTCTGGCAAGATGATATTTGGATGTTTTCCTCTTAACAGTGTCACCAAAGTGTGTTTCCATCTCAAATATTCTTCAACAGCAGGACTTTTAACGGTGATTCAGATATGGCTATTTAGGTATATCAGAATACAACTCATTTGTGAGTTTTAAAACCACTGTTGCTTTTTTTCTAGATAATCTCTGAACAGTTACTTTACTAAAGTTCAAATCTAATGAGAACAGATATATTGAAGCACATATATTTGACTACTCAAGGTCTACACTGCCTAGTTGTCCACTAGAGATGTTCTGTAGCTGTGATCTTTTACCTTAGGCCATTTCCTCATGATCATTTCTGTTGGAAGGCAGCTAACAAACTAACCTGAGATCGTTTATTCTTGCCAAGAGTATCACTGACCCTCTTACTGAGAAACATAGCCATACCATTTAGGTATGTATTTTTAAAAGTCTTAACAAAACATATGGCAAAGCTGGGCATGGTAGCACATGCCTTAATTCCAGTACCCTAGAAGAAGAGGCAGGAAGCAGGAGGCAGAGGCAGAGGCAGAGGCAGAGGCAGATGGATCTCTAAATTTTGTGACAGCCTGGTCTACATAGAGACAGTAAAAATGGGAAATCTATTTATTTTGCAGAATATTCCATTCCAAGTGTCTCAAAAATCTCATTGAGTAGCTGTTATCTTCCTTTGAATGGCAATTACTTCCAGATAGCCTTTATTTATTAGTTAAATATGTGGTACAGGGGCTAGAGAGATAACTCAGTGGATAAGCGCATTTCTGCTCAGGCATGAAGACAATTAAACAAGCTTCACGTGCTCTAGTGTGTGCCTGTAACTCCCAGCAATAAAGGCATGGAGGTGGAGTTAGGAGGACCACTGAGTCTTGCTGGCTTCCATCCTAGGTCCAGGTTCATAGAGAGATCCTGGTCTCAAAGGAATAAAGCAGAGAGTGACAGGAGACCATATGTTCTTCTCTGTCCTCTGTACCCATGTGTACCAGCAACACACACACACACACACACACACACACACACACACACACACACACACTCACCTATGGGAACATGGGGAAATGGTACAGAAGTTTACACAGCAAAAGCTGAGATTTAAGCTTAGGACTCCACAGGCTCCCATCATTACCAGTGTGCTGTAGATTCGTTGCCATTCACTAGGACTTTTCAGAGAGGTGGAATACTCTATCTTTTCACTGTTTGAACAGAAGGAACTAGACACTGTGGCTCTAGACCAATGAGGCTGTGAGGCTGCAGAACTAAGTTTTAGGTTTTACTTCATTTAAATGTTAGTAGGCACATGTCGTGGTGGCTATAGCACTGGGCCAGTGTCGTAGCTGGTGCACTGAATCCTGCCTGTCAGGTGCACAGGAGGAAAGGTACATCTCGCTGAGATGCAGAACTACATCTTTATAGAGTGCTCTTTTAGGCACACCAACACTACAAAAGTCATAGTATGTGCAGTCCTCAAAGAAATCACTTGTCTCAAGCTACTGTCTCACGTGGGATGTGAGCAGTTCTCTTAGGATTCTGAGTGATTTGGCTTCAACAAAAGTGTGTGTGTGTGTGTGTGTGTGTGTGTGTGTGTGTGTGTGTATGTGTGAGGGTGAGAGTTCTGCAGGGGTGAGGGTTATTTGTTTCCCTTCTCGTAACCATTTTGCTTCTGAGTATGCACTTCCATGCAGCTATTTTAGAAACTGTGACTTATACCTCTGTAGACTAGCAGGACTGTCATAGTGATTTCACTTTAAAAATGCATTTTAAAAATCTCATTTTTATTAAAGCTGAAAGCAAGCAAAACACACATCACACACAAACCTGATGCATGTACATACACACACTCATACATGCACACACACTTCCATAATACACACTCACCCACATACATGCCTACCCATACATACATACAGATACATACACACATTTGTACATATGTGCAACTCCAACATACACTTCCCCAACGCACGCACGCACGCACGCACATGCACACAAGGATATCTGTACTTGTTTGAGCATGAATTAACCAGCATATTTTAAGGTAATGGTTTATGACTGTCTGATTCTTTGCCATCAGGCTAGTGTTGACAGAGCTTAGAGTAGCAGTCATCTGGCATATATCCTGATCTCAGCTTTGCCATCATAGCATGCAAACTTGTCTGAGTAAAAGCTTGGTGTACTGTTTCACTCTAGGACAGCCCCAGGGGCATGGTCTAAACACTCAGGGGACAGGCACAGCGTGTTTACAGCTTCACTATTCCAGGCTCTTTATTCTTTTAACTTTATTTTTTGATAATGGTCTATATGCACACAACACAATTTGAATGTATTCACCTCCTCTTAGCCATTTTCCTCTCCTACTGATGCCCCTCCATCTCCCTGACAAGTCCCCAATTCCCATTGCACTTGCTACACAGTTGAGACTTCTTCCACTTGGACAACACTCACCTTGATAACTTTTGCTCTTGGCAAAACCAGATAGATATACAACCAGGCACAAAACACCTCCTGTCAGAGCAGGTACTATTCGGTGTTCTGTAGACAGAGAAGAGCCAATGCCAAGTGGAAATGAACAGAGGAAACAAACAGGAAAAGCAAGTGCGCTAGTTAAAAACTGATCATTTCCCATCCCTTGTCAGGCTTAGTTCCCTCAATAGCTGGGTAAGAGAGTTGCTGATGAAGAATGCTGAGGTTTAGAGAGGCTAAGTGACTTGCTGAGGGCCACACAGATGGCATGTGGTGGAGTTTCTGCTCCACTGGCGGATCACAAAGCTAGCATCCAGATTCCTAGGTGATGGCCTCCATTCCCAAGTTGTCAAGAATGGTCAAATCAGCTTGCTTGGTGAGTACCTGTGCCCCAAGCAAGCCCCATGGGTGACTTGAGCAGGACAAAGGGCTTAGATCCTTTCTTTTCTGTAGCCTTTTCTCTCACTGACACCAAGCACAGGTCAACCCAGCATCCTGGGCTGACATTCTCATGCATGTGCCCTGAGAGGGGAGCCGTTCTCTCAGCAGGCATAGGGAAGTATATTAATTTCACAGAAGCACTCTCAGCGACCTGGAGGGGCCTCCGCCTGAATCATTTAATCTCATCTTTTGTCTGAGCTGAGAAAGGGCATTTTTTTCCCCTTTAAATATCATCTCCCCTCCTTTTCCCTTTTAATCAGACTCTTTGTTGTAGGAGATCAGACCAGAAGGGGAGAAGGCAGCCGCCCACCAATCTTGGGAAATGATAAAGAGAACTGCCTAGCAGGAGGTGACCCAGCCTGGGGAACCCCTGAACCCTGAGGCCTAATCCCCTGTAATGACCTGTGTTAAGAGTCCTTGTGAAGAGATGAAAATAGGTTGGGCTTTGAGAGGCTATGTCCATCTTGCCCACGGATCATGGGAGCCTGGGTTTCCTTGTAATGATTAAGTAAGGAGAGGATACATTTTAGCCTCAGAGCAACTGCCTGTCAGAAAATCAGATTGAAGAAGAGGAGGAGGAAGAGGAAGAGGATGAGAAAAAGGAGGAGGGGAAAGAGGAGGAGAAAGATGAGGAAGAGAAAGAGGAGGAAGAGGAAAAGTTGATAGTGGTGGTGGCAGATCCAGGAGTTTCAGGTTAGCTCCATCTCCCCAAGTGGTACCTCTTTGGGAACCACTTGCTCTCAACCCCATCCTTTGCAGGAAGTCACGTGTACTAACGCGTAGAAGCTCTTGCATGATCTGGAGACAGAATCAGAAACGAGCAAAGCATGGAAAAGTCGAAAAGTGATAAAATTGAAAAAGGGTTGCCATTGTAAAACAGGCAGTTATTTTAGGGGTTGGTGCATTGCCACACAGAAGGGGATCGGAAGTCATACTTAACCCATACAGAGATGGAGCTCCTTCAGTTTGTAGCCAGAATTTGGAGCAAATGTTTAAAACCCAATAGAGATGGTAGATACACAAATGATTTTTTTCGAAACTACCCAGCTCAGGTCTTGAAGGCTATGAATTTTGGAGAAGAGAAGTGATTTGGGGGCAGTTGTAAAGTAAAGCCAATATCAGAGTTCAGTTGAAAACACTACACTCTTGCTATTCAAATCAAGCCCCCTTAGAAGAGGATTGGAACTAAAGGCCCCCTTTCTTTCATAAGCTTTATCTGCTGGGTGTGTAGACTGAGAGACTCATGTACACTTGAAAAGTGATCATATCTTCACTTAGGCGTATTGCAATCATAATTCTAGATGGTATTTTCTTTAGAGTAGAAATGAAATAAAAAAAAAAAAAACCCACCATCATTTTAAAACCAAAGGGCTGCATCGTTGCGCTTACGTAAGGGTGGTCTGGAGACTGGCTTTGTTTCTGGAAACAATAATGTGGGTGGGAAGAAAGCTCAAGTGACAGTGGAAACTGTCTGTTCTTAAGCTTTGGCCCACCAAAGTCATGTGTGTGTGTGTGTGTGTGTGTGTGTGTGTGTGTGTGCGCGCACAAGGAGGTCAGAGGTCAACTTAAATCGTTTCTCAAGCACTGTTTTGGAAGAAGGGTCTCTCACTGACCTGGAACTTGCAAAGTAGCCCCAGGACACACAACCCCCAGAAAAAGACAAAAATCAAAAACCGAAATATACACATAAATGATGAATAAGAATAAAAATGCACAAACAAAGCAGTATGAAACAAAAGGTTGACAAAATGAGTGTTTTGTGTTGGCCATCTACTCCTGGGCATGGCTTTCCCTGAAGTATGGTTAATATAACCAGTGAAATTCCACTTGTGAAGATTAATTTTTCTTTTTTGTAAGTAAGTGTCAATCGCAGATTGCTTCTTGGTTAGGGGGTGGGAGTCCATGTCCACTTCCTCCTTGTTTTTCTCCTCCATGTGAGCCATATCGTGGGACAAACTTCGAGTTAGCAATCCCCAGGAGAATCTGTATTTTCCGAGTCTGTTTTTGATGAAAGGCTTTCTAATAGACTTATACTGCCTCAGAGAGTCTTCATCAATGACTCCTTTATCCCCTCCATTGGACAAATGAAGAAATGGAGGCAGACAGAAGTCGATTTCCTGACGCTACACGTGTAAAGTGGTGGAGTCAAAATTTAGATGAGGGCAGTCTGACTCCAGAGGGCCGGCTCTTCACCACCATGGTCTTCCCATTACAGCGAATTCTGACCTTCAGTTTCAGATGTGAACACAGAGGTGCAGAGCAATGAAATTATTTAACCAAGCCACACAGCCAGTGAATGGCAGAGTCTAGATTGGATCCTGGGTCTCTTTGACTCCAAACTATTTATTCTTTTCCTTGTACCGGGACTTCTACCTGCTATGGTCCTATAGGCAGCATGAGGCATGAGGGATCTGGTTTCAGCCACAGTTCATTTATCCTGTATTCATATCTCACAGAGTGAAGGCAGCTTTCCCAGCGTACACAGCAGTTTGTGTGGGAGCCTCAGTTCCCACCCTTCCCCCTCCTGTTGGCCACTAGCCTAAAAAGAACATTCATCCTCCACTCTTCTTTTGGTAAATCCCACTCATCAGTCAGATCTTAACCCAAACGTTGCTTCCTTGGGGGTTGGGGGGGACTATCTCTGATTCTCCAAACGGGCTTAATGTCTCTCTGTCAAGATTTATGGACCACCCTTTAATTTTCTTTTCTTTTCTTTTTTTTTTTTTTACTCTTAAATGATGATCTATTTGTGTGATTATTATTATTAATGTCTGTGTTCTCTCAGTTGTCCACACTCTGAAGCCAGATCCCACATCAGTGATATTCATTAGCTGCCTGCACAAGTGCTTAGAGTACAGTGCAGACTTTAAAATGATAGTGCCTAGTCATGGTAAATACATATGCATGCATTTAAAAATGATAGCTGCATATGCATATACAGTGCATATATTATGTATAGCACAGGCATTATATCCAGCTCTTTCCTTCTGATTAATGCATCAATCACAGCATGTCAATTAACAGCGTGATTTCTTGCAGCTCCTTGCTTACTTATTCTTGGCAGACCTTGCCAATCAATCACTGTGTTCTCATCTGTTGAGACCCAAGGGAACCTCAAAAACCTTCTCAAGGCAATGCTCCAGGCATTGACTTGGCCTAACAAATGAAATTTGGATATCACAAGTGAGGAAACTTTCTCACATATTATGTAGAGCTATAGTTTTCAGAAATTAAAATCATCTGAGGAACTAAAATGAAAGTGGTTCCTGGTGCCCTTTTCCAGAGACTCTGGTTAACTATGGTTCTGATATTGTAACAACTATGGGTTGTTTATACTGTAACACACAACTACTTTGACTGTGTGTCTGCTTTGATCAGTTCTTATCCAATTGTCATCTTCCTAGTGCCATGCAAGTCCTCTCTGTTTTTTATTACATGTGATGTGTAATTGTTCTACCAAGGCAGAGTGGAGTACTGCGGATATGGAAATCATAAAAAGATTGAACTGGAGCCTAGTAGTTTGCTCTCACACAATAAAGAAGACAGGCAGTCATGAAGAACTCTTAGAAGAAATAGGTTGTTATGAATTATTTTGTGGATGTGTAGAAGTACAAAAGAGAGTATTGATTGCATCAGATGAAGGAATCAACTCTATTTGTGAAGATCTGGAAAATCTTTGTGGATGATGTTGGAATTGAACTAAGCTTCAGGCAACTGGTAGCTGGAGGTTTGAATAGAGCTAATCTCAAGCAACCGTGATGATCTCGAATTGTGGAAGACTGAATGGCAAAGTGTTGGAGAGCCCATGCAGTAAGGGAAAGGCTCAATTTTTATTCAGGAAATAAAAACTGGCAAGAGGAAGGAAGATGTGTTGAAGAAAGATGGTCAAGATGAGAGGTTTAATGTTAGTCTGTGGGTATGAGATTTTGAAGGTGTATTAATTACATTTATGTTGCTGTGATAAAATAACATGACCTGAAGCCATTTGGAGAAGAGTTTATTTTGGCTTACAGGTCCAGAGGGTTAGATGGCTCGTGTGGCAGTAGGGACAGGAAGCTGAGGGAGCACATCCCAACAGTGCACAGGAAGCAGAGGGAAGCTCTACACCCACAAAGCCTATCCCTGGGATTTATTCCCTCCATTAAGCCTTCATCTCCTAAAGTTTCCATAACCTCCTCAAACAATGCCATAGGCTGGGGACCAAGTTTTAAACTAAGAGTCCTTTGGGGGATATTCTCATTCAAACCACAACAGAAGGTTAAATGATTGGAATATGAATCAGAGGTAGAATAAGATTTAGCAATAGAGAATGAGTATTGAATGTATCTACAAGAGAAACCTGTGAGAACTGTGTACTTGTTACACGATCCTTAGAAAACCACTATTTAATATATTCCTAATCTGGCCCAGGACCTTTGATAAATATTTTACATGTAGCTTCTCATTAGTCCTCGGAAAGTTCTAACAAGTACTCCCTTGGCTATTTTCATCTTTATGGAGGAGGGTGCTGAAGATAGAATTGATCGAATCACTCTCTCATGGTTACAAAGCAGTAAGGGTCAGGATCAGACGCAACACACAAGTTCCACCCTGAAGCAGATCAGATGCAACACACAAGTTCAACCCTGAAGCACAAATGTGGATCTGTTATGCTTGTGGCTTAGTTACTAGTCTATTGTAATTCTCAACCAGTGTGATGCTGTGTTCCCCACTCAGGGAGATCAGACAATTCCCATAAATACCTTTGGTAGGACCCAGACATTGCTACTGGTATTTAGTAGGTAGAGTCAGGAACACTGCTTAATTAATATCTTACAGTGCATGGAGCAGTCTACTCTGATTATTTCAATAAGAAAAATAATATCTGAATTTTTGAAAAATATTGAATTTTGAAAAATATTCAAAATGTCAACAGTGCGGAGCTGAAAACCTTTGTTCTCTGTCATGGTGCTCAGAGCCTGGCACAGAACAAGCTCAATCTACGTGTTTGCTGATTTGAGTAAAGCTATCAGCTGTGCAGCCATCCATATGCATATCCCTGAGAATTGAAACACACAGGAGTAAAAGTCTTTACAAATATCTCCACTTAAATCCTGACATTCTCCCTACCACAGAAACAACAGTGTGTGCTTCCTTTGTTTCCTGCCATCTATAGCTTTGGGGCCTTTCCTTTCATTTCTTCTTTTCTATATCTTATCTCCTGTAATTATACTATCTCCTGGCTTGGCCATCATCCCATGGGTAGGAATTTGATGTTAAATCCTCCAGTTGCTGTACTGACTTAGAAAGATTTGGGGTGTTGGAGTGTTTTCCTTTCTTGTTGCTATCCCATCCTGTTGGAATTCCATTGCATCATCCCCCTGCTCTTGTAGCATGATTACATGGTACAGGCTGGCAGCGAGCTCAGCATGTACTGTGAACAATGAGCTTCCTTGCTCTGGCCCACCAAAGAGAACTCCCTAAACAGTCAGATCCATGTCAAAGCCTGCTGAATGAAGTGGTTATGGCTGAGATCTCGGGTTCCTGTCCAGAAGATTATATATTTCTGAACTTGGATATGGGGGCTCAGAAAGTCCTATTCCCTGCTGTAAACAGAATGGACTTTGTAAATCTGACCTGATTACATTACCTTATATCAGATTCCCAGCTGACAGCTGTTGCTGAGCCTCCTTCCATCCCCAGCCTCTGTTACGCTCTTAGATTTTTTAAATTAAAAAATATTAATGATAGCTACTTAAGAGCTTTTCTCATTTCCCCAATTCCTAAATCCCACCATTTCTAGCCCATAATTGCCTTTGGTGCAGCTGCCATTAATAGTGGAAAGAGGAACACCTACTTGCAAGGTCTATTTTAGCAAGGGAGACATCTTTAGGAAAGAGCCGTGGAAAAGGTTCTCATCTGGATTTACCTTATAATGAAAAACAAATTATTGTCTCCAGTGAACCTCCGAGTCTCGTGTTTGAGACAGCCAGACTCTCCATACACGCAGGAACATCCCAAACAGAATAGAACACCCTGAAAATATTCTCATATTTGAATTGTTATTTCCATTTGATTTTCCCAATCTTTTGAGATGTTATACATCACCATGCCTTACTATTCACTGGCTTAGCTAAGGCAAGTGCGGCCACCATTTGAAGTTGAGGATCACTTAGGACCGGCCCCCACCATGGCTCCAGATAGAATTTTACTTTATTAGTAAGAATCCTTTAGAATACTTGACAGTAACCATTAGGGTGCATACTATTACAAACAAGAAGAAAACAAAGATTTCGGAGACCAAGATTCAATCTCAAGGTTATCACCACATACGGCCGCCCCATCCCATCCTCTATTTCTTCCTGACTTCACAGTAAGTCTCATCTTTTGCTTCTAACAGACAGTTCCTGACTTACTGAGGTTATGACATGTTGTTTCAACCTGTTAATTATGTAGAATTTACAGTGCATTCAGTAGGAAACAATTTTGGTCTTTTTCTTGAGCCAGTAACCTAATGTATACCATCTACTTCATTCTTCCCTCCCTCTGTCCTGTTTTTCTGCTTTTCATTCTTGCATTCATACAGTGCTGGGGATTGAACCCATAGCCTTGTGCATGCCGGCCAATTGCTTTACCATTGAGCTGTACCCATGATCCTATTAAATGAATTCATTAACAGATTCTTAACAGTATCTTCATCTTGAAATGGAGATATAGACATTCAGCACTAGCATAGATGGAGAAGAATTAGTGTTTCTTCCCTTATTCTGTTTTCTACTTATTTCTTATTATTTTTGACTAAAAGAATCTTCTTTCTTGATAAGAATGGAGCATCGCCCTGCAGTGTGATCACACTTGAGGCACTCTCTGCTAGCACATTTTAGAGGCAGCTATTTAACTTGTGATATAAATTACTCTGTGGTTTTTAAATACATATGCACCCTATATAATTTTTTTTATCATTAATCAAGTACATTGCCCTGAAAATGAATATAGCAAATGATGAGTTATTATCTTTTCAAACAAAGTGACATATTTTGAGCACTTCCTGCTAATGAAGCTCTCAGCATCCTAGGTCATGACCCCTGGTTTGTAATGACAGACACACGAAGAAATTGCTATTGTCATCTAATGTAGCAGAAGGAAGCATTGATTCAGCAGCCCCAGTGAGTTGGGGAGCATGCAATGTGCATTCTGTTTACACACACACATGCACATGCATACGCACATGCCCACAAAGACCACATTTTGATCCTCCCTAGCAAAATACCAAGGATTCTTGGACCTTCTGTGGAGAGAAGAGTGAGATGTGAGATATTCCTTTGCTCCCAGAGGCTCTTCTGTTTCATGGCCGGTGACTTCAGCAGCTGTAGGACATCTCCCCACAGAGCCAGGCATAGAGATTGCTAACACTCCACACATAATGGGCCTATTTGCAGATGAAGTTTCAGTTTGTATCTCACATCCGTTCTGAGGAAAGCAGAGCTTTGCGTTGCCTTTCGATTCTTCCTTGGTCCACATCCATGTTCAGGATGCAAAATCTGAATTTGTAACAACACTGAATGATGTAGGCTCCCAGGATCCCATCTTTCATAAATTCCCATTACAACACAATTTTCTGCTTTCGCACAAACAGGACAAACTCCATGAATTTAGCTGACTGCAGAAATTCTGTGGCTTTTGCTGCCCACACCTATCTTCTAAGTGAATTCAATCCTGTTTTCTGTGCACAGTTCTAATCGTCTCAACTTTTATTGCCCCCACCCTGCACTGTTGCATCAAGGGAGGGGAGGTGTACTAACCCAGGCACAGTTTGGTTTCTTTATGCACACAATTTGCATTTAATCCTAATAACATCTTTGGAGGTAGAAAGCATCCGTACATTCATCTTCAGATAGAAACGGAGGCACCAAGAATTTGAAATTTTGTTTTACACACCAACGGTTTCAGGCTGCCCGACTTGCGGAACCCTGGGCTGTGATGACCACATTTGATGCTTCAGGATGAGCACAGGATCTCCACAACTATTTCCCTGGATTTATTCTTGACTTTCTAAGAAGCCTTCCATCCTGCAGTCTGCTCACAGTTATTCTGTATGCAACACACACCTGATCCTGTACAACTTTCTTTGTAGCACTGGGGATTACACCCAAGGTGTAATTGGGTAGGCTGGGCAAGCAATCTTCCACTAAGTTCCCTCGTAAGCACTTTCTTAGACTGCACTTTTAGACCTCTGGACTTCCTCATCACATACAAATGCGAGTTCGTAACCTCTAGTCTCTTTCTTCCTATTTCCTCCTCTCTCCTCTGCTCAAAGAGTAGATTTTTAGGTGTTTTATAGTAACAGCAAAACGGTGTCTATAACAGGTAATGGGTAAGATACATTTGACCACTGTAATGATTTCACCTTGTAGATGCATATCAAACAGTATGTTGTGTTCCTAAATACGTGCAATAAAATGTTCTGATTATATCACCCTGGTCCCAGCTCCGTATCCATGAGTATGAACTCTACATATTTTATTTTCAAACATGGACATATCCAACTTCTCACCTCATTTTTCTGCGGTCATTCTTGCCCTATGTGCTATTGGCACCCCTGATATCTGACTGTGTAGTGAATATGCCACCTGGATTGCTCAGATGACTCTCCTTCTTACCCTGGGTTCCAGATAACACTGTCGATGGCTATCCCCTAACCTTAGATGCCAATGATCCTTTTCTCTTTCTTTTATTCAGACCTTCTTCATCCTTCCTTTCCATATGTGTCAGTAGTTGTGGCTGGGAAACACTGAGAGTTCCTCCAGGGGAAAGTTAGGCATGGCTGCTGTGGTTCCACAGTTCCTCACAGCACAGCCCTGATGACATGAGAAAGTCTATAGGTTTTTACAGGCTTTAATGTCATGGCGGATGGTGGGTGGATCTGGATGCACTCTCCAGAAACCCAGGGTGGACCTGAGTTAAATTGGGAGGGCGAGAGGGGGGAGGGGCTGGGGAAGAATGCTTAATTGGCTCCACCCTCTGGCCTTCAGGTACCTCATTAGTATGTAAATCTCTCTAGGGCCTGAGGCCTGTTCCTTGTGACAGATGGCCTTAGACCTCTCTGTGGGAGGGGCTGTGGAGAGGACTGAAGCTAAATGAAAAGAATCAGGGCCCGGGAGTAGAGCCGAATTCCTGCTGTCCGGGGTTCCAAGCTTCTGCTCAACGAAGCACCCAGCTGCTTCTCACAGCCCAGTGCCCCACACATATGCATTGTGGGTTCCTTTTCCTATATATTTTGGGGGTCCACCACCAACTTCCAATTCATAAACTCTTCCATAGTTAAGGAAAATTATGGTGTAAAAAAATGCTGCTAAGGATTCCTGCCAAATCTTACCCTTAAACTCCATGCTAGTCTTCATATCGTTTCAGGTCTCTGTGTAGGTGTGTGTCTGCAGGGATGCATGCCCATGTGGACATGTATGGAGGTTGGAGAAAGGGGTGAGATTACCTCCTTGGTTGCCCCTGCCTTAATCCCTTGAGACAGGGTATCTCACTGAACCTGGAACTAGGCTGGTGGCTAGTTAGCCCCAGTGACTCTCAGGTCTCTGTTACCCCAGCACTGGGGATAAGGTGTGTGTGGCCATGTTTGACTTTTTTACATGGGTACTAGGGATTAGAACTCAGATCTCCATGCTGTGATAACAAGCATTCTTACCTACTGAATTATCTGTCCAGGACTACTTTGATATTCTTATATCCGTTTGACTTCTTGATGTCTCTTTTGGAAATGTGTCCAAGGACTTGAATTCAGTGTGTTTAAAATGGTACCCATTTATCTGCTCTTGTAGGCTAATGACTGTCCATGTATTTCTACAGTTAATGGACATTTCTTCCACCGAGGAACCTGCACCACAAACCTCAAGGTCATCTCCAGAGTTTCTGCTTTATTCACCAGTTGGCTGGGTCCTGTCATGTCAGCCTTTACCATGTCTTTCTAATAAGCTCTGTTTCTTCTACTCCTATTATTTTTTGACCTGATTCAGACTCATATCATCAGTCACAGGAAATATTGCTGAAGCCATCTGAATGATTTACCTTCTGTCTCTGTCTCCATATTCCCTTCAATAGGAGGAACCAAGTCAAATAGTCCATGGAGTGTGATTCATTTATCTAAGAGTTTGGCACTCTGCTGCAGTGGAACTGAGGTTGACATGCTCTTGGGGTCTTGTGGGTGTAAATTCTCCTGACCTAGACTGAGTTGCTGTAATGAGGCCCAGCACAGCTGTGCTGTGAGCGACAACAGAAGGAAAACCATTATCGTCTGTAGCCTCCGCTGCTTTTCCTAACAGCCACTTTAAGAATTACACCTATACGTTAGGCGTAATTCAAACCTTCTCACATATTTTGAAAACCAACACATTCATTTGAATGTGAAATTGATCTTTGAGGTCATAGTGGATCTGTAAACAAAAATCTATAACTTCCTAACAGGACCCACTTTCTCTTTGAATGCCCATTCCTTACGTATGCAACGTTCGGTTGGATTATAACTCATGTACCTTTCTCTGCCCAGCAAATTCATGCACGGTCAAATGAAATTTTTACTGGAAATTAATTAAGACAGAGTCTCAGTATGTAAGCTCTGACTGTCTGGGGACTCAATTGTATAGACCAGACTGGCCTCAAGCTCACAGAAGTCTGACTGCCTCTGCCTCCTGAGTGCTGGGATTAAAGTCCCACACCACTGTGCCTGGGACTAAATCCTAGGGGCCAGGAAGTGGTAGCATATGCCTTTAATCCCAGCACTTAAGAGGCACAGGCAGGTGAGTTTAAGGCCATCCTGCTCTACAGAGTGAGCTCTAGGACAGCTAAGGCTACATGTAGAAACCCTCCCTATCTTGAAAAAAATGAGGAAGGGACTGGATGAGTGTAAAGGCAATTACTGCTAAGCTTGATAAGCAGGGCTCGATCCTGGGAACCCATACTTGTGTTGTGGTGCATGCATGTACACA
Organism: Rhabdomys pumilio; assembly: GCA_030674055.1. Taxonomy (NCBI): domain Eukaryota; kingdom Metazoa; phylum Chordata; class Mammalia; order Rodentia; family Muridae; genus Rhabdomys; species Rhabdomys pumilio. The sequence goes on from JANHMN010000012.1 coordinate 37,377,972, forward strand.
CCCAGGCATGTACACACACACACACACACATACACACATACACACACACACACACACACACACACACACACACACACTCACACACACACACTCACACACACACACTCACAAACACACACACACACACACACACACACACACACACACACACACTAAATAAATGAAGCATAAAATAGGAAGGAAACTGTCATGGTTAGTGTTAATTATCAATTGACTCTGTAGTCACTTAGGAGTCAAGTAAGTCCCCAGCCACACCTGTGGGGGGTTGTCTAGATTAGGCTAGCTCCTTGGCAAGTTTGTGAACAGTTACCTTGATTAGCTTTAACTGTGGTAGGAAGACTCAGGGAGCTTCATGGCTGAGGTCCTGGACTCCACAAAAAGGAAGTGTGATGTGCCCCAGTATCCGTTACCCCCTGCTTCTTCACTGAGAAGAATGCAATGGTCCCCGTTGCCTTGATCTCCTGCTCTGTGACCTTTCTGCCATGACAGACTATAACATTGAGTCAAACTAAGACATTTCTTCTTTAACTTGCTCTTCTCAAGTCTTTTTTAATCACAGCCACAGCTGTTGCTTAGTAACTGAAGTTACTAAGACAGGCTCATTGCTCACCATGGTGGTACCTGAATACAGCAGGTTAGTAGACTTCCCATGCAGATCTTCCATGACTCCTGTCCTGACATCTGGAGAGTCCCCAGCCTTCTGTCTATTGTATGAAGCACTTTAAGTATCACACCAACACATCCTTCTTCCTTCACAGCTTTCCCTCTCTTCCGACCTTCTCTTCCCCCGGGTGTGCTTTTGCTTATGTTTGTTAATACAGATTTCAGGTCCTGCAACCACAGGACCTCAGCATAAGCAGATGAATGAAAATGAAAAGGCTTTGCTTGAGAGATGGGAGAACTGGTCTATCTGTCCCTTGCCCCAGATCATACAGCTAGTTAGTGGCAGGATATGCACCCGAAGGATCCTCCATCACTTCTTGTCTAGTGCCCTATATAGCAGCATAGTTCAAGATACGTCACTCGCTTGGAATTCTGTCCTATGAACACTTGCTTTTACAACTTGTTTCCCTGTGTAATTTTGGGGTGGGGAATTTGTCTCTTTCAGACTCAGTTCTCTCACTCGTAAAATGACCACTTACACTGTGGGTCTACTGGACATTGCAGTATAGTGTTTTGCTAGAGAGAAATAGATGCTAGTAACCCCTTCTTTTTCTTATGTTCTGTTATTACATCTACAACATCTACTGGGTATTTAGGAGTATCGTTTTAAATTGCTTATGATTTCCAACACAGTCACAGAATACTGTCATTGTGTCAGCTGAGTTGTAACGTAGTCAAGAAAGTTTTATTTAGATGTCCGGTGTGCCTCATCAAAAGTTTTCAGGGAGGGTGCTCTTGGCTTGGTAGTGAGTGGATACATTTATTCTCTTTTCCTTATGGAAAAAAAAAAGTCATTAAGAAGAATGTTATTTCCTTCCTTTTTTCTTACCATTGAAAAGAACATCAAAGTCCAGTGTTTGACAGGAGGGCCTGTTGGTTCCATTCAGGGGCACATTATGAATTGTTCATTTTCAGCGGGGGGAATAATTCATTACATTTTGTTTATGTAGCACCTCCTGAGGGGCTGTTTCTAAGTGGTTCACAAAAGTCTTGTTCTCACTGGGACACACTTGTCCTCCAGGGTTCCCAGGGTTGGAAGATCTTGTGTGCAAATAAAATAAACTCAGCCTGAAGGCCAGTAATTTAGATTAATAAAGAGCTATGTTTATATAACTGTGTTAACAGAATTCTACATGGCAAGTCAAATCCAATTTTCTCAGGCTATACAACCATTTCTAAACAGGACTTGGCCAAGAATGTCTAGTTTCTGAGTGCACAAAACAAGGAGCAAAGATTTTTTTCATAGTCTTTAGACCCTATTTTTGTGGTTCTAGTTTCTCAGGAGATCACGGTGCAATTGAGACAGCTTGAGTATGGCGATTCTGTATGTGCAGGAGTCTCTTCATGTCCCTGGACACATCTGTGCTGTTTAATTTTATGTCAGCCTGATACAAGCTAGAATCATTTGGGATCCTCCATTGGGGGGAAAAAGCCTTTGTAGATTGCTTTGTGGTAAATTTTCTTGATTGGTGATTGACATGGGAGGGCTCAGTACCCTGTACCTCCTCCCCCATTACTATTCAAGAAAGCAGACTGAGCTTGCCCTGGGAAGCAAGCCAGTACTTCTTCAAGCTTTTGCTTCAGTCTCTGCCTCCAGGCACCAGACATGACTTTCCTCAGTGATAATCTCTAAAGTGTATCTGTAAATGAAATGAACAAACTCTTTCCTCCCTATGTTGCCTTTTTTCATGGTGTTTTATCATAAAAATGGAAACCCTAACTAAGTTAATATCCATTCATCCTCCTGTCTTCCCATCATCCGTCCATTCATGTACTCATTAAGAGATATTTCCTGGCCAGCATGGGTCTGACCTAGGCCCTCTGCATATATGTTAAGGTTGTATAGCTTGGTCTTCTTGTGGGACACCTAACAGTAGGAGCAGGGACTGTCTCTGACTCTTTTACTTGCTTTTGGGACCCTTTTCCTCATACTGGTTGCTTTGTTCAGCCTTGATAAGAGGGGAGGAAACTAGTTTTACTGCAACTTAATCAACATGTTTGGTTGATACACATGGGAGGCCCGTCCTTTTTTAAAGAGAAATTGAGGAGGAGTGGATGTATAGGGGGCAGGTAGATAGATGGTGGGAGAGGGGCTGGGAGAATAAAGGGGAAACTGGTTGGAATGCAAAACAACAACAACAACAACAACAACAACAACAACAACAGCATCTCCTTGGCACATGACAACACTGGAATTCTAGATCTTTTGCTTTTGACTTCTCCAGTAAGAGAACTAAGCAAGGAGAAAAAACAAAAAAAAAAAACAAACAAACAAAAAACAACCCAGGAGTTGAGAGATTCCTCACTGAAAGTGCCCAGGGAGCTTGTATGTTCATATTCCCAATAAACATGTAAGATGAGTGCCATTTGATTTTGTCCTCTTCATCTTGTGAAAGCACAGAGGTCTGGAACAGTTGTAGCTTTGGAGAGCTGTACAACTTGCTCAAAGGAACGGAAACACACATCTATGAGCTATGTAGTATGCACTAGGTATGGCTTGAGAGATTTTCATGTTCACAATTTTACTGTACTGGGCACAACACTGAACAGAAATTTGTGTGTTTACATGTATGTATTTATGTGTGCGCGCCTGTGTGTGTGTGTGTGTGTGTGTGTGTGTGTGTGTGTGTGTGTATTTGATGCAAATAAATGAGAAACGAGGACACTGAGAAGTTATGGACTTGTTTACATCACGGGTAGGAAGTGAAGCCTTTGGTCTTCCTATGGTCTCATGTTGTCTCCCCAGAGAACACGCAGGGTCAACGCTGTCACCTACTGTTAACCCTGACTCAGTGAGAGGCATCCTGGCTTTCTTCCCCTTTTCTTTCAAAGCTTCAATGAGAAGGGTCAGAAAGGAAAACCACAGCAACGACATAAATAGCAGAGGAAGGACGAGGGTCGGAGAAGGGTCTTGGGAGTAAATGGTGGTTTGAAGATAACATTTTGGACCAGGGCTGGGAACCTGGGAAACACAGGCCTCCCAAAGACTGCCTTTTCCGTTGACATTTCTGGAATGGTTGTGGGCCAGCTGTTCTCTCCTCTCTCAACCCTGTTTCAGCAATGGCAGAGTCTTGTCATCTTTTGAAGAACTCTCTGGGAAACTGCTCTCTCTCTGTTGGCTCTACATTTGTTTTCAGTATTTCCAGCCTTTTCTGGATACACACTGCACTTGAGTGTGACTACCATCTCATTATAAGTGATCCCAGATCTAGACCTCCAGCCTGTGTCTGCCCCTGGCACACCATCTGTCCCTCTCCTGAAGGTGCCCAGTGCCACTATCTGAATCTCTCCAGAGAAGCCCCTCACCAAAACAGTTGACTGTCTTATCTCATAGTCTCTCTTGTTTCTGAGTGCATGAGTACCTAATATTCTATGTGCTAGTTTAAAAGCAGATACCCTCAGCTGACTCCCAGCCTGTGATGGTATGTTGTGTGTGTGTGTGTTCGTAGGTTAGGCATCAGGCATTGAAGACAATGCCTTAATACTGTGGAATTGGTGTAATGATAGAGGTGAAGTTGGGGTACTTGGAAGCATCATGAATGGTGATTGGCATGCTTCCCAGAGGAGACAGATCAACCACCTTTTCTCATATCCCCTTAAACTCCAGCCTCCGACGAAGCCTTCTTCATGCCCAGGGGACTCTTGCCACCCTTTTCTCCATGTGAATTTCGTCATCTTTTATGTCCCCACATTTCAATTCAAATACTACTTCCTTGAAGCCACGGCCTTCAGGTAAAACCAGGTTTCTACTTGCAAAATGCTGATTTCTCAACCATAGCTTAGCATCCATGTGCTTACTGATTGTGGTGGGGAAAGCACAGTTACTGGAGTGGGTTGGTTCATGGTGGAAGGACTCACAGTAACAGCTTGTCCCATGGCACTGACTGGAATGCTAAGACCTCGGGCTGAAATCAGGGTTGGGTGATAATTTTAAAAGCCTGCGTTTTACAATCTACCTCTACCAACTAGGGCCCATGTTTTAAAGGTTTCATCACATCTACAGACCAGTGGAGGCCCAAGTACGCAGACATGTCTGGGGAGATGTCTCACATTCAAATTCTAGCACAGCAGTTCTCAACCTGTGGGTTATAACCCCCACCGGTGTCCCACATCAGGTAACCTGCATATTGGAGATTTACGTTACAATTCATAACAGTAGCAAAATTACCACTGTAAAGTAGCAACAAAGACGATTTTATGGTTTGGGGAGGGGGTTTCACCACAACACGAGGACATGAGGAACGTGTTAAAAGTTCTCAGAATTAGGAAGGTTGAGAACCACTGGGTGAACACCATTGGTGCACTCTGATTGAACCATACATAACGCTACTTTATGTTGTTCTACATTTATGCCATTTTTACTGTTGACATAAAGATGGAGGGTCTATAGCCAAGAGGTTATCAAAGCCACCTAGATGATGTATGGAGAGCCAGGGTTTGGAAAGGGCTTCATCCCTTCGTCCAATGCCCCAGTGTTTTCAGGACACTGTTCATTTTCATGTTTGTTAAAAGCTGAAACATGTATCCGGGTAAAGATCCAAACATTACATCATCTAAAATCACTCAGTGACATTTCATTCCAAGTCTTCAAAACCCTTTGACTGTCCTAGGGAGGGAAGGGAATCTCAAGCCTACTAAACACAAGTGTGCTGTTCTATATTTTGCATGCTTAAAGAAACAGATTCCCGAGGAACAAGGCTGAGTCTTCAGCTGTCTCTGATAGGACAGTGTGTTGGTTTGGATGACACTAATCCGTTAGTGTCCAGGGGCTGTCAGCTCCCCCACAGGCTCTATCTGTCTGTAGCCACCATCAATAAAGCCCTTTAAGCAAATCTGTACATTTGGGGGCAGGCTGGCGAGGCACGTGCCATGGAGCACCCCTGTCCCAATAATCAAACTCTTGTAAGCTGCGCTGAATGAGAGTCTTTCTCTGGGGACCAGTATATGTTTGTTTGTTGGCACGGTCCTAATGACTTAAAGAAAATGCCGGAAACCAGTCCCGCACTCTTTTCTAAAAGGAACATTAGCCCTTTGTTCAAGCCATGCATTTGCAGAGCGGCTTCTGAGTTAAGTCCTTGGAATTCCTCATGGTTTATGTGTCTTTGTAAGCTCCCGGTATTGAAGAAGCAAGGTCTTTCTTTTGCTTTTTTCACCCTCCCCTCCCCAATGAATTCAACATTGTATTGAACACACCCTGACTCAATTTTGATAAAGCCAACAACTTACAAAGCCAACTTGGGTGGAAAGAAGTGGAAACATGAGTAGAATTTGATATTGTTGTAGGCTGTTTGGCTTTAAAAAGGTTAAGAATGTGGTTATTTAGTCTGCAGTTTCATTCCCAACAGTTTTCCTTACGTTCTCTTTGTTCCGGAATAATATCGTGTTTGTTACAGTAACTTCAATGCCACTGAGAAGTATGATGTTTAAAAAATATTTTCCATGGCACCTACACACAGTCTACATTTTGATTCTTTCCCCCAATAAGCCCACTGGCCAAATTTGAGGGTGGCTTAGAAAGGTGGGGTTTATGGAGAGTGGTCTGACTTGCAAACCTGTCTCTCCTCATATCTTTCTGAACCTCCCTCTCCCCCTGCACAAAGTGTGAATCATAAGGCAGTTTGTCCTGTGTGATTGTGGTGAGTATTCAGTGAGGTGTATTGCCAGCAGAACCAGCCAGGTACTTCACAAACATCTGCTCCCTCTTTCCTCTGCCTTTAGTTCCCGGATAGATAAACACCCAGGATGGCTAAGAGGTAGACACATAAATTGAATTGTTTGTTAAGGCTGGTGTATAATAAGTCATCACACCTCATGTGGCTTAGACAACTGACATTTCTAATTCTGCAGGCTGGAAATCCAAGACCAAGGCATTGACAAGGTTGCTGTTGCTATTTTTGCTTTTTTTGTGTATATGTATATGTGTATGTGTATGTGTATATATGTGTATATATATATGTATATATATGTGTGTATATATGTATATATATACATATATATATATATATATATATATATATATATATATATATATTTAAAATGTTTGTATGTATTTATTTGTATGTGTATGCCTGCTTGTCTGTATATGTACCATGTGCCTGCAGGTGCCCATATTGGCCAGAAGAGGGCGCCAGAACCTCTGGATCTGGAGGTACAGTTGGTTATCAGATAGCTAACTGACGATACAGGTTCTGGGAACTCAATCTTAGTATTCTGCAAGAACAGCAATCACTCTTGACCATGAGCCTCTTCTTTAGTCTCTGTGTCATCTTTTTATAAGTGGCCTGTCTGTGGCTTGCAGATAATCCCATGTCTTCTCTCTGGGTATGTCTTGAATATATATATATATGTGTGTGTGTGTGTGTGTGTGTGTGTGTGTGTGTGTATACATACATACATATATATATATACATATATATACACACACACATATATATACATACATATATATATATATACACACACACATACACACACACACACACACACACACACACACACACACACACACACATATATATGTATACACTAGGTGGTAAACTAGATTGAGGACCATTCTACTGATTGATTTTTTTTTAGTTTAGTTACCTTGTTAAAGATCTTCCCTAGACATATTCACATTCTGGGGTCCTGAAATAAAGGACTTAGGCACATGAGTGTGGTTGGAGTAGAAGAAGGACACACATAGATCTTGGAGGATGCTAGTAGAAGTCTGAAAGAGTCTATACACCAAAAATCAACGTGCAGTACATTATCAATCACCCTCTTTTCTCTACACTTCTCAGTGGATGACTTGCAAGGAGGTATTTAGCTCTTCCCCTGGTTTTGATTTGGCTTAAGTTGTATCCCACTTTCACGGCTTTGATGAGACTGAAATTCCCTTGAGACTATGTGATGGTGAATCTCAGTGGTCAACTTGATCAGATCTAGAGTCACCAGGGAGATGGGACTCTTCCTACATGTGTGTGTTTTCCCCTGATTACATCAATAGAGGTGTGAAGACCTGCTCACTTGGGGTAGCATTGGTAGTGTCATAGCCCAGACCAGCTGTTCCTGGGATTACAGTTCTGATACTTGAAAGTAAGAATGGGCTATAAATGTGGACAGCTGCTGAGTATAAGAAACTCACAGATCTCAGTGTGCTGCTTAGTTTTACATGTTTTCCATAGAACAAGGTTGTGGCAGAGATTGATGGAACCTAAAACTAAACATCCCCCTTCCATACTTGTGGTATGAGCAGAGGTGGCTATCTGCTGGAATCTGTATCTTCCCAAGTCCGTTGTATCTATGGGATTCATGGGTCATGTTCTTTAACGCAAAGGGAACAAAGAATGGATATGAATAATGTCACCTCTTGACCAGTGATGGTGGTGGTGGTGTGTAGGTGTATGTTTGTCAGAGGACAACTGTGGGTATCATTCCTCAGGTGACTTTTTATCTTAGGTCTCTTAGTAACCCAGAACTCACCAAGTAGGCCAGACTGATCAGCTAGTGAGCCTAGGAATCCACTTGTTTCTGATTCCCTAACTCTGGGATTATGGTACACACTACCACTCCTGGCTCTCTCTCTCTCTCTCTCTCTCTCTCTCTCT
>JANHMN010000012.1:37386233-37424212 GCA_030674055.1 Rhabdomys pumilio
CACTACCACTCCTGGCTCTCTCTCTCTCTCTCTCTCTCTCTCTCTCTCTCTCTCTCTCTCTCAATTTACATTCTGAGGATTGAATAGATGTCTTTGTGTTTTCAAGGCAAGCATTTTACTAACTGAGCTGTCTCTCAGCCACAAGATCACACTTTTAAAGAAATAGCTTCTTTCAAAAAGTCACTCCTTTCCTTAGTCTCTAGTTGAAGGCGAGAATGGATGGTAAAGGCCTAAGCACTGGCAAAACCATCAGACAGGAGAAGCATGGGCTCTTGAGTCATCATGTGGGAGGGAGCCACCATCAGTTTCCACTGATGTGAGATTCCACACTGCAGAAGCTTGGGATCTGCTATTTGTAGCTGTTAGTGTTCTCCTAAGATACACAGACACACTATTTCCTAAAAGAATCACAGCAGTCAAGTTGTAATGGCACATGGGGCTGACCATGAGCTGTGAGGTTGAGGAGGCAGCAGGCAGTAACGGGATCTGTGGTGAGTTGGATGGTGCCTGTCCTGCATACAGAGGGGAGCTTCAATCTCCTCCATCACTGTCTTATGTACAGGCTCAGGATACTCAGGGCTCCAATTTTAAAATCCTTAACGGTTTAAACTTAGGTGTCAAAGAAAACATATCAATGTGATTGGTCCATCATGCTGACAGCATTCACCAATAACTGTCAACTAGGCCTCTCTTGGTTTCTCATCATCTCCAGTCTCTCTGCACATGAGGAAGCTGTGTGGGTTTCTGGAACATGGCACTCTTCTAAGGGAGCATAAAATTCTTATTATATGACTAATGGGAGTTGACAATAGCTGCTTTGGGCCACCGGGGTGCTTGGTATAATAGCTTCTCCTATACCACTGAGCCTTCTACCAGGACTCTGATTGATAGCAGGAGCTGCTACAGAGCCGATGCAAAGGCTGGTACTATTCCCATAACCCATTCTTTCTTTCATTTAATCATTCTGATAGCCTATGTGGTGATGTTGGCAACCCCATATTGCCAGGGGGAAAGCAGATTATAAGAATTGGCTTAATGAAATCACGTGGTTCTTGAGCCTTTCTACCTGTGCCTCGGGAACATCCTGGGTCTGCTTTACATTGTACAGTGAGGGCCAAGTTGAACATTTTAGAAATGCTTAGATATCGAATGGTATGGGTGGAAGGACTTGGGGCTGAAAAAGAAACACAGTCATTTCTCCCTATTTTCTTAGGTGATGATGAAGGTATAGCCCCTGGTGTCCAGGCTGGAGCGAGTACATCATCTTCTCTGTGGCTTCCTCATGAATTAAGTGTCTTTTCTAGGGGGCTCTGTGCATCCCTGAAGCTGTCTGTGGCTCTACATAAAGCAGTGCTGTAATTTTGCAGCTAAATGGCCACATGAAAATCACTTGTCTGTTTGTATACTGTTTACTGCAGAATGAGCCAGAAGAATACTTACCGGGAGGTCAAGGTGGTGTTGGAAGAGCCAGGGACGGCAGGGCTGCCAATATTAACCCAGTGGGGCCAGGGTTTCTGGAAGCGTTTTGTAGGGGGACTTGAATGTGTGCCCACACGACTAGGAAAAAAAAGTCTTCATAGCTGGCCATCTGCCAGCTCGCCCATGAATCTTTCCCCGAGCTACCAGGCTGAGGATGCGGGTCCATTTCTGATGCCCAGAGGCCGGCTTTGCAAAGAGAAGCAGAACAACATTCTCTATTCACGGGCTGGCCGGCTGGCCTGCCAGCGCCCACGAGGGCTTTGGACTCAGAGAGCTATTGAAGGTAAGCCACAAAGGCTTGCTCTCTCCCCAGCGGCCTGGAGTGAAGACAAGAGGCACCCAGCACAAGAAGAGGGTTGTTTGCATGAGCCGGCAGCCGGCAAATTCTGTCAAAGCAGCTGTAGGAGAGAAGTCATGAAAACACGCAGGAAAATCAAGCACCGTGGTGCGGGCAGGAGATAGAAGATAAGGAGGCCACAGAGGCACAGTGGCTCCTTCACTGGATGCTGGCAGCCACGCTCCTGCTATTGTCCTAAGCCCCAGAGCCTGGATGGTGGGGGCATTTCTTATTTCGCTTCTTTTAAGCAAGGATTTGTGACAGAGGGAAAAGCATACGCGTTGTATGAACAGTAGCTGTCAAATGAAAAACCTTTGGTGTTGAAAATACTGAAGTAGGGATTCAAATCGACCCTGTGTCCTCATGGCAAAGACGACAGTGTGGGGGTCCTTCCCTTGCTGCATCCCTGGGGTCCTTGGCATCATTATCCTTTGTACAAAATGGAAGTCAAGGCAGCTGTCACCGTGTCATGTGTCATGGCTTGGCCCTGGGTGAATCTTCACTGTCAGTATTCGTTGAACACTTCCCACATTCACCTAGCATAGCTAAGGGCATCTGAGAGTCAGCATATCCAAAAATGGTTCCTTGTACCTGTGATCCACGTGACCTGGAATTAGAAGTGTTTCTAGATGAAGAATGAAAAGAGGCGATCCATGTCTTAGTCAGGGCTTTCTTGCTGTTACGAGACATCATGACTGTGGCAACTCTTTTAACAGAAAACATTTAATTGGGGCTGGCTTATAGGACAGGTTTAGTCCATTATCGTCATGGCAGGAAGCGTGGTGGCGTGCAGGCAGACATGGTTCAGAAGAATAACTAAGAGTTCCTCTTCTGGATCCACAGACGTTAGGAAAAGAATGTCACACTGGGCATAGATTGAACTCCTGAGACTATAAAGTCCACCCTCTAGTGACACACCTCTTTCAACAAAGCTATACCTCCTAACAGTACTACTCCCTATTGTCTGACATTCAAACACATTCTATGGTAGCCACTTTTATTCATACCCTCACAGTGGTACTAAAGAGAGAGGAAAGGGATCAGAGGCTCTTCTTGACTCTGTCCAGATTATCCCACAGTTATTCACATATCTAACAGTCCATATCAAAGGATTGGGGACAGGGTGGCAGATGACAACTGCAAATGGAAAAAGGAGTGGCTGGTTTTCAGTAAGGTCAGTGGAGGTGATGATGTATGTCTCTACCTTGGCCCTCCCTATGTTTCTGAGAGGATGGCGAGAGGGATTCTGATGGAGGTTCATGTGTATGGAGGTGATGGGGATGAAACCAGCTGAGTCCCACTGTTTTACTGTAAGCATTTTCTCCCTTCTTCATCTCTTCCTCCCTTTCTCCCTCTCCACTCTTCTCCAGTGTTACCTAGGCTACCCTCTGTCCCTTGCCCTCGAGTGATCTCCTGTTTCAGCCTCTAAAGTAGCTGGACTGAGACGCATGAGCCGTCTCATCCAGAATAGTAGTTAACTGAGGTGTGTGATATACCTATCACTGTAAATCTAGGCAACATCTGTTGACTGGAAAGAAATGACTTGGCTTGGGCAGTCCGAAGCCAGAGGTGATGCTTGGGAGTAGGAGGGAATGAGGTATAACAGCTGGCAACCACCACCACCACCACCACCACCACCACCACCACCACCACCACCACCACCACCACCACCACCACCATCATATTGGATGACTCTTGCTTCTAGTCCATGGAGATTTCACAGTTTTCTGAGCATGCTTTTGGAGCAGAGGTGATGGAACAGGTTGACCAGGCTGGTTTGGAACTCACAATGTCCTTATTATTTCAAAACATTTTTCCCTGTAAAGAATAATGAAATCAACCTTGCAATCTCAGCCTCTAGATTGACTGGATATTCTTTGACTTCAGTGGAAAAAAAATGAGGTAGGAAAGGCAAGGGTGAGGAAGGCAGCTTTGCATTCATGGCAGCATGTGGCTCCATGTGGGAGGGGCCTAGGAGAGGTAGTGAGGGATGCCTGGGGAATCAATAAATCAGAATCCCTTCTTCTCTCTTTTCCTTATGCTATACTTGATACAAGTCAAATTGAACAATTTCTGGCTATTGTGAACATCGCTGCAATGAGCATGATTGACTAAGTATTTATGATTGACTAAATATTTTAGTAGTAGGACGTAGATACTTTGGGGTAGATACCTGAGAGTGGTATAGCTGGGTCTTGTGGTAGAGCTGTTTCTAGCTTTCCGAGGCCCTTCTATGTTTATTTCCACAGTGGCTGTGTCAGTTTTCACTCCTACCAGCAGTGAGTAAATGTTCCTCTTTCCCCACGGCCACCCTGGAATTTGTCATTGCCTTTCTTTTAAACCATAGCCATTCTGACTGGGATAAGATGAAATCTCCAAGTGGTTTTAATTGGCATTTCCCTGATGGCTGAGGATGTTGAACCTTCGTTTGACTATTTCTCAGCCACTTATATTTCTTTTGGGAACTCTCTGTTAACTTCCATGCGCCATCTTTAAACTGAGTGGGTTTTTTTTTTTTTTTTGACGTTTAGTTTTTTATAGTTCTTTGTATATGCAAGGAAGATTTTTGTGATTCTGTAGGAAGAAATTTCCTGATTCTTCATGCTAATGAAGGTGTACTTTGCTGTGCAAAAGCTTTTAGGTTTTGACATCTCATTTGTCAATTGTTGGTCTTAATGCCTGAACCAGTGGGCCCAGTTAAGAAAGTCTTCCTGTGTCCGTTCATAAGTTCAAGTATATTTCCTACTTTCTCCTCTATTGGCTTTGAAGTAATAGGCCTTATGTTGAGGTCATTGACCCATTTGAGTCAGTTTATTTTTTCCCTTCAGAAGTGAGAGAAAGGGTGTGGCTCCTGTTGAGTTTAACATGCTGTAGTGGACGGTCGCATACATAAGAGTATAGAGGCAGTACTGGTAGAATTCAATGGACTTAAGTAAAGACATGACTCACATATAATCATAATACAACATGTGAAATTCTTAAAGAATTAATAAAAATTTTAATGCCCCTCAGAATATAAGAGGATATCAAAAACTGAAAAAAAAATTGGTTTTGAACTGTGTGTTTGTAGCAGGCATGCTTTTCAGAAGGGGCCCGTTGACCCTGTGTTCTGACGGTCAACTTATGTACCTCTGGTCTCTGTAGGATGGATTGACTTGTGATAAATTCAATGCTACAAAATGATGGGATCGCTCTTCTGAAGTTGAGTTATATAAAGACTGTGGCCTTCTGCCTTCAGTGCTCTTTCTTGATGTCTGGGCTGCTTTCTAGACCCTTCTCAGGGGGAGCTCTGTTCCCAGTTTGTCAAGAAGGCAAAGGGACAGAGGGTGTCACTGGTAAATGAGAGGCACCCCAGATGAGAACCAGTGGCATATCATCTCGTTGAGAGTCTTTCCTCCTGGTGATTGTGGTCAAGTTGGCAGCTGACTGCATAGACAAGCACCATGCAGCACCTTGCACATGTACCTATTAAAATAGATTAAATGTATCTTTCAAGGGAAAAGACCTAGCTATGGCTTTAGAAAAAAATTAGCACCATTACCTTGAACAAAATTATGGGTTTCAGATTAAAAAATGCGAATATGTACTTTGATACTGCAACCATTTCTGCTCACTGTCCATGGGGTTCTATGTTCTCCTTCTGGTCCTCTTCGTTTTCAATAATAGTCAGTATTCTATTTTCAAGGCAACTTTACTATTTTCTGTAAACTCCACAGGTGAGATCATTCACATAATGCTTATCCTCCCAAGTCTGTATCATTTTGCTTAACACGATGCTTGCCAGTTCCATCCATTTTCCTGTGAAGGACACGATTCTACTCTTCTTTAAAAATGACTGAAGTGCTGAAGGGGCCAAGCGATAGCCTCAGATGATCTGGCTCATGGCCTACAATGTTCCCTGAAACGCTAACCGTCAATCAACCTTGTAGAACTTGATGCAGGTGAAGTTTTCCCTGTTCATTTTAGTTTACACATTCTTTTGAGCGTTTTGAATATATTTATGGGAGTGGTATAGCTGGATTGTATAGCAGTTTCTATTTTTAGTTGAAGAGTCTCCATACTGATTTCCGTAATGGCTATACTTTCATTCTCAGCAACAGTGAATAGGGGTTCTCTCTTCTCCACATCCCCACCAGAATTTGTGAGCTTTGTTTTCTTTCTTTCTTTCTTTCTTTCTTTCTTTCTTTCTTTCTTTCTTTCTTTCTTTCTCCCTTTCTCTCTCTCTTTCTTTCTCCCTTTCTTTCTTTCTCCCTTTCTCTCTTTCTTTCTCTCTCTCTTTCTTTCTTTCTTTCTTTCTTTCTTTCTTTCTTTCTCCCTTTCTTTCTTTCTTTCTTTCTTTCTTTCTTTCTTTCTTTCTTTCTTTTTATTATTGGTTATTTTATTTGTTTTCATTTTTTAGTGTTATCCCCCTTCCCAGTTTCCCCTCTACAAACCCCCAACCCTTCCCCATCCCCTGCTTCTATGAGGGTGCTCCCACCCCTGCCTACCCACTCTGCCTCAGCACCCTAGCATTCCCCTATTCCGGGTCATTGAGCCTCCACAGGACCAAGGGAATCCCCTCCCAGTCATGCCTCATAAGGCCATTCTCTGCTACATATGCAGCTGGAGCCATGGGTTCCCCCATGTGTACTCTTTGGTTGGTGGTTTAGTCCCTGGGAGCTTTGGGTGTGTGTGTGTGTGTGTGTGTGTGTCAGGCTTTGTTTTCTTGGTGACCATTCTGACTGGAGTGAGATGGAATCTCCGTGCACTGTAGTTTGCACTTCCTCGATGATTAAACCTGCTGAACATTTGCTTGTGTACGTATTGGCCATTTGTATTTCTTTTGGGAAGTACAGTTCAATTGAAGTGCCCACTAATTGATTAAGTTGTTTATTTACACTTTACAGTTGTTAAATTCTTCATGTATCCTGGATAGTCGTTTTCTGCTGGAGGAATAGCCGGCAAAGATTCCTACTTTGCAGGCTCTCTCGTCATCCTTTTATTAGTTTCCTTCATTGTGCCTTTTTAATTTAATACCGTCTCATTTGTCAGTTCTTGGTAGTATTTCCTGTTCTATTCAAAGAATCATTGCCAGTCCTACTATCTTGAAGAATTTCTTCTATGTTTTTGCATAGTATGTTTTAAAGTTTAGAAGATCTATCTACTTTAGTTATCATAACCCTAGGATAGCAATAGATGAGGCTTGGAATCCAGATGGAAATAAAAATCTTAGCTGTAAATCAAGAAATGTTAACTTCTGCAGGGGTATGGGGAAAGACTCATTTTAAGGCTAAAATTGCACTCTGCATGTTACGTTCTATATTTTCTGTAATGCTTACTACAAAGGTCTTACTACCCACATTTAATACAGAATGAAACAATTTCAAAGATGCCCAGGGACCCAGAACACCAGGCATCTCAACCGTGATTTCAGCCTTGTTTCGTCCAATCAGAAGTCCTCCTTTGCCACATTGCTTAGAGGCCCATTAGGAAGTGTATTCATTTATTGTTTTTTTTTTTTAAAGGCAATATCAAAACTTCATTGTTTCCACCCCAGCTCTTTCACTTGTAGTTTTACACAGGTTTCTCTTCCCAACAGACTCTTGCTGTGTTCATCAGGGTGACGGAGTAGGTAAAGGCAGGTGTGAGAGTGATTTCACTTCTGCATTCAGGAGATCCAGGAGAGCTACTTAGAGATTTCCTCTCCTCCCTGCTCAATGCTCTTTGAAAAATAAAGGATTGCAGCCTTCTCTGCCTCTCCCATTTTGATCAACATTGCATTCCTTTTGGATTAAGGGTGTCCAGTTTCCTTGGGAGGAACAAATATGGCCATTTGAATGTGTAGCTCATAAGCCCATTCAGGAAACTTCTCAATGGGAGATCCATGGATGTGTTGTCACCTCATTGGGCTTTTTCACTCAAAGTCTTTCATCCATGTACACAGGTGAAACAAATGGGGGGGGGATGAGAAAAGAGCTTTAGGAGCTTTAGAAGAGAGAAAGAAAGAAAGGAAGGAAGAAGAAAAGGAAGAAAGAAGAGGAAAGAAAAGAAAAGAAAGAAAAAAACCAAAAACAAAAGAATCCATCTCTGAATTTGTTTGTTATACAGTTTAACAAATCACAAGACCAAAAATAAAAGAGCAAACATTGCTTTCCCCGATTAGCACTGAGGAATGTAAAATTGGACGAATACTAGGAGAATTTCCTAGTTTATTTAGCAATTCATTTTTTTTTCATTAATTTGTGAATGAACATTCACTCACTGAGCCTGGATGGTCCAGAGATCTAAGATAGAAACAAACATAACTTGAGAAAAATATCAATGAAATGATGCCAGACAATATTCTGCTATACTAGAGATTGGTGCCCTGCCCAACTGTCATCAGAGAGGTTTCATCTAGAATTAATGGGAGCAGATACAGAGAACCACTACCAAGCATTAGGTGGAGTTTGGGAATCCTGGTGAAGAGGGAAGGAAGGCTTGTAGGAACCAGAGGGGTCAAGACACCACAAGAAAACACACAGAGTCAACAAATCTGGACTTTTAGGTGCTCACTGAGACTGAACCAACAATCAGGACTGCATGGGTCTAACCTAGGCCTCTGTATATATGTCACAGTTGTGTAGCTTGGTGTTTTGGTGGAGCTCCTAACAGAGGGAGTGGGGGCTATTTCTGATGCTTTTGCCTGCCTTTTGGGCCCTTGCCCTCCTACTGGGCTGCCTCATCCAACCAAAATATGGGGGGAGGTGCCTAATTTTATTGCAACTTGATAGGCCATGTTTGTTTGATATCCCTTGGTGGGGGGCTACCCTTTTCTGAAGGGAAATGGAGGAGGGGTAGATGATGAGGGAGGAGGCAGGAAATGGTGGTGGTAGTGGAGGGAGGGGATGTAATATATGAGAAAACGAAGTAAAAAAATTAAGTAGTCACACACATGACTAGTGTCTATGACATGAGACAGGGTCTCTTTCTATACCCTGACTCTCTTAGAATTTATTATGTAGTCCAGGCTTGCTTTAAACTCACGAAGATCCATTTTGCCTTTGCCACCTGACTGCTGGGGTTAAAGGCATGTTCTACCATGCTCAGGGAGCTCTAGCACTTTCAAAGAGTTGACTTCTGGTGTAGACAGTCTACCAGTGTAAAACCAGAGATCTGATTATAGTTTTCAAGGGGTCACTTTGGATGCTAGAAAACTGTAAGTAGTATTAGACTAATAGACTCTAACTTAATAGAACCTATGACCTGGATACCACTTAAGGTTAAAAAAAAATTCAATAAATACTAAGGAAAAAAAAATCAAGATATGGAAACAGAAGATGGATATTTGGATGGGTGTTCACTTTGACTTTCCTTACTTAAACATGAAGATTAAGACAATGATAGGGCCCATCTGTGTAATGGGGTGCCATAGATGATGCACAGTATATTAATTTTCTCTGTATGTACTATTTGAACATATGTTTATTCCAGCATGTACATATGTGTGTATAGAGACCAGAGGAGGGCTGGTGTCCTGTTCTCTCATTCTCTATATAATTCCTTTGAAACTTCATCTTCCATCGAACCTGGAGCTAAGCTGCTACTGAGCCTCTGTGATCCCTAGGCTCTGATCCTGCTCCCTCCCCAAAGCTGGTGTTACAGGGATGTGGTCTGCCAAACCCAGGTTCTTGTGTGTGTGCTAGAAATTTGAACTTTGGTGTTCATGCTTGCATAGTAGACTCTCTTAGCTACTGAGTCATTGCTCCAGCCCAAAGGCATATCATTTTAATGAAGATATATTTATTCTATAGTATTTATAACAAAGTGTACTATAAAATACTTGGAGAAAGATCATACACACACACACACACACACACACACACACACACACACACACACACGCACGCGTGCGCTTACATGTAGAATGTCAATACTCAGGGTGTTTAGTGCTTATCTGACTTGAAAGTAATTGCTTACTTAATTTTTCTGCCACATTTATTTGGCCTTATTTACATTATTACGTTGTTTTTGGAGGAGAATATGTTTCAGTATGAGGTCAGTAAGAAAATAACAAAAACATATTAATTTTTAGTTCCTAAAGGAGTCAGACAGCATGATCAATTATAGTTCAAATGGAAGGAATTCCAGTGGCCTTCAAAGAAGAAGTAGCCTCTCAGAAAATTAGTCTTAATAACAAGATGACCCTTGAATAGCGAGGATGGGGAAAGAGGAAGTAGCAGAAGGAGGAAATGTCTCTCAAGCACTTGCCCTAGAGTGATGCCACTACTGATATCTTAATTCTAAGTGTGACCAGCATGGGGTGGGTGCCATCATCACCTCACTTAGCAGAGCAGGGTGTCATGACTTTGGTAGGTTAGATGGCTCTGCACGTCAAAGCATAAATATGGAAGACAAAACCAGTTTACATACTGACAATTGCTGGCTTTCCTTGCTGGAAGAGTTTATGGCTTGCTGGCTGTCATTCATATGCTGAGACGTGGTTTATGTGTGGTCTGTACAATGACTGGAGTAGGAGTTTGTAGGACAGTGACCTCTCCGTCACTGTTGTCTGTTGGGTGTAGCCCCGGGAGGGCTCAGTAATTCCAATAGCATTAACCTCATAAAGTGCTTGGAGAGATTCAAATGAGACAATATGCTTCACAGGCCTTTGTAAACTATGAAATTATGTCAAGGAATTTTTTTTTTTATAGCTGAAGATTTTGTCTTAGTGGATTTTTTTTTCAAGTCAGGTAAAATTGATTTTTGGAACTGCCAATGCTACTCCTGCAAGAAAGAAACATGGTCTAGAAATCTGTGCAAAGCAGCAGGGAAATACAGAGAATTTATTCATTTGATGCTTATTCACATCCAAGTGGAGAGAAGACGGTTGATATGGGAACCAGCCGTTCAGGAGAGACTGTCAGTCTTGAGATTTGCATCTAAGTATAGGTGCCACCAAGCTAAGTGCTGAGATGAGACAGTTGAGGTAGAGAGTGTTGAGAGAGAAAAAAAAAAAACAAAAAACAAAAAACAAACAAACAAAAAAAAAAACCAAGAAATGTAGGAATGAGCTCCAGGGATCTTCACCATTTGAAGTTATGCTGACAGTCTTCCATACTGAAGTACTAGACACGACTCAGGGGGCAAGCAGCAAATGCGCAACTATTTATTCAAGAAAACATTTTAAAACTCTATCAGAACTGGTGAGAGTCTGTGCTTACTGAAGCAAGGCCCACACACTCTCTCATCCCTGCTTTGCAAGGTGGATGACAACACAGTCTGACACCACTCAGAGTCAGTGCCTTCGTTCCTCTTTGCTTTAAATTAGAGGACTGTATTCCTCAGGGTGTAGGCATGGCTCAGGTTGGCATAAATATATGGCATCAACAGTTTTCATTGGATCCTGGATATCTGTTGCTGAGGCCAAGGTAAGGGCAAGTGCTTCTAGAACTGGGGACTCCCTTCTTCCCAGCTCTTCTCTGCGGGGTGGAGCATCACCCTGGAAGCAGCATCACTTAAGAAACACAGCTTTAATTTCCCCTTACTCCAACCCTGGAATACAGCTTGCATGGTAAGAGAGACAAGTGAAAGTGGGCATTGGCTGCCCCATGAGGTAAAAGAGATGTTCAGAGCATACAATGGCTCCGGAATTGGTACCCAATATTGGCTCAGACATTTTAAACAGGGGCAAACTAGCCCATGCAACAGAGGATTCCATTCTCTGTCCAGGAGGGTTTATTGATGTTCTTAAACTTAAAAAAAATCCACCATGATACAGTAAGTTAAAGTGAATTTATAATCAAAGTCACCAAGCATTATAGCTTAACAACCGGGGGCATTAGAAGCATTTGTTAACCTTCCCAGGCAAGTTGAACTTTGAGTTGCCATTCACTACCATTGCCCAGCACTGGGAGAGTATTATATCATGATCACATACCACTTAGTGCATTTATTAGTTAGTGCAAAGACATACTGAAATTCAACATACAAGACTACTAAAAGTGTGTGTATAGATTCTGGATCACTACAAAGCAAAACAAAAGTATTAACTCAAACATCTATATGCTGGGCACTGTCTATTCTTCAGTTGAAACAGTACACAGATGAGCTCAAGCCCAGGGCCATCCTAAAAAATTAACTCAGAGTGGGTCAAAGCATAGACTGTAGGAGATACAGATCTAAAACTCTGAGAAGAGAAGGCACTTGAGTCATAACTAGTGGCTAGCAACTCAGTGTTGAACTCTTAGCTTCGATGCTGTGAGCCCGGGCAGCAGAGGGAAAATGAGGAAGCAGGTCTGTGTCTGAAGCCTATACTTCAGCCTGGAACTGGGAAAAAGTGCTGGTACTGATGGTCCTTGAGGCCGTCCTGCTGAGTGGAACAAGTCAGTCTCAGAAGAACATATGACATGCCATTAATTGTAGAGATGGGACCCAGAAGCAGTCCGCATCCTAAAGACAGAAAGTAGAAAATGGTCTGTCAGGCAGCTAGTGAGAGAGAAAGGGTAATTATTGTCTAAGGCTGTAGAGCTTGAGTTTGGTGAAATGAGGAGTCCTGAAGATTTAGTTGTGATGGCTACAATGTAATAGGATGCGTTTACTATCACTAAGCTATGCGCTTAAGCGTAGTCAACATGACACCCTTTATATAATGTGCACTTTGCCATAATAAAAAATGGAGGAAACAGGCATTTTATACATTTCTGTGCTGCACAAAACACTGCAGAAGTTTCCTTCTTCCATGTACTTTTATCTGAGCTACCGCCAGAAGGTCCCATCCTCGTTCTAGGTGGGTCTTCCTGGTTTAGATAACCTGATCAATTTATTTCCTTTTAGGAGTGGTTGGTTAGTGGCTTGCTTTCAGTTGATTCCAGGTCTAGTCAACATGACAACAAAGGTTAGCCATCCACAGGCTAGCTGATTGATGAGTTAATGGGCCTTTACAAGAGTGACTCTGCTACCAAAGGCAATTTGGCTAAGGCCAGTGGTTCTCAGCCTTCCTAATGCTGTGGCCCTTTAATACAGTTCCTCATGATGTGGTGACGTCCAACCATAAATTATTTTTGTTGCTACTTCATAATTATGATTCATACTATCATGAGTCATAATGTAAATATCTTGATATGCAGAATCTCTGATATGCAATCTCTGTGAAAGAGTTGCTTGACACGCCCCCACCCCCAACCTGTCCTGTATTTTTTTTTTCTGCCTGTGGCCCACTGATCCTCTGCGTTGTCTTGAGACTCCCAGCAAGAAGACAACCACTAGATGTTGCTTCTTAAACCTGGACCAGAACCGTGAGCCCAACCCAATCTCCTTTTGTTACTCACCAAATGGGTAGAACTGTGTTATTAACAACAGAAAATTCACTAAAAAGTGTATTGACTCATGAAACTAGTAAAGAATAAGTTTTAAAAACTGGGGTAGATGCTCTTTTAATTTTTTTTTTTTCGGCAGAAGAAAAAAGAGCGGATACATGAGAGAAAGGTATGTGTGGGTTTTTTTGTCTAAATGATTCTGGCTTTCTCAGTTCAATAGTGTGTTAAATTGATGAGTTCTTGGGGAGGGATAGTCATTGTCTTCAGATATCCATCCAGCTGAGAGCTCAGCAGGTTCCAATGGATAGTTTTAAACTGATGGCCACACAGAAGGTGGGTCACAAAAGAAAAAGGCATAGATGTGGGAAAGGGGTGTGTTGGGAGGACAGGAGGGGTGAGGGGTGGTGAGATGGGATATATATATATATATATATATATATATATATATATATATATATCTCAAAGAAGAGATTTAGCAGTAAAGAAAAAAAGTATGTGTGTTAGGTATCAACAGGGAAAATGTATACTCTACAGTGGGAATTCAGGGTAAAGCTTGGGGATTTAAGACAGTTTCTTAGAAGAGGTAACACCTGAGGCCGATGTTCAAAGTTCAGTGAGAGTTACCATCAAAGAAGTATGAAAAAGCATCCTGTGCCGTGGTGTGAGATAGAGAGCATCCTGTCCTTTGCAGGAATTAAAGAAAGATTGTTGTGGATTGCAGTCTTGCATGCAGAACTTACACTCTGGTTTCAACCCAAAAGTAACATGAGACAATCAGGTTTTCTCAAGTAGAGAGATCAAACAAACAGCTCTCAGGGCTGTAGATGATGGGCCAGCAGTGGGCCGAAGTGAGCAAGGACAGAATAAAGGTAGCTTTGTTTGGGGTTTTTGTAGGATGTCCCCTCAACTAGGTCAGTAGGCTACTCAATTAAGGAAAACAACCAAAGAAACTTTGAGACTTGAAGATTAGGAAGGAGGAGTGATGACTGGGTAGATTTGACAGGAATTAGAGGAGTATGGGCAAGTATAAGAGAAATGTAAGATGGTTCTGTGATGTATCATACTGGAGATGTCAAGTGGACAATTGAATATAGGAGTTAGGAGATCAGGAGAGAGACTAGAGTTGAAAAGGTAGAGAAACCAGAATATAGGTGACTGTTACAGTGATGAGGGTATGGGTCTGGGAAGATTGCTCAGCAGATAAAGTGCTTGCTATACAAGCATGAGGACCTGAGTTCAGACCCACAGCATCCCACAGAAAGGCAAGGAATGATGGTGTACACCTGTAACCTTAGCACTTGGAAGGGCAAGGTACAGATGGATCCCTGGAGCTCACTAGCCGGCCAGTCTAACTGGTTGGTATGGCACTGGTAAAGAGACTCTGTTCTAAGAAGAATAAGGTGGAGAGCGAGAGAGAGGTGGGTGTGTGCCATTGACCTCTGGTCTCCACGTGCATACACACAGAAGCACCCACCCACACCCCACCACAAAATGAAATTAATCCTTGAGGATAGATTATATTACCCAAGTATAGTGTCAGTGGGAAGAAGAAAAGCCAAGATACCCAATTCAAGTACTGAGAAAGTGAGTGGAGGGAAAGGAGCCTATGAATACAAATGAAAGGATCAATTAGCAAAACACAAAGATCAGAAGAGGGAAAACATATTCAACACGATCAGTGGACAGGCTACAGTCTGATGCCGTGGAGTCCGGCTCAAATGTGACTGGAAGGTGGTCACTGTCTTGCTAGTTTTGTAGTCACTAGAGAGTATGTTCAAACAGTCCATGGGGAGAGAGATATGAGGAAAAAGGGAGATTGTAGTGTCTGGCCAGAGAATAGGACGTGAGAAACACAGTCAAGAAGTGAAGGATACATTTTCCCAGTATGCTCTAGAAGAAAAATAGAGTAGAAATAGGTGATTTTTGGAGGGACTGTTAGAATCTCAGTGGTTAAATTTTAATATAGAATGAACTTAATATTTATAGGCTCGTGACAAAGAATCCATAGGGAACGGAAAATAAAATACTGAGTCAAGAAACAGCAGAGATCTTGAAGATAGGTTGTGGAGGGTAGTCATGAAGACAGTGCTCATTTCCAAGGGAGGCTGAAATAGCTGCCCAAGCATGCTAAGGTCTTAATCTCCAAAATCTATAAACCTATGGGCAAAAAGGGCATTGAAGATATGATTAAATTAAGGTTTTAAAGGACTGATAATATTTCTAGATTATAAGACTGAGCCTTAAATGTCATTGGAAGTTTCTTTAAGAAAGGAAGACAGGAGGAGACTTGGTGAGGAAACAGAAGGTAGGTCAATAAAAGAAGAGCCTGAAGACATGTCACCATCAGTCAAAGAAAGCTGGAAATCACCAAAGACCAGAAACAAGGTATTGATTTTCTCCCAGGGGAGCACCCCTGCTGGTACTGGTTGTTAGCTTCATAGGATTTATCTTGAATTGATTTATTTCAGAAATACATATTATTTGTGTCTGTGTGGTTGCAGATACATGTGCTGTACACCAGTGTGGAAGTCTGGAGAGGTGTACAAGCTCTCCACCCATTTTTGAGACAGGATCTCTTCCCGAACCTTTCTAGTCTGGAAGCCAACAGGTCTACGGTATCCTTCTGTCTTTGCTGTCTTTGGAAGAGGAGGTGTGGGCAGGCTTGGGATGCTCAACTTGTTACATGGGCACATGGATCCAAACTCTGGTCCTCACAATTGCACAGCAAGTGCTCTTAATTGTTGACCCATCTCTCACACCCCTCATGTGGGATTTCTGATCATCAGGATTGTAGGAGAGTAATTTGTGCCCTTGTAAGCCACTAACTTCAGAGGAATTATTCATGGCAGCAGCAGAAATTAATACATCTTCTGACAGTGAGAGAGAGAATAGATGGAGCTAGTTAATTTGGGGTCTGGAAAGGCAAGAACTGAACATGTATATGCCCAATGTTTTAGATTAGGAAGCTCGGGTGTGTCATAGGATGGATGGAAGATGAAATAAAAGTAAACAGCAAAGGTCTTCCAGACAAATAGTAGGGGCTGCTAAACTAGCAGAAGAAAGGATTGAACCCTGATCCTGATTCCTAAAGACAGAGGGCACCGAACAGAATGTCTGCTAGCATTGGTGATTCTAGTTTACTTCACAGACCCGAGGGTTTCCTTAGAGATGCTCGGCCACCCCCAATGATGAGACAAAGGAGGGTGCTGTGAGTCTGACTCAGGTTTGAAGTTTTACCATATGATGGGAATAGGATAGTGACTCTCTGGACTCTTGTAGAATGAAGAATGGGCAGGCTTGCGGAGGAGGAGGGAGTGGCTCCTTTCAGGGATGCTCGGTAAGGCTTAATTGAAAGAGGAGAATGAATGCGGTGTGGAGAAGCCAAAGTGAGATTCTAGACGAGTGGTTCTCCACTTGTGGCTCACAGTCCCCTGGGCAAACCTCTATCTCCAAAAATATTTACATTATAATCCATAATAGTAACAAAATTAAAGTTTATGAAATAGCAACAAAAATAATTTTATGATTAGGGGTCACTACAACATGAGGAGCTGTTTTAGGAGATCACAGCATCAGGAAGGTTGAGAACCACTGTTGTAGACAGAATACAGAGTGTCTGATGCTGTGAGCTGGCAGGGCTGAGTAAGCAGGCGCAGCTGCAGGCTTCAAGGGCTGATACCTTGGGAGTTAGGCAGGAGACAGATAAGAGGCAGCTGAGATTTATAGCATGTCCTGTGGTTCCAGGTAGTTACCTAGGGTTGGGCTTTGGCATGGGCAAGATGGAGTAAGTAATCCTGAACTCCAGGGTGTGATGCTGATGCTGTTTGGCTGGGGGGATTTGATCAGTGGGACTCTTAAGTTTCCAACAGCCACTATGGTGCCTGCTTGCCCTAGGGCTCCAGGTAGACTCACACAGCCCACTTGGGGATGTAAAACTCATGTTAGATCTTTGTCCACTGGGATCTCATCGCCAAATGTTTTAGGTGTCTCCCATTCCACATGGCCCACATTCTTTGCTTCTGAGTAACTTCAGAACTCATCTGGACTATGCTAGGCCACTAGACCTTTTGTGTGGATTGCATGCTTAGGGTAGAAGCAGCCTTGTCCACTTTGTATACCTGGTGAATTTGCCTTTATAAACCCAGCTCAGCTGCCATCAACTCCAGTAGGTTCGAATTCCCAGGTTTCCTGCTTTCTAGGCAACTTTGCAGACTCCTTTGCAGACCCATGCTTGCAACTCAGTATATAATCTCATTCCACCATTTTTTCTCTTTCCATCCTAGGCACTGAGCTGTGTATTCCCAGCGCCGAGAAAACTCACGAACCAGGAAGAAACACAGAGAGACTTTTAGACGAGGAATAGTTCTGAGTAGAGGGGTTGTTAAGAATAGACTGGGAGCATGACTAGTTCCAAGCCTTTTTAGCCCTTCTTGATATATTTACCCCCTTTCTAGAAGCAACTACCTAATGACTCATTGTCCATAGTAAGACAACAACAATATAACCAAACATGGCCTGGTTTGTTCTTCCCCAGGCCAGCCCTATCTGATTGCTAGAAAATTTCAATTTCGAAGCAGATTGCCTCTGTCTTCTCACACTACCCACAGGCTAAACCAAACACTTATTTACTTGCTCATTGGTCTCTCTGTCAGGGGGCTATGTCTCCTTCTTCACTTTATCTCACTATCTTGAATCCTGTCACCTGTTCTAGGCGTGAAAACCCAATGTTTGGAGTGGGGGTCTAAACTCTCTGTTAACCTCGTGTCAAATCACATGGTTTCAGACAACCCAGAAGCCGTTTGAAATTACAGTTGGAATCCATGAAAAATGAATGACAGGAACAGCTGAGAACCCTCCCCCCTACAGTCTTCAACTACTCTCCCCAACTTTTAAAATGCTGCCACCTCCTCAGGACAAAATTTGTTAGCTGGGTATTCAGAAACCTGAGCTTTGCACAAGAATGAGGTGTTGATTTGGAGCTTTCCGGGTTGACAGCTGCTCTAAGGGGTGGGGTGGGCCTGGAGGTCCCAAGGCGATTTCTGCAGTCTCCAGAGAGCTGCTGTTGGAGGGTCCTTGGGGGCTACCTCCTTCTGTTTTGCACAATCTATCTTTAGAGAACTGCAAGTTCATTTCTCAGAAGGGCCTCAGGGCTGCGATGACTTCTAAACGGACAAACCACTTCCTGCAATCTTTAACTGAATTGAGGCTGGGGTTGGTGGGGGGGGTTTCGGTGTGACCATTGGAGGGGGCCTCCATTCACACTTGTCCAACCCTCTTGTCTTTCCACAGACCCCTTCTGGCTTGGTCCCAAGAGAGATGGAGTCAAAAGTGGTCCCTGGAGTGGACCAAATGTGAGGTCACAGGTTATTCAAGTTTATGTCCAGGGGTTAACTATCCAGAGGGACTGGAAAAGGGGCAGGGCCCTGTCTGGAAAGTTATCTAGATACTATCTATGCTATCTAGATACTCCAGAAGCAATGAAAGGCAATATGGGATAGTCTTTTTCTGCTCCTGCGGACACCTCCCTCCTCCAACATGGTGTCAGGAAGCTGTTTCAGGAATTAGCACAAAGCCCATGGCTTTCTATCTCCTTGTGGTATTGATACCAAATGAGTTATCAGAATGAAGACCCCCCAGAGGAACCTTAAGCAGTTGACTCTGCAGAAAGACAGATGCCAATATGAGGAGAACTGGTTTTATTCAAATCTTGTTTCTAACACTTTGTAACTACAAGGATATGACTGGGTGTCATTTCTCTGTGACCCTATAACTGATTGACGATAGTAACCATCCTAGAAGTTGGCTGTGAACACTTTAAAATGTGATGGTCACATGACTCTTATTTCAGGGCTGGGCTGGGTCAGATGCCAGGCATTAGTGCTGCACGTGCCTTATCTAGTGGTACTAGTACTATGTCCACAAGACATGAAGGTCATTAGGCCACCAAGCAAGACACTTCTGCCTTTCAGCTGGGCTGCTCTATCTTATATGGTCCTGGCTCTCTGTTCCTCCATGACATCCAGTTAAATGTGAGTTTCAGATAAAAATAAACATGTATCTACTATAACAAACACATCTGTCATGATACTGCATGGGACCTGCTCTTGCTGTGAAATTATTTTGGGTTATTTTAGATTTAAGGGCTGGTAAGATGGTTCAGTGGCTAAGGACCCTTGGTGCCAAGCCTGAAGACCAGAGTTCTAAACCTAATGAAATTCAAGTTCAACCAAGAAACCTCTCCCAGAGAAGATACTTCATATTGTGTACTCCATGGAAACAGGACTGGTCTTGGGTCAGTTGACACATTTCTTCTCTGTTCTGACACTATTTCTCTTAGGAGAGTTAATACTCATTTCTAAGCCTCAATATTATCATTTTAAAAAAGGACGCACAACAGTCCTTTCCCTGAGTGACATCTAGGAACTCAGCAATTTCTTTGTTTGGGTTAAGTTAGAAGTTCACAGTAACAGTTTTGGTCAGCACGGGCCATTCTTTCATAGTCACTGGCAGAGCTGGAAGGATTGGTGAGACATGGCCCTTGCTTTGATCTGTATCATCCTTGGGGTTGTTCAACCACTTGATAGATGGCTGATAATGAGTGTGTTCCATGGAACTATGGAGTGCATAGGCTCAGAGGAGAGTCTGACAGGCTATGCAGAAGGAGGTTCAGGGCCTCTGAACAAGGGTGCTTTAGCTGGGTCTTGAAAAAGAAATATAGTTAAATGTCCTCATGTTTTCTGTGATCTTAATCTCGCTTCCCTTTACATAGTCAAGTTTATTTTTTTTAAACTATGCCACTGTTTGCCAATTCCAGCTTAATAAACTCTGTGGTTAGCATCTGCCACTGTACTTGGTGCACTCATTTGAGCCTCTCTGTGCCGTTATTCCTATTTTACAGAGATGGTTGAGTCACAGAGTGTCTCTGCCCAGGCAAGGAATCTAGAAAGGGGTGACATAAGAATGAGACTGGGAGCCCCTAACGATTTTTGAGCTTACATGGCCACTCAACTCTGCAGTCTAGAATGAAAGTTGTCACTGGGAAGAGCATAAAGGTTTTGTTTTTTTGTTTTTTTTTTGGATAATCTGCAAATAAGAAGGCATCTGGGAGCTGCCTGGGAGGCCTGAGTTGTGCAGAGTGCCTTTCTGCAGCACCGGGAGGTGGAGGCAGGCATCGGTGGCCTTTCTTGGGTAATGAAGGGTTATCTGATCACGTTGGTTATTTGATCACAAAGCTTTCTGATGTTTCACTTTAAGCCAGGGCCTTGGAAATGCAGAGAATAGACCCAATTGCAAGCCGGATGGTTCCTGTGCATCTAATGCCAATGGTTAAAAAGGCTAGAATTGTATTTCAAGGGTATTCCCACATGCAGTTCAAAATAAGGGTTGTCAGCTGACAAGTGGAGGGGCTGCTGCCCAGAAAGCTTCCAGGGTTTCCAGAGACAGGTGCTTGGCATCCATCTGGATGGCTGCTAATGTAATGACGGGTTTTGTCTGTGTCTTATCCTCACGTTCCCTCTGCTTTGCACACGTGCATGCGTTATAGTTCCAAACCCCATATACAACATTAGTGTCCAAAACATCCAAATACAACCTGGAGAAGTAGATTTTTGACCTTAGGAGCACAAGATAACCGTATTCTAAGAGTGATGCATATACTTGCTCGCTAGTATTTGCAGTGAATCTACTTACTCTCCCATTTATTAGCTCCTGGATTGGTTCATTCAACAAACTTCAGACTAGGTGTTAAACTAGGTGCTAAGTGCTAGAGAGTGGGAGACAGGGAATGGATAAAGCACTACAGTTAGGTTTTTAAAGGTTTACATTTATTGTGTGTGTGTCTGTGCATGCGTTTGTGTGCATGTGCATGTGTGTCTATGTTTATATGTGTATGTGTGCATGTGAGTGTACAGATAGAAGAGCTATTGTATCCCCCGGAGATGATGTTACAGGAAGCAGTTGTGAACCACCTGACTTGGGTACTTAGAACTGAACTCATGACACCGTCAAGAACAGTAACTGCTCTCAATCACTGTTCCAGCTCTCCAGTGTCTTCAGTAAATAGTATTAAAACCATGTCAGTATGAACAGGGATGTGAAAAACCGGAGACAGTGCCTGGGTTTGGAGTTGGACTCTGACTTCCCAGCTTTGTGTTCTTGGAAGTTCATGTAACCTGTTGAACATCAGTTCCTTCTGTTGGGAACTATGGGTAATAACAGCTGTCTTTCCAGTTTTCTATGACAAGCTGTGATTGGTTGCATGTAACATTGCACACACTTTACTGTTGAGACTGTTGACCCTGACCCTGAGACATTTGCTATCTTGCTTAAGCTCACAGTGTAAGTGAACAGTAGACTTGAGGTTGAATCTTGATGTTCAAATGGCAAGAATGATGCTTTCTCTATTTCTTCCAAATTCACTTTTAACACTGAACTGATCAATGCATTTCGTTTCCTAAGATACTCGGCAGCACGTTCCCTTGTTCGAGTAACAGTATCTGATAGCTTTAGACTCTCTGGAGTCTGCGTATGCTAAACTTTCATGAGGTCCAAGCCCACCACAACGGAATTACCTTTTCTTTCAAGTTGCACCCAGCTATCACAGAGCAGAGTCCATGCAAACTGCCTGCCAACAATTTGATATTGAACAGTCTGGATTTGAGAAGCATGTGGGGCTGGAGGCACCCACCGTCTCTCTCCTGTGGTATGCCAGCTCTTGAATATCTTTGGTCTTCCTGACTTTTCCTTTTCTCCCAGCAATTCATTCTTTGAAACTAACTATACATTCTTGATGTTGAAGGAATGACAAGTTCAGTCATCATCTGCCCTAGAAAGATGACCCTTAGATAGACCCATTGTCCCCCACCCACCGCAGAGCCCCTCTTTGAGAAGAGCCACGTGTGTATTCATAGGTTCTCATATTGATTCCTTGGGACCACAACATTCCCAGTTGGTGTACACGTAGCACTGCTACTTCCTTGGACTGACAGGCACCTCTTTTCCATTTTCTGGTCTAATTCTCTGGTTGATATTTGGGTCCATCTTTCTATGATCCTCTCAACTGTTCAAAGGACACAAAGTCCCATTTTGGTAGTTGAACCAGGCCGACTTGGGAAAAACAAAATCTGTTTTCCATTTATCAATTGCCGTTTGAGGGTCCAGCTGAAAGGACACAAATGTGAAGAAACAGTATTTGATTGTATATTCGACAGACAAATACACTCTTGTATGTCAACATTGTGGGTAAGGCTGAGGAGACTTTTACAGTTTCTCTGAGGAAACCACCATTCCATTGGTAGTAATATTTCCAGGGTTTTTACACCTAAGTCTTCATAGTCACTGCTCCCTGAACCAGCAGTTCTTTTATTTCATTGAATTTCTGTTTCCCATTTGAGAACCTAGAACTTTTGCCGTAGAATCTATACTCTTTATGATCCAGAAGTTTTTATTCAGATACAATAGTCATTTCTATCCTGGTACATGTTAGCAAGAGAAGAGGAAAGACTGTTAATTCACGGGAGAAAAGGACAGCATTAATGGATGGATAGACTTACAAAGACACACATCATTGGATTGCTTCTGTACCTTGTTCTCATTCCTCAGTCCTGTCCACCAGGAGATATGGTGTATAGCTTATGTTATGTGTGCAAGGGGATTTAGAAGAGATCCTTTGGGGATGTTGTATTTTAAAGATTGAGCCACTTTAAAAAAGAGTCTTTCTGATCTTAAATAAGCAACTTCATACACCGTCTTACATGACTGCTTTTAAATCGTCTGTTAGAGGGTACAGTGGTAGCAGTTCTGCCAGGCTATTGAGACTGTTCAAGGGATGAAGTGAGATAATGCAGGTGAAGTCTTAAGTACTGGCTTCAGGGCAGCTGTGGCATAGTGTTTGAAAATGTGTGCTCTGGGAGCAGAAGGCTTGATTTCAAACTGTTTAGGGTGAATCAAACAATTCCAAATCTTGGCAGAAGGGGGCACTCTTGCACTTTCTTTAGATTGTCCTAATCAGCTAACAGGAGGAAACAACTTTTTGTCTCCATTTTCTCACTTAGTTCCTGGGTCCCTTTGGGTGTGGAGGACAACGCTGTGCCTATTTACTGGGATGGTCCAGCCCATGAATTTCCAAAATGGCAGGAGTCTGATCTAGACTGATTTTTTTTTTTTTAAATCTGTGCTTTGTGTAGGACAGATAGGTGCTGACCAATGACCAAAATTTCAAAAGAGTCAAAGTCAACAAAGGGTTTGACAGTTCGGGGGGGCCAAACTGACTTCTGGATTACTCATGATCAACAAGTGGTAGCATGATGGAGATATTCTGCTGTCCTGTCAGGAATGGGGATGAGAGGTGGAATGTGGGTCCTAGGAGATACATCTTAAAAGCCCTAGCTAGTGTGGATGGGTAGTTATGTGAAGGCATCAGTGAGTGAGTGGGTGCCTTTAACATCAACTCCATCTTATCATGGGCACTGGAAGCCTTGAAGAGAAATGAGAAAGGTATGAGACACATATGACACATGAGTTTGCAGAAACTCAGCCCAGGACACTCCCTCTGGTATGCTTTGTGCTGGTCCTTGATGTGTTTATGTGTGTGTATCAGAGTGGGGGCTAGGGGTTTCTACACCATACCCCTTTGTTGATGCTGACAACATAAAACGGAGAGGATAGTATAAGTAATTTTCCCAATGCAATGACCAAGTTTGCTTGATTGTATATCATATACATATATGCCATATATGATATATTATATAAAATACATTTTAAACATAATGCCAAATGTTATATATATATAATACGTATATATATATATATTTTTTTTTCAATTCTTGGGTTGCAACCAATTAAACCATTAAAACGAAGTAAAATTGTTCCTTTAATCTGTGAACTTCATGTTAGTTTTACTAATGTCCCAATCACTTATTACAGGGCAAAATGAGGAATTGAGTCCCACATTGAACTACCGTCAGCCTCCTGAAGCCCAGGAAAGCTTTCTGTCCTTTGTGACAAGGACACATTGACTACATTGGAAAGACATAGACTGAAGTATGTTATAGACTCCTCCTCAAGCCAAATTTCCCCAATGTCTCCGTGTAGTCAGGTTCAGCTCCTGGATTTCAGCCCCAGCATCATGGAAGGGCTGCTATGGCTTCTCAGGCATTACAGTGGATACACATAATGCCAGCTTCCTTCATTACTGGTGATGTGAGCTATTTGCGTAAGGTAGTTTCTGCCAGGTTTCTCTGCTGCAAAGGTTCTGAATTTCCCTCCGTGGCCAGTGTGTAGCCTATTGGAGGACTCTTCCCAAGGCTGACCTGTGTCTCCCTTCACACCTCAGGACGTTGTTTTTCTCATCTTGATGGTTCTTATCTGCACTGATGATAGTGAACAGCCAGCAACTGCTCCTATTTCTTTCCTTCTTCCCATTTTTGTTCTGAGTTGTACACGGCAAGGAAAAATGTTTCCTTCTTCCATTTTCCCACTGGAAAAAGTCCTCTTTATAATGGTTTACATCCTTGGGCACATATGATATGAGCTGGTGGTCAGGCCTTAAAAATCATACTTTTTAGTCTTACAGACTAGTAGAATTTTTCACATTTGAGTAGTGTACCAGAAAACACGAAAGTATTATGCCCTCCTATTGCAAACAAGGAAACTGAGGCTTAGAAAATGTACCTCCTCACCACACATGCTCTCTCAAAATAGAATTTGATTTTGTGAGCTCCTTCTGGGCACAGCAGGTAAGTAGGCTGCATTTAGGTCTTCTAAACACTTAGCCTTGTAGATGCCAGGTTCTGTCCTTTTCTGTGAATGAACGCACGGATGAACAAGCGAGGACAAAAGCAGCTTGATCTAATGAATTGCCCCTTACTTCCTTCTGGTCCAGGGAGCCCTATTTATCTTCCATCATTGCAGCATCTAATGCTGGAGCTTCCCCTGGGAAAGGGAAAGGTACTTATTATGTACTGAGATGGAGAACCCTGCTGAGGAGGGAGGAGATGTGAAAATGACTGAACATCCTGGATGTTCGAGCATCCTAAAGGACAATGGGGGCATCTACCAAGTGGATAGAGAACAGAGGGTGGTACTCCATGTCCCAAAGACAGGTCTGTCCAATAGACAGTAGATCCACCCATTGCTTTCTAGTTTGATATCTGAGTGCCACTGGTTGGACTGGGCAGGAGGTTTCCTGTAGATTCTCACAGAACCCATATGGGATGTTGGACTTTCCCTCAAACTCTGGTGGGGTTCAGGGTCCAACCTCTGTTCAAATTCCTGGTTGAGAAATGGAGTGAACGGTGATCAGACAGTGAGCTATCTCCAGGCACCTAAGCCCAGGATGCTCTGGAGGCTCACTATCCATCAGGCTGTGCTAATAGGAGGGGCTTCCCTGGGCTAAGGCCATTTACATTCGACTTGCAGTTCTGGGCTATACTTCTCTGCAAGTGACTATGATATAGTTGAGTACTACCCACTTGGTCTTGGACTTGTACATGTGGAACACAGGTTGATTTCAGAACTGGCCTATCTCTAAATAGCTTTCTTTCTCAAGAATGAAATGGGCCAATGCTTTTTGCTGGTCGGGGGTCAAGTATATTTTTTCTTATCCCGTGGTCTTGTTTTCATTTGTTTGCAATTTGGAGTGAGAAATGCAGCTTTCTTGGTGGCTTTCCTGTTTGTGTGCTCATCTTATCTTCCCTGTCACTTTCAGACTCTTAGAACAAGATCCCTCCTCTTTCAGAAGCTGATGGGTCTTGCTCAAAATGGATGGACAGTCTTGGAAGAAGTCCCCTAACATAGTGTTCCGTGTCTGTTTTTAAAAGAGGAATTTCACCCCATAAGGCAGTGTGGGTGGCCTGGGCAGAGAGCGGGAGTGTATGATCATAACCACCACCGACCTAGAGGGGCTGTATTTGGAGGGCATAGAATGTACCCTTCTAGTGGTCTTTGGAATCTCTTTGGTCACAAGAAAAATAGAGGAAAGGAAACGGGAACAGTTTAACATAAAACCATTCATTTCCCAGGACAAACCCTCAAGATCTAATACTGAAGTCTTTCTGAGTCCGTAGAGTGATTCCTGCTGTGTTTTCTCTTCTCCCCTATATCTCCTTCCAGACCATCGCAGGCAGGCAGGATTAAACCTGTAGGTTGTCTAGCTATACACAGAAGTGTCAGGGGTCTCCAGTGTGGACTCTTGTTAATCGCATGTGGGAGTTCTCTGCTCCCTCTCCAGAGTGGGCTCTAGGGTGAACGATGGTCATCCATTCTGCTTAGAGGATAGCAATGGCTACTGATCTACATAATCAAAAAGGCCAAGTCTTCATAGTCCCCCGTGAAACCACACCCCCAGGTACACGTTATCTTGGTGTTGTCTTGGGCTCACAGTATTTTTTACCTGGCACACAGAGGCCACTTCTGCATTCAGCCTGTACCGGCCCTTCATTAAGTCATCATCACCCACTCTGTCCAGGCTCCGTGGACAGGAGCCTGACTCTGTACTCTGTCCAAAATGGCTACCTTGCTCCTTTCCCACCCCCCTTCAATGCCTCTCACCCTGCCCCTCGCTGCCTTTTAAAATGTTTCTCTTAGCACCTTCTAATACTGCATCGACTTATTTATTTCCATTTACTCTCTCTCTGTACTAAAATATAAATCCATTGGCACAGGGTCCTTCATTCTGTTTATTGAGGTTTTCCAAACACCTAGTAGGAAAGACAGTCTATAAACACTTGGTGAGTGAATGGATAGGTCCCATTTCCGGCCCTAAGAGCTACGAGTGGGGTGGGGGGGGGGTGGGCAGGAGCCCTGCAACTGAAGAGAGCCTTCTGTGTCTCTGAGCAAGCCAGAAGCCCATTCACCTTTTCATGGGAAGCGCCCCCCCCCCCCCCCCCCCCCCGCCATCCCCCAGGAAGGAGGTTATGCAAGTGTGAAGTTTTTCCTAATCAGTTGTACCCTAGACTGGTGAAGAAACCCGACTGTTCAGAATAATGTCTCCTACCTAAATGTCCCCAGCTTCCTGTTCTAGGAATGACCTGCCACAGCAGTCACAGAGAAACCAACGGAAAAACAAGTTTCCTCCAATCTTCCCCTGCACCTTGAGCATTGAGGTTTCTGAAGATTATGGTAGAGTTTATCCAAGCGAACTGTGACCGCTGCTGTGCCACGGCTCCTTCCCCTGACTGGTGGTGATGCAAAGCCAGGGCTGAAAGGAGGGCACTGGGGTATCCGGAGTGGGGGAACCTCAAAGAAAATGCATCTTGAGAAAACAGGAGTTGCCCTTGGAGATCCAGCTCGGCTGCTTCCTGAAAAGGAACCACACTGTGTGGGTCTCCTGTCCCCTGACTCCCCTTCTGCTTTCCAGCTCTCTTCCTCTATTCTCTGCAAGCCCCTTGGAAAAAACAATTGTCTTGTTT
This sequence comes from Rhabdomys pumilio, assembly GCA_030674055.1. Taxonomy (NCBI): domain Eukaryota; kingdom Metazoa; phylum Chordata; class Mammalia; order Rodentia; family Muridae; genus Rhabdomys; species Rhabdomys pumilio. The sequence goes on from JANHMN010000012.1 coordinate 37,413,734, forward strand.
CAGACTGGGTACTGTTGCAAGGAGATGGTCTTGGGGGCTGGGAGTTGAAGGCAGCCGTGCATGGGGACTCATCCTGCTAAGGCGGCCATGCCCCGCATCTGTCAGTCAAACAGTTGTGGGGGTGGGGGGACTTGGGGGGGTTGTCTGCAGGGTAGAAGCGGGAAGGGCAGGATTCTGACTAAGGGAAAACTGGTTCTCTTGTTGTAGGTGGGCACTGACTCTCCTTCATGCTCCCCAGCTGCCAGGAAGCAGCCACAGTCCAGTTAAATTGCAAAGCAGAGCATCCCTTCATTTCACGTTCTGCTTCTTCTTCTTTTTTTTTTTTTTAAGTGTTCAGCAAGGTCTGGAGTTAGATCAGAACAGAATGTGTGGGTGTCCTCACGTAACTAAAGAGCGTTGCAGCCATGAGTTTTTCTGTGCGTTGTTCTTTAAAAACACATTTCTTTCTCCTCCACGTTCTCCTCTTCATTATTATTGTAGTTGTGTGTGTGTGTGTGTGTGTGTGTGTGTGTTTGAGTGACTGTGTGTGTGACTGTGTGAGTGTGCGTATGTGTGTGTGGGACTGTGTATGTGTAAGAGAGAGTGACATGTGAGTGTGTGAGTGTACATGTGAGTGTATGAGTGAATTTGTGTGACTATGTTTGTGTGAGTGTGTGTATGTGTGTTTGAGTGACTGCGTGTTTGTGAGTGACTCTGTGTGTGGCTGACTGTGTGAGTGTGTGTATGTTTTTGAGTGTGAGTGTATGTGACTGTGCGTGTGTTAGTGTGCGAGTATGAGTGACTGTGTATGTGTTTGAGTGTGTGTGTGAGTGACTGTGTATGTGAGTGTATGACTGTGTGTATGGTGTATGAATATGCATGCAAGTGTGTATGACTATATTTGTGAGTATGCAAGTGAGTGTGTTAGTGTGTATATGAGTGTGTGAGTGAGTGTGTGTGTAGGCCAGGTGAAGTGGATTCTCTCCTTCTACCATATGAATGCTAAGGATGGAACTCAGGTCTACAGCCTTGGTGGCAAGTGTCCTACCCACTGAGCCATCTTAGTAGCTCCTGTATATTGTCCTTAATTTCCAGATATTGTTATGTGTTAACAGTGCTTTAAAAACACTTTAATTTTCATTCATTCATGCATTCATGCATTCATTCATACATCTATTTATTGTGTGCCACAATACACAGTATGGAAGTCAGAGGAAAACTTGCTGGAGTGATTTTCTTCTACCGTGTGGACATTTGGGATTAAACTCAGGGCATCAAGATTGGCTTCAGGCACTTTTATTAGTTGAATCATCTTGCCAGTGTACATCATGGTTCTTTAAAAGTATTATTTAAAATTGAATATTAGTTTCTTTTCCTTTTAAAAAGAGTATTGATCTTATTTTAATCATTTATTTATTTTTTTATTTATTTACACTACAGGTTTTATTCCCCTCCAGGTCCACCTTCCACATCCCATACCTCTTCCCTGAACTTCTGTCTCTACGAGGATGTTCCCACCTCCAACCCCTCACCCCACCAGACCTTTAAACTCCCTGAGGCCTCCAGCCTCTTGAGGGTTAGGTGCATCATCTCTGACTGAACCCAGACCTGTCAGTCCTCTGCTGTATATGTGTTGGGGGCGTCATGTCAACTGGTGTATGCTGTCTGGTGTATGTAGTCCAGTGTTTGAGAGACCTCTGGGGTCCAGGTTAACTGAGACTGTTGGTCCTCCTACAGGGTCACCCTCCTCCTCAGCTTCTTCCAGCTTTTCTCTAATTCAACCACAGGGGTCAGTAGCTTCTGTCCATTGTTTGGGTGCAAATGTCTGCATTTGACTCAGCTGCTTGTTGGGTCTTTCGGAGGGCAGTCATGATGGGTTCCTTTTGTGTGCTCCATAGCCTCAGTAATAGTGTCAGGCCTTAGGGCCATGAGCTGGATCCTACTTTGGGCCTGTCGCTGAACCTTCTTTTCCTCAGGCTCCCCTCCATTTCCATCCCTGCAGTTCTTTCAGACAGGAACAATTCTGGGTCAGAGTTGTGACGGTGGGATGGCAACCCCATCCCTCACTTGATGCCCTGTTTTTCTGCTGGAGGTGGGCTCTACAAGTTCCTTCTCCCCTGACAGGACATTTCATCCAAGGTCCCTCCCTTTGAATCTTGAGAGTCTCTCTCCTCCCAGGTCTCTGGTACACTCTGGAGGGTCCCCCCTACCTCTTACCTCCTTAGGTTGCCTGTTTCCATTCTTTCTGCTAGCCGTCAGGGCTTCACTCCTTTTCCTCCCCAATACCAGATCTTGTTCCCCTCTCTACCCACACAGTCCCCCTTTCCCTCCCAGGTCCCTCTTTCCCTTCCTCCTTGTGATTGTTTTCTTCTCCTTCCCAAGTGGGACTGAGGCATCTCACTTGGGCCCTTCAGCTTGTTAACCTTTTTGAATTCTGTGGACTGTATCTTGAGTATTCTGTATTTTTTTTGTTTGTTTTTGCTAATATCCACTTATTGTGAGTACATACCATGCATGTCCTTTTGGGTCTGAGTTACTTCACTCAGGATGATATTTTCTAGTTCCAGTCATTGCCTGCAAAACTCAGGATGTCCTCATTCTTACTAGCGGAGTAGTATTCCATTGTGTAAATGAACCACATTTTCTGTATCCATTCTTCTGTCGTGGGACATCTGGGCTGTTTACAGCTTCTGGCTATCACAAACAAAGCTGCTATGAATATAGTGGAACACATGCCCCTGTGGCATAGTGGGGCATCTTTTGAGTATATTGGTATTGCTGGGTCTTCAGGTAGATCTATTCCCAATTTTCTGAAAAACCTCTAGATTGATTTCCAGAATGGTTGTACCAGTTTGTAATCCCACCAACAGTGGAGGAGTGTTCCTCTTTCTCCACATCCTCACCAGCATGTGCTGTCATGAGGTTTTGATGTTAGCCATTCTGATTAGTGTAAGGTGAAATCTCAGGGTCGTTTTGATTTGCATTTCTCTGATCACTAAGGACTCTGAACATTTTTTTTAGGTGGTCCTTAGCCATTTGAGATTCCTCTGTTGTGAATTCAAGGTTTAGTATCTATATCCCATTTTTTTAATGTTTATTTTATTTACTTATTTTATTGAATATTTTCTTTATTTATATTTCAATTGTTTTCCCCTTTTCAGGTTTCCCTTTTGGAAACCCCTGATTCCATTCCCCCTCCCCCTGCCTCTATGAAGGTGCTCCCTCACCCACCGACTCCTGTCTTTTGGCCCTGGCATTCCCCTACACTGGGGCACCAAACACCCTCAGGCCCAAGGGCTGCTTCTCCCACTGATGTCCAACAAGGCCATCCTCTGCCACGTATGCCATGGGTCCCTTCATGTGTACTTTTTGGTTGCTAAACCCCATTTTTTGAATGTGTTGTTTGTTTTTTTTTTTTTTTTTTTGGTGATTAACTTCTTGAGTTTATTAAGGCCTTTTGCATTTTCAGTGATATTGGTCTATAGTGTTTGTGGTGTGTGTGTGTGTGTGTGTGTGTGTGTGTGTGTGTGTGTGTGTGTACTTTTCAGGTTTTGGTCATGATAATTCCTCCTCATAAGTTTGGGAGTGTTTTTTCCATTTCAGTCTGTGATATAGATTAAGAAGCTTTGGTGTTACAGTTTTTCTTTAAAAGTTTGATCAAGTTGAGTAACAGAGACACCCAGTCCTTGGGTCATTCAGAAAACATTTTGTTTGCTTGTTTCTACTGTTAATCATACAACCTCTTTCTGTCAATTCAGGTTTTTATATCCTCCAGTGTTAGTTTTGGTAGGCCATGTGTGTTTAGAAATTTGACTGTTTTCTCTAGATAATTTCTTTTGTTAGGGTATATCTGGGGAAGAAAGAAACTCGAGCAGGGCGGGAGAGAAGAGGAGATCCAGAGGTCTTCCCACACCACCACTGGTGGCAGATCCCACATTCACTCAGTGCTGCGGCTGGCGGCTACAGTTCAAGGTTCCAAAGTTCCAAAGGCTGACAATCTGGCCTGGTCTGGTTTTCCAAAGCTTTTATTGTTCATGGTGGTGAATGGGTGTAGATGGTATGCGCTATCTCCCCCCCCCCCCCAAAAGCCAGGCTCCCCTGACTTTTTATAGGGAGGGGGAAAAGGGGAGGGGATAGCTTAATTACCTACAGCGGGCCTTTAGGTAACTCATTAATATTTTAATCTCTGGAGGTGGAGATCTGCTAATCACGCCCTCTACCTGTATGCTACGTGACCAAAGGGTGCAGGTTAAATGAAGTTACTTCATCCAGGGCCCAACAGGTATAGTTTTACAAAACGGTCCTCAGTGTTATTGAATTTATGTAACATTTATTAACTTTTTACCTATTTAACTTTATTTCTTCCTTTCCTCCCCTCCCCTATTCTTTCTAAAGTCTTGTCCAATCTGATTCATTACCTTTTAAATAACAAACTGTCACATTCCCCACTTTACTCTTTGACTGCTGTCTTCTGTGGCTCATTTATTTTCTTATACTTGGTTTTGCTTTGATTTGCTCTTATTTTCTAATTTCTTGGGGTGCTCTGTTTGGTCACCAATTTGAAATTCTTCTATTATTTCGATGCCCAATACTCTTTGGAGAATCAAAAGTATTGAAGCTGCAATTCTCTCCTCTTGGGGTGGCCGTTAACAACGAAGAATAAATGCTGGTGGGTAAGTGGAGAAAAAAAGTAGCTCTTGTATTCTTTTGGTGGAGAATATAAATTCATGCAGCTGCCCTAGAAAATAACATGAAAATCTTTCTAAACAAAATGAAACAGAACAAGACAAAACCCTAACACTATAGCTCCCAATGATTGAGCTTTTCTACTCTCAGCTGTATATTCAAAAAAATGACATCAACATACAGAAGAAATACTTACTACTACGACACAGAATTAGCCTCTGTGCTTTGACTCATGGATACAGAAAATATGGTGTATATAATACAATGGAGTATTATTAAATCACAAGGAACAGTAATATCCTATCACCTGCAGCAAAATGAAAGAGAATGGAGGACATAATGTTAAGAGAAACAAGACAGTTACAGAAGGACAAGTACCACTTGTTCTCTTGAAACTAAAACAAAGAGCCAGCATGTGAGCTAATGAGCAAATTTGGGAGTCAGAAAATGGATTTGGGGTACAGAAGAAGGGCTGATGAGTATTACCTATATGCAGTGCAGGCAAGTATAGAAACACCACACTGTGAACATGTGTTATCACTAAGAAAAATGAAAGACTTTGAATTTCTAAATTATCAATCTTTCTCTTTGTGGTTACTAAATGTATATCTGTCCTGTTTTTCTTTCTTTCTTTTTTTAATATTTGTCAATTCAAAGTGTCAGGATACTCTTCTAGGTTATTTTACAGAAACATTATTGTTTTGAACATTTTCATCTAGATATGAAATGTTTCTGAGAACTTGACATTCTTTTTTAATAACAGTCATGGGTATCAAGACGCCATTTATTGACAGATCATTCTTGGGACTGGAGAGATGGCTCAGAAATTAAGAGTACCGGCTGCAGATGCAGGTTCCCAGCGCTCACATGGTTGTTCGTAACCCTTTGTAATTCCAGGTTTAGGGGATCTAACCTTTTTTTTTCTGGCTTCCTTGGGTGTCTCCCACACATGAAGGATAGACATAACGCTCATAAAACATTGATGCATATAAAGGAAAAGAAAATAAAATAAAAGAAAAGAAAAGCAAAAGCTTTTAAGCTTCATTATTTTCCACTGAACAACAGTGTTATCTTCACTGTAATTTTCGTGATAGCAGATGAGCCTGTTCTGTATTTCTAATTTTAGCTTTATTTATCTCTTTGTTTATCTTTGTATAGACTTAGTTAACTATGACTCTGTGATCAATCTTAATATCCATCTCATAATGTAACTTATCTAACTGTTCTTTGTCATTATCTCATCTCTGCTAAGCCCTTGACATTTGTTTTACATTTACCATCAGCTGGCTAACATTCATGAGTTTTTGATACAAAGATTACAGATATATATTAACTTGAAACAGTTGATATCTTTACATTTTGAATATTTTGTGTCATAGTCAGAGTCCAGCACTCTACGGAGACATCCTAATATTTCTCTGAATGATATTAAGTGGTTTTAAGCTTTGGCATTTTCATCTTTGTCATCTCTTTCTCTCTTTGCCTTGCATCGATCTGTGACTTCATTGATTTCTTAGTTTTCTCAAAGCCAACTGTTGACTCATTAACTCTTCTCTGATTCGTCCATGCCACTAACTAAATTATCCTCTTCCTTCCATTTTCTTTTCATTTGTGTTCGTTTAATATTATTTTTGAAATGTCAACTTTTTGAGGTGATTTTTGCAGTTAGTCTTTTCTAACATATAAACAGATTTAGCTAATCACTACATGCTTTAAACTGTTACGCCCTCAGCATTAGCTAGCCTGATCTCTCATATCTAATTGGTTTTACCATTTATTCATGGTAGATCATTAGGACATTGTTTAATTTTTAGACATTTAAGAATTTCTTAATATTCTATCATTATTAGTTTTGATTACAACGTGTGTCCCCTTATAACATGTTTCAAATGATGTAAATGTTGGAAACCATTAAATCTTGCTTTCATGTTACAGTATATAACAATTTGAATGTATGGTCCAAGTGTATTTGAAAGAATATCGTTACTGCAGTCAGTGTTTTAGAAATCTCAGGGTATTTTTATGACCTTCAAGAGGTTGTGAGTGGGAAATACAGACTAGATACAATGAGATGGGTTTAATCAAGTGAAGATAGAAAGTTATTTGCTATATGTGGAGTTAAATAAATCTGTCTCTATTTCTAGTGTAGACAGGTGTCACTTTCCAGTCACAATGCAGCACTGCTAAATTCATTACGATCGTTGTCAAGAAGTTTAGGCAAAGAAACAGGAAACTGGATTTTTGCCTGTGTTTGCCAACAATTACAGAGAAGTTTGGTAAACTTTCTACCATGGTTATCATCTTGTCTGTTTCCTTGGAGTTCCTGAATCCTGTGACCTTCTGTGCATGCACATGGAAAATATTTAGACTTTTAGGTACATCATCTTTTTTTTCATTGCAAAAAAGTCCTCTTATCTCTAAAACTCCTTCTTGCCTAAAATAATCTTTATTATAATGTTAGAGCTTTATTATCTATTATATAATAATTCTTCATTATAGATATCCCCCTCTATCCTTTTGTTTGGATTTTCGATACTCTGTTATCCTTTCTGCCCCAGGCTCCTGATTGGATGTTTTCTACTGATGTATCTCAGACTACCAGTCTTTGTCTGAGCTGTCCTTACTTTACTATATCTAATCATTATAGTATTTAGTTATTGTATTTTCAATTCTTTAATTTCTGTTTGAGTCTTTATTACAGATTTCCCTTTCTGATAGTGTTCTGTAGCCTGCTCTTGATGTTTTTGAGCAGCACATTAACATAATTTTTAAAAGTCTACGTTAAATTTAGTAAACGAACCACCTCTGCATTAGTTCCTATTGTTGATTTCTCCCTTTGTTATTTCTCTTTCTTATTCTTCAGAGTATGTATTGAATGAACGCTGAAGATTTTATTCAAAATAATTCTAATTGTGGGGCTAGAGATGGCTCGTCAGTTGATAGCACATGGAACTCTTTCAAGGGACGAAGGTTTCCAATACACACATGGCAGCATTTGTCCATTAGAACTCCGGCTCTAGGTGATCTGACACCCTTTTCTGGATTTGGTAGGTACTCCCATCCACAGACAAATTCCCATCTACCCACCCTACACATATTCACATAGTTAAAATAATAAAAAGAAAATGTAATGCCACGTTTCTTTGTTCAAACTGCTTGGCAATGTTAGTCATGAACTTGGAAATGCCATGTCCTAGCTGGAAGGTGACACAGGGCACAGACTGTCATATTTACTTTACTTTCATATACGGTAATTGTTTGCCCCCTAGATGTGAACTTGATTATATCTTATCTGTTACCAGGTTTGTATTTTCAGTCTTTAAGTTCTCAGTATATTGCAGTTTTTCCATAGCCATTGGTAAATTTTGCAAGATTCTCCACAGGTAACATTTTTCTTCTTCAATGCTTTCAATGACTGGACCCAGAGAACAAAGGCAAGAGCTGGATCTCCTTTTTCTCACCTCCAGTGGAGCTACACTATAGCTAAGGGAAAACGGAGGGACAAAAATCACTAGGTGGACAAGGTCCCAAAGTTCAGCAGTCATGAATGGAACTTGTTTAATGATTTTTGTTTGTTCTTCCAGTAAAAAAAAAAATCATATCAGGATTTCCTCTTGGAGGTAAAAGTTGATACAATGAATATTATTTGCTCATATCATAATGAAGTAAAAATTCCCCATTAAATGATGAGGATGCTTAATAATCTACAGATGATGTAGAGTTGAGAGTTTATCTTTGTTTGCCAATGATATCTCATTTTAAACGTCTCTTCTCCCCCCAAGTAAAAGGGATGCGTCTTGCCACAGAAAGAAGTTGTAATTCAAGGTAACTTTCTTTCTCTTTATACGAACTTGCTCCTCTTCTCACCTTTGTGGACATAAATTTGATGCTATATGTAAATGTGCCTTGTAAAGTCTAAAGTGCCATAAAAATGAAGCTATTTTACTTAATAATTAACATTAATGCTAATAAAATGTTGTCCCCTATTAAAATGCAAATGCTTTGGGGAGACTAAAACATTAAACCAATTATGCATGACTCGATGAGAAATATCTCATCAGCAACTTTCCTAGGCAGTCAATGAATTGGTGTAATGGAAGACAGGTGTGTGTGTGTGTGTGTGTGTGTGTGTGTGTCTAGGACTGGAGAGTTAGGAGTCACTTGCTTATTACTAAAAGCAGCGGGAGCTTACATTTGCTAACATCACTGAAAGGCTTAGAGAAATGACTCAGTCAGTTCTGATCACTAGAATCCATGTAAAAAACTAGATATGTGGAGACTGCAGTTTGAGGTGGAGACAGGAGAGTCCCCTAAGGCTTTCTGACCAGCTGACTAGTCAGCTTGTGAGCTCTAGGTTCAGTGAGAGTCCCTGTGTCAGAAAATAAGGTGGAGAGTAAAAGAAAAAAAAATGATGTTGACTTCTGCCCTACACATGTGCACCTCCCCTGACCCCTGTATATACACCATAGCCCACACACCATAGCTCACACACTCAAAACACACATACACACACCATAGCTCACACACTCAAAACACACCAAAATATACTCACAAAATAGGCATAAGAAAATGCTGGCAGTCGAAAGGGCTCTCATCTTTTACAAAATTTGTCCATTTCCAGCTTCTGTTTTCTTATGCCCTCCTTCCTGTTGCCAACCCTCCTATTTTCCTTCTTTCTTCCTTAGCTGAGATGTAGCAAGTGAGACCATTGGCCTCTGCCTTAGGGAGCTTAGGGTCACACAGGCTCAGAATATGTCAGATATTTTGCTGCAGTGCGTTGTCCATAGCTAGGACAGCGCAGTGCCTTGTGGGATTGCCTAATGTGGTTGGGAAGGTTTTCCAAATATGGCGAAGGTGAAAACTGAGACATAAAAATCTGAGAATGAGTAATGTAGGTTATATATCTGATATAATTATATGTATGTCTATAAAATATATTTTATATGTATAATTGTGTGATGATATCATATAAGTGTTAATATGCTTTACCTTATGTAGGCATTATCTTTGTATAAGTGTTTATATCTAATTATATCATTGGTCAGCTCTTGTGACCAATGTAGTTAGTTATCAGGTTGCATAATAATTCTCTTGAGTGTATTCCTCCAGTTTACCTGACACTTCATGTCATTTATCTGGTGTTTCCTGTGTCTGATTAACATACTCTGCCCTTTATTTGTATGAGGTCAACTTTTAAAAATGATACATACAAACACGATCTTACTGCATTTGTCTATCTGTGCCTGATTGATTCAATTTATCTTGGCATTCGTCTGGCTTCCCATATCTTGTACATGATAAGTGCAAATAATTTAATTTCTGTTAAAAGTACAAATCGCCATGTTAGAATGTGGTGAACCCCCAGTGGGTTTTAAGCAGCAGCATCATGCATTGTAGAGCATTATGCCTTAAAGGGAATCTGAACGCAATTTTTATACTTTAAAATAGGGATAAACATTTTCTTCTTCTGCATCTCAGTTTAATGTTTACTTCTTCACTCCAAAATTAAGAATCATGAAGTCTTGGATGAAGTCTGAAGTCCAAACAAAACGATGTAAAATAAAATGCAGTAATATAAAAATTAAGGTATGAGGTTCAGTGCTTGTCCTTAAGTGTCTTTCGGCAGATGGTGTTAACTAAAGGCAAACAAGCACGTGGAAGGCATCTGGGCTTTTCTGTCTGTGTGCTCTGGCAAGGCTTATCCCCCAGGAAGGCAGTTCAAACTACATTTAAGATATTTCTTTTGGTCTTCTGCTCTCTGATATCCTGTGTGTGTGTGTGTGTGTGTGTGTGTGTGTGTGTGTGTGTGTGTGT
>JANHMN010000012.1:37424222-37437884 GCA_030674055.1 Rhabdomys pumilio
GTGTGTGTGTGTGTGTGTGTGTGTGTGTGTGTGTGTGTGTGTGTGTGAGTTTGGCTGTGTGTTCAGGCACACAGTACAACATTAGGTGTCATTCCTCAGGTCCTGTCTACCTTTTGTTAAGATGTGGAACTCGTTAGCATGGAACACACTGGACTAGATTAGGCATCCTGCTCCCAAAGCCACTGGGATCTGCTGGCCTCCTACCCGGTGTTGAGATTACAAGCATACACCACAACATGTAGCTCTGTGGGTTCTGAGGATTGAACTCAAGTCTTAGTTCAAGGCATGCACTTAAACCAAATGGACTATCTTGATAATTTCAATCTAAATGTTTTTCTTCCTTAGGCTCTCTTCTCTCAGATGGATACTTCAGAGAATTTCAGATTAGTTCCTGAGAATCCCACTCATACTCAATATTTTTTGTCTCTTTACCTGGTACACTATTTCACCTTCTGTAAATTCCTTGATTTGGAAGTTAGAGAAGACAGTCACTAAAGCAGTTGATCAAGGCTGTTTCCCCTGAGAGACTGCATGGTAAGTATAGCAAGGTCTAGAAAGGAAATTTCCAGTAGAATTCTGGAAAAATGTTTATAGCCACAAGGGAAATAGAGTTTCACAAAACGTGGAAGAGAAATGATATTTCAGATGCAAATTCATTTGGGTTTTTAACTATTTTCAGCTTTGCTTATTACCCCCTGTGGTATATGCTTTCTTTGTGGGTTCTCAGTGACTGATCAATGTGAACTTTATTTGAGCCTGTGGTCACAGATTATTTCCAGTGTTGGTAGCTCCTTTGAAAGAGGTTGCATTTGAAGACTAGACACATCACATTCAAACCTTTAGGTCCCATGTGCTGCAGACCAGAGACAGGAGTTGAGGGAGAAAGGAAAGTGCATGTTGTGTGCCTACAGACATTAGAATACATATATTAGCTTGCTTGAGCATAACAGCCATCTGTGAACATAGACATTTTCATACATTCATTAGCGACGAGAACACCGAAGTTCAGAAAGGTTAACAGGAACCCCAAAGTTATATTAAAAGGAAGAAACAGAAGGAGAATTTGATCTGATGTCTGCTCTAAATAGAAATCGATGTTCTTTCCATGGTCAAATTGGAAAGAGCCATTTGGATGTAAGAGAAAGATCTTCCTGTACCAAGTGATGGGATTCTTTATAGTTATTCACATTTTAGAGGGTAGTTGATATTCCATCATTTAAAAAATTATTTCTTTTGGACTGTGATATGCAGCATGCCTGTTGACACTGAAGAACGTGGAAAGCACCACAAGAAATGTCTTGCCAAGCAGTTTGGAAGGGCCCCATGGCTCCAGTGTCAGCAAAGTTGAGACATACATGTATATTTGTACATCATATTTCTGGATAACTTTGAATAAATAGCCTTGTGGTTGTTGAGAAGAAAAGGTGGGACTACTAGTCTATAGAAACTTCGTGCTATCTGGCTTACACCCTTCTACTTGTGACCCAGCAGCCTGAAATCTGAACAGACAAAGGTCAGGTCTCAAAGCCTGGAACCTATTGAGAGCATCACATGCTAATGACACATGACTGTCAATGGACTCAGGTTTCCATGACTGAGAATGAAGCTCAGAGGAGGGAGAGAACACATGATGAGAACAAGAGCTATTTAGTGGCTCTCAGCTTACTGAAAACCAATCTGCTGAAAAGCAGTTCACCAAAACCATCAACTGAACACGGAGTTGGTGAGAATCAGTTCACCAAAGATCAACTGACAATTTCCAGGAAAACTGCCAAGCAAATATTTTAAACCAGATTGAGGATGTGCTGTTGCTGAGGTTTCCTAGCAAAGGAAAATGAGCTTTGCTGAAGGACCATAGCAGAGGCTAAGAACAGGGGCATCGCAGGGCAGAGATCTATAAAATAATATCAGTAACAGGAAAGTCTGCTTTTTCCAAAGTTTTGTGGATCCAACCCAGGGCTTTGTGCATTCCAGGTAAATGCTCTGAGACTGAGTTATATCCCCAGCCTAGTGTAAGTTTTTGATATACTGTCCTGAATATTTCCAGTGTTGAGACAAGTGCACATAATTCAAGAGAGACTGATACACAAATCAGCCAGAATAACAAATCCATATAAAAACTTTGTACTACTATTGTTGGCTTCTGCCTTTTTTTTAAAGATATTTGGATGATGCTATCATGAGCACACATACATGCTTTTTCTTTTTTTTATATATACATTTTAATTTCTTTCTGGTAGAAACCCAGAAGAGGAATTGCTGGGTCATATAGTAAGCCGCTGTTTAACATTTAAAGAAACTTGATATCATTTTAGATTTTACTAACGAACAATTATCAACCATAGTACATTTTCTTTACCCATTCTCTGTTGAGTGACTTCTAGATTGTTTCCAAGTTCTGGCTATTATAAACATGGTTGAGTACCTCTGTGGTATTATAAATCATTATCTGGGTACAGGTGTAACAGGTATAGCTAGATCTTACGGTGTGTTGATTCTCATCTTTCTGAAGAACCATCACACTGAGTTCCATGGTTGCTGTAAAGGTTTTCAATTCTACAGCAATAGATGAATATTTCCCATACTCCACATCCTTGCCAGAATAAGCTGTCATTTGTTTTGTTGATCTTATATATCCTGATGGGTCTAAGATGATATCTCTAAGTAGTTAAGTTTTCATTTCTCTGATTGCTAAAGATGTCGAACTCTTCTTTAAGTGTTCTCAGGCATTTACGTTTTCCCTCTTGTGAATTCTCTGTTTAGATTTATTTTATTTTATTCTTCTTTCATAGAATACATCCCAACCATGTTTCCTTTCCCTCTACTTCTTTCAGTACCTGCCCCTTCCCCAGATCCACTCCTTCTCTGCTTCCTTTCAGAAAAGAACTTGGCATAACAAGTTACTTAAGACTAGGCACAACCCCTCATATTCAGGGCTGGGCAAGTCAACCCAGTAGGAGGGAAAAGAGTTCCAAGAAAAGGCAAACGTGTCAGAGACACCCCCATTTACACGGTTAGGAGTTTCATAAGAATACTAAGCTAACAAACATATTTGCATAGATCTTAGCACAGACCTATGCAGGCTGCTGCTTCAGTCTCTGTGAGCCCCTATGAGGCCTGCTTAGTTGATTCTGTGTGCTGTGTTCTCCTAGTGTCCTTGACCCCTCTGGCTCCTGCAATTCTTTCTCTGTCTGCCTTGAGGTTCCCTGAGGGACATGATATACATTTCCAATTTAGGCTCATTCTCCACCTAATGTTTGGCTATGCATACCTTAGTTTTAAATTGGGTTACTTAATTTATTTTTTTTATTGGATATTTTATTTATTTACAATACAGATGTCATCCCCTTTCTCCGTTTTTCCTTCCTAGAACCCCCTATCTTATACCCCCTCTTCCTTTATACTTTTATGCCATTTTGATCACATGCATGTATTAAAGTCAGTTCTAGGTTGAGGGTCTAGCAATACATTAGATGCAAATAGTCAAGGAACAAGAAAGACAATAAACACAAATAGTCAAAGAACAAGCAAGGCAATAAACAAGGTTCTGTGAACACTCCCATGATCACTGTTTCTAAGGGCTTATCAGGATTACCAAAATATCTGAGCCCATTTTCCTATCCTAGCCCAAAGTCATTTTCATGTCTGAAGCCTACTTCCTTTTTCTAGCCTAAGATTTATATTCTTGTCTGAAATTACTTCTTTGTTCTAGCCTAATATTTAAGTTCCTGCTTGAAATTGCTTCTTTGTTCTAGTCTAATATTTAGATTCCTGCCTGATTCAGCTACTTTGCAGTACTTGGGGCCTGATGTGGTAGGGTTGTTGGCCTCTTGTGGTGACGTGTTGTCCTGGCCATCATTGATTACATTTTTACACTGGTCTCTAGGCATCTGGAATCCCAAGAAGATTGTAATTCTAGGTGCTGTTATCTGGTCTTATGTTTGTTGGGTAGGTGTTTTGTTTCTTGATTTCTTTTTCACTCTCTAATTTGTTGGATGCTGTAGTGACTGTGTGTTGCCTAGTAGAAACTTCTTCTGGGATCCTGATATATGTGGACACTAGTGGTTTCAAAGTAAAATATATTCCTATGTATTGAGAGCTGACATTTTGGAATGGAGATGGGCTTGGAAAGGAGTCTGAGGGTATCCACAGGAGGGAGGAGAGCAGGCTGTTCCACAAGTGTCTGCTTAGTCCCCTGGGAATGAGGGCAGAGAGTGAGGAGAGGCTACAGAAGAAGGTCTGACATACATATATATATGACAAAATATATATATGCATTTTTAAAGCATTTAGGTAAATTTGATCTAAGAATAGGTGAGCACAAGTAAGCAGAAGACATTTCCCTTTCGACTAAAATTTATTCACTTTTCTTCTTTGTCATTGCAGATGTGAGCTAAGTCCTTTTCCAAGCCCTTACATGCTTTCCTAGAGAACACTTAGTTTCACCTTAAAACATTAACCTTCATGCATTTATCCAACCGACCAAGAGTTGTCTAAGGATTGTGTCTTGGTGTATTGCTTGAGCCCATTTTCCTTTATTCATTCTTATCCTCCATCCTCCTCTCTGCTGCGTATTAAATTTCTATTATTGAGCCTTTTATTGATATATTGATATATAATATTGATATATTGCTATACCAATACAATTATTATGATTTCAAATGTATTGAGTCCTCCTATGGCTAAGAAACGGAAACTGTAGTACAGAGATTGTAGTACAGTCTCTGACACAGCTAGATAATTAATAAACGTTGTTGAGTAAATCATGCTAAGTAGACAGACTGTTTAGAATGCAGAGGTTTATTTTAGCAAACACTGGCTATTTTGAACGTGCTGCAGGTGGGTCGGAGTGAATGACCACTTCCTGGCTCCATTTATATTTTCCACTACTATGGTCAGTCATAGGGAAGAAATACCACATTGTTCCTTTATTTGCCCAGGGGAGTCCAGCAGGAACCAGCTACTTCTCACCCACCAGCTTTCTGTGGTTGGATAATCCAAATCATGTAGGGTCCCCTGTTGTGTACAAAGTTTGAAAGATGACATAATTTTTGTTCTTCATATCTGAAACACCGTGTGATAGTTGGTCTCTCATGGCAGATCTGTAAAAGACGCCAGATTTAAACAAAAGATGGCAACAGATTCCTTACTTGAGTACATCCTTATGTCCATCTAAAACCCCACTGCTGCCAGGGTATTGTTCACCATGAAAGCAAAGTGACCATTACATAGCCTGAGTTAGCATCTGATAGCTGCTCTTTCCTTTCTAGAGTCTCGCTTATCTTTCATTTCCTACGGGCAAAGTAGGTGGATCTATGACATCTATCAATGTGGCTAATCGGGAATGATGGAGCAGAGATTGAAGGAATGGCCAAACAATGATTGGCCCAAGTTAAGACAGGTCCCGTGTAAGAGAGCCAATCCCTGACACTGTTAATGATATTCTGCTATGCTTGCAGACAGGAATCTAGCATAACTGTCTCCTCAGAGGTTTCATACAGCAGCAGATGGAAACACATGCAGAGACCCATAGCCAAACATCAGGTGGAGCTTGGGGAATTTTGTGGAAGAGAATTGAGCAAACTGAAGAAGTCAAGGACACCACAAGGAGACCTATAGAGTCAACTAACCTGGCCCATGGGAGCTCACAGAGACTAAACCACCCACCAAAGAGCACGTAGAGGTTAGACCTAGGCGCCCTACACATATGTAGCAGATGCGCAGCCTGGTCTTTATGTGGGTCTGCTAATGATTGGAGCGGAAACTGTCTCTCTGATTCTGTTGCCTATCACTAGATCCCATTCTTATAACTGGACTTCCTGGTTAGACCTCAGTGGGAGAGGATGTGTTTAGTCCTACTGTGACTGGATGTCGCAGAGTGGGGTGACACAATTCTCAGGGGAGAAGAGAAGGTAATTTGCGGAGGGATTTGTAAGGATGAAACTGGAAGAAGATGAGGAGGTCAGGATGTAAAGATTAATTAATTAATTAATTAATCTAAAAAATTTGTCAAAGCTATACCTTAGTACACATAGTACCAAGGCCATGCACTCATGCAGGTCTGCCTCTTACTCCCTGACAGCAGAATCTTGGGAGTTAGACAACTATAGGTTTCAGTTAAACTTGCTACATACCAGATATGTGCCCGAAGAAGGTATTTAGTTTAAGCTTTAGTTTGCATGTCTATAAAACAGTAGGAGAAATATGGTTACTGGGAGGAGGAAGAGAGGCAGCCTTGCAGGAATGTCTGCACTTACAGTTCTTGAATAATCAGCTGGTAAGAAATGTTCCTTGTCTTTCTGTAAGGATCTGGTGAGATGATTGCTCCCTAAGGCTAGCATGATGAGAACTGCCTGCCTCAGTTCACCAAATGAAGCTTTGAGGAATTAACTTGGGCAGTTTTAATTGATCAACGGGCAATTTCCACAAGTGGGTGCAAATCAGCCACACTGTATTATGGCCTAATTACATTTGTCACTCCTAAGAGCCTGCTGAATACATTGTATCTTTGCTATTAAAATGAGGTTCTTCTAATTAAAACCAAGGAGTTCTGCAAACAGCCTATGGTGCTTTAATTCTGGCAGGCTGTGTTTAATCAGAACAATGGTCCATGCATGCTGATCGTTTCTTTGGGATCAAATCCACCACCTAATGTGCCATAGATTTGTACTGTCGGATGAAGTTGAGAGGATACTTGCTTAGAAGACCATGGCAGTTACTGAGAAGCTGGAAATTAACTGTTTTCATTGCTTGCTCTCAGGGTTTATTTTAGTTAAACGTTGTCTTACTAGGTAGGAGACATTTGCTCTTCCTTTCCCCCTGACTTGAGCATGCAAACACTCCTTTACTCACTTGACATTGATTTATAGAGGCTTTCTAGAAGGTAATCTCCATAGGAGACATGGGATAGCCTAGAGATGTTACTTCAGAGCCAATCCTTGAGGTCTAGGGGGAAAAGATCCCATGACATAGGGGACAGGGATAATCCAATGAAATTAAACATATCTTATAATTTATAGTTTAATGAGAGAGTTCTAGGAGGAGCTAACTCCGTGTGTCTCACCATCTCTATTTTCCCACTTTTTAAAACCCTATGGCTTTAGGGAGGTAATTTTTCATTGATTTAGATGCCTCAGTTGTAGAGTTTGGTTTACAATGTCCAATAACTGTAGGGTATTGATATGAAATATTTAAGATGCAGATATCAATGTTATAATTTATGTTTGTAAGCCTGTGTGCTGGTATATGCTATCGTCACAGTGACTTGGGAGGCTCAGAGGGGATGATTATTTGAACTGGTGAGTTTGCTATCAATGTACACAATAGGGAGTTTAAAAACCTGTTTATTTTTGTCACTATTGGTGTTAAGCCAATGATGATGGACAGAAGAGAAGGGTATTTATGCAGCGTACATGAAATCCCTTTTGGATCCACTTGCTTTGATTTGGTCAAGAAAGCAGAACCATTCCAAGTGTTTTAGGAAAATGAGTATTGTCTAGGCATCATTCCTAATGATGGGCATTATCATTGGGAGGAAGGGCATTGGAGGTGACAGCAGGGTGACATGAACAACTCCAGCCTAATACACTAAAGCTTCTGAAGAAGGCAGAGCTCATGGTAATGTCCCACAAGCCACCACAAGGGTTCTCGTGATTGCAGGAACTCACACTGACTTCTAAAATGCCTCTAAGTCTCTAAGTTCTGGCTTCTTCAATTATGCCACCCCGATCACCTGTAAGTTCTTCTCTTTTCTAAGCTCTGAGTGAATGAGGTGATGGTTCTACAATACACAGATTCCCCTATAAAAAGGAAAAGTTTCAGAGCTGTGTTTCACACTGATAATCCTGGATTCCATCCTGCTTTATGTCCTTTGAAGACTCTAATAAGAACCTTTAATTACTCTGTCAATTAGAAAGGGAAGATGTAATTTCTTACTTTTTTTTTTGTACATTTTGATTCCAAGTGTGACATTTTTTTTTTGTCCTTTATTGTTCCTGTAGGTCAATCAATTTCATCCAACAAATATATATGGACGGAAAGTATATACTTTCTGTTCCTCATCCTAGTCACCCCCTCCCATAATCAATCCCTCATTTCCCCTTCCCCTTCTCTTCTGAGAGGGTGGAGGCCCTCCTGGGCATCCCTCTACCCTGGTACATTAAGTCTCTGTGGAGCTAGGTGTTTTTTCTCCTGCTGAGGCCAGACAAGGCGGCCCAACTAGAAGACCATACTCCACAGACATACAACAACTTTTGGGATAGCCCCTGCTCCAGTTGTTCAGGACCAACAAATATTCTTAAATGTCCAGACTAAATGCTTGAGGCTTGTGGGTAACATTGCTGAATGAATGAAATCTGTAGTCCAGAGTACACAGAGTAGGAAAAAGAGAAAATAAAGAAACAAGAATTGCAGATATTATTCTTATAAATATTAAAAGGCTAACTGTGGGCAATTTGAGAACGGACAAGAGAGATCAATGAATACGCTTCCTTGAATCTGGAGTCTTTGGAGGTTATTTGACCACGTAGATGCATGAATCTTTGTTTATCTTTTACAACTTAATTTTCTAACTGTAGAAATATAATTTAACGTGTAAAAAGCCAGCAGTTATATAATTAAATCATGTCTACAGCAATGTGAACTGTATCTGGTAGGATGCAATTGATTTTCACACTGTGGATATTGAGCCTTTCTGCTCAGTTTGCATGCATTTTTAGTTTCATCTCAGCATTCCTAGGTGAGCATTGGCTGTAATATTTCATGGTTGCCTCACTGATTTAAAAGAAAATATTTGATGTATGATTGTCTTATATGTATAAGAGAATTATGTTAGGTTATTTTTTTTTAAATGTAGTCATTAGCAGTTTGGTAAAAATAAACAAGAATAATAATTTCAGAGACTATTAAACATCTTGAAGAAACTAGACACTATGGGCAGGGTCAACCAGGTAGCTAAGAAAAGCCTCAAGAGGAGTTGGTACTGGAGCTGAGTCTTGAATGGATAGAGACATTACCCACATGCATAGGAGAGGAAGATTGTTCTAGGAAGAGGAGACAGCTGTGTAAATCTGCCAGAAAGAAATAAATTGTCATATTCCAGTAGCCTATTACCATAAGTAAGGAGGTGAATACCTGGAGGTGTGATTGAAGGGCTGGTGGGGCCAGATTAGCTTGGGCCTTTAGATTATAGCCAGGAACTAAATTTTTATTCTACAAGTCATGAGAATGGATTGCCGGTTTATTCAGTGAGATGCCATCAGCCAGCATAGACTAGAGAATGGATCTGTTTCTTTCCCCATGAGAGTTCCTTTCTCATTTTCCCCTTCAAATTATTATTAGTAATCTTGACATTTTAATTGCCTTTTCAGGAGGCAAAATATAGTTTTATTTGGATTAATAATTACAAACAAATATAACTAGCAAGGTAATATATAATAATTGAAGAGACATTTGCAAAATTAAAACACACACACACAGACGCGCGCGCACACACACACACACACACACCCACACCCACACACCCACACACATACATCAAGATGGGGAGATGAATCAGTGGATAAAGAGTTTACTATACAAGTCTGGGAACCACACATTGATTCCCAGCACTCACAGAAATGCCAGATGGGTATTGTGGTGCACTTCCCACCTATAGTCTCAGAACTCAGGGTGTGGAGACAGGATCCCTAGAGCAAGCTGGCTCTTTAGACTATGCCAACCAGCAAGCTCTGGGTTCAAGTGAGAGACCCTGCCTCAATATATAAGCTGCAGAACATCTGAGGAAGACACTGACGTCTACCTGTGATCTCCACACATATGAACGTATTTACTTTCACACACATGTATACTACACACACCTGCACCCATACACATATAAACATGTGTGCACACATATGTATACCACAAATCCACATACGGGAAGAGAAATGTACCAGGAGAAAAAAAATGTTTGGCTTTTGAAAATGTGGAGCACAGCTCCTGGGTCACTATTTTTAGTTTCAAGAGGATCTCTGTGTCTAGATCACTTTATCCATGTGATAAAATGGGTAAAATATCTTCCAAGCTGACTAGGCCCACAAACATTCCTGTGACACGCGATCACTGAACAACAATAGCTAATAGATTCTGCCCACCACAGCAGGTGTCAGGGACACCTGAGTCTTCTGCACCAAAGCTAGTCCATGTCAGGCCTCACATCTGTTCTTCCTTCCTCTAAGAGGCACTCTCTGGAAAGGTTCTTCCGGCTTTGGCAGTCCCAAGGGTAGGTGGTAAGCTTCCCCTGATCTCTGAACAAGGAACACACCTGGGAAGAAACTAACCAGTGGAAAAAAGGCTGTTCAGAGAAAGCAGGAGGAAACCTGGTGGAAACCCGTGTAATAGCAGAGCAGGAAGTGGCTTCTTGGAACCAGGCTTGATATGAGTTCAAGGTCAAATCTTTACCCATGGATTATTCTAAGTCTACATTCACAGCGATGATTAATTCTGTATCAAACTGCTTTCTTAGCGCTAAATTCTATCTCAGAAATTTCCATTCTGATGGGATGGAGTCTTTGAAGAGTACATTCAAGCCATCTAGCCATGGGAAATACATTTTCATTATACGTTTATTTATGGTGCCAAGTTTTCCAATGTGTATTGGTGGCAATTTAGACAATCATAAAAAGACCTATTATTTTTTTCATATGCATCACAAGCCTGACCTTGTGCTGGGGACATGATGTACATTTGCTCAAAATTTTAAGAAATGGTTTTGAGATAAATGTGTCTAATCTTCATTTCCTAGAAGAGAGAGGAGTAACGCCTATAGATACTCTGTCACAAATTTAAGAGAGGCACATGGAGACATCAGGGTTTGCTGTTGGGTCTATTGGCAGTATGGGCTCTATATCAAAGTTTTTGTCATCTATCCAAGTCCATCTAAGCATATGGAGATTGCTCATAGCCTTAAAACTTGAGGGATCTGACAGTGCCCTCACACTAGCTGAGTGGTTCCCAACCTTCCTAAAGCCTTTTTAATGGAGTTTCTCATGTTATTGTGACCCCCAACTATAAAATTATTTTTGTTGCTACTTTGTAACTATAATGTTGCCACTGTTATGAATTGTAATGTAAATATCTGATATACAGAATAGATATGTGACCCCTGTAAGGGGTCCACTCAGGGGTCACAACCTACAAATTGAGAACCACCACTAATAGCCACTTTTGCTGTGATAAATCTAGCAGGATTCATAAAAAAGAAACCTAGCTGACACTCAATAGTCTGAATCATTGGGAGGTGGTGTTTATGTAGCACAAAGAACATTGTCCTTGGATTTGGTGCACCCTGCACAGGCTTTGAAGGTCACAGTTTTCCTGCCTGTAATTATGATTCTACATTTATTTCTCAGAGTTGATGTAAAGGTTAGGTGGCATATAATAAATGTTTATTAAGCTCAACTTCTTTCAGTGGCACATAGCAATATAGATATGAATCAAAGAACTGTAGTCTCTGCTTTGATTATTTTTTTATGTAACATTCTAGGTCAACTAAAATAAGCCATTCAAAGAAATGCACACATGCACTATTTTATTAGTGTTGAGAAAGAAGCATTGATCGGTATATCAACAGATTCTCTTTAGAGTAGGTATGTGTGAAGGTCTTTGAAGACTAGGGAAGTGTAAGCAGATAACTGGAGAGAAGTAGGAATTAAGCAGGGAAAATGTTTTGGAGAGTGGAAAAGAGAATTTCAAAAAAGGAAAGTAGCATTCATTCAGTTTTACAAACAGGAAGGGATTTATTGGCTGCAGAGGATGAACATGTGGTAGGAATTCCAGTGAGCTGGGGGACATTTAAATCTAAATATCCCCTTGCACATATGTGCTACAATATCCCTTCAAGGTACTGAGGGGAATCTAACTGAAGATGTACGACTTTCTATTCATCCATGCTTACTATCCCCCAAATAATGAATTGGCTCCTAAAGACTTTGGGGATTTGAGTTGCAGGAGTATCCAGGTTTGTGTAAGGCAGTACTGCCGTAAGTATGTGATACTAGATAGATTAGTCACACAGCGATTTCATTCTGAAAGTTGTCAGGGGCGTTACACATGGGACCTGGCCCCAGCTGGTTGTCAGCCTGGGTACAGAGATATGCCTTTTAAGGTAATTTCCCTTTGTTTTTGATCTGTTGACATTTTGATTGCATTTAAATCCTTCAGAATGATGTCCAGTTGGATAATGACAGTTCAGCAAAGAGTGCAAAGTATCATTTATTGCTGACATTATGCCTGTCACTATCGTTGATGGGGATAGATTTTTGCTGTGAAAAAACCTGCACTGTGGGGGAAACCACTGATTAGCCAGAACATTTCCTCTTCCATGGAGCAGAAGAAATAATTTCTGTGTACTTCTGCCTAGTGTGCTCTGTGACTGCTTCTTAGTATATTTCAGTTCATTGGTGTTTCCAGATAGGCTTTGCCAACCCTTGTGGCTCCAGCTCTGGCTCCAGCAGTTTTTTACTGGGTGATTCCAGGCAGATAATTCTTCTTTTTCTATGTAGAGGTAGATCTTAGTTCAGGGAAAGGACTTCAGTTTTCTCACTTGGAGACAGCTATTTAAGATAGGCTTCCAGATTTTACTGGTGATAGTCAGAGGCTAGTGTCAGATGAACTGTAATTAGGGAGAGCTGCAATCCCATCATTCGTTTTGTTGTTTGCTAAGAGACTGTTTGCAAAACAGGCTTGAGATAATGACGCCAAGACACCACATCAAATATGGCTGTTTCATGACCTTATATAGACTTCCATCACTATCTTCATTCATGAATTATAAGCAGAGTCAGGGTCTTGATCACAATGCTGGATAAGACTCTGGTTTTGCGTTTGGGTTCAGAAGCTGGTGAGAGGGAAAAGTGACTTCTCCCCCCTTCCCCTCCCCCTCTGCTGCTCTGCTTTTTGCTTTGAATTCTCTCTCTAGCACATGACAGGATCTGGCAGAAGTGTAGTAGTCAGGGGAGCATGAGGGAGGAAGTAACCTTTCCTCTCATTGGGAGAGATTTGCTTCATTGAAACATGAAGTGCAACTTCACAGGGCTGGGTCCTAGCAGGCTTGCAAAGGGCAGTGTGTTGGCAACAAAAGTCCTCTCTCTCTTTTTTGTCAATGAAAACTCAGTAAACTACAGGAAGAGATGACAGCACTCCCCATTTCATTCACATGCCTGATAATAAACTCTATTGTCAAGAAAGCCTCTGGGCATTATCTGATGCTGCTATTTTCTGCGGGCCAGCATTTGCTCATCTCCCACATGACTCAGTGGTGCACGGCCTCCTCGATACTGAGTGACGACCTACTGCCTAGCATTCTGCAGATTCTCAACCCTTGATTGGATATTCAGCTTCTCAAAATGACCACAGCCATGTGGCCCTCAAACCTTTGACGTGGGAAATAGTTCCAGAGGGCATTTGTGTTACAAAGAACTTTTCTTAGGGTTTTTAAATATTCAGTGGTGTTTTGGAAAATCTCTCTTTCTCTCATATATACAGAGAGGGGGGAGGGGGAGGGAGAGAGGAAAGGAGGGAGGGGGAGGATGAGAGGATGTGTGTGTGTGTGTGTGTGTGTGTGTGTGTGTGTGTGTGAGAGAGAGAGAGAGAGAGAGAGAGAGAGAGAGAGAGAGAGAGAGA
>JANHMN010000012.1:37444501-37459413 GCA_030674055.1 Rhabdomys pumilio
AAGAAGAAGAAGGTAGACAAATCACTTGAAGGCTAGTGATGCTTTGGGATCAATGTGCTGTATGCTACAATATTAACCCTCTAAATCCCTATTTTCTCATTCAACTGCCTACCATGGAGGCTGTTTGCAATTCATAAGGGAATGCATATATACTCAGCACATTGTGTATCCCAGGGTAAGCAGCCATTAATTCATTTTCTTACCAAGTGTTGACCAGGTGTCTTCAGGGTGCTAAGCACTGCTTGTTAATGATAATAGCCACAGTTATAAAATGTGCAAATGACCAAGTAAAGTTGAAAATCAGATGCATGGGATTTTCTAAACTTTATTTTTCTTATCTAACAATGATCCTGAAAATAAATGTTTTCAGGACATTTCTGAATTTTTTTTTTCCACCAGCATCAGAACCTTTGTGCTTTTGAAATTTGAGATCTGGGTAGATAGTCTCTAAATGGATGCATTTAATAAGCAAATCGATAAAAATGCCTTGAGGTTTCATTGCTTATTCCTGTCCTCTATCTGAGCATTTTACCATTATTCATTTGTACTTGGATTGGTCTTTTCGAGCACTTTGCATACTTATTCAAATTCTACCCAGAATTCTCATTGCTCCCCAGACCATGATGTTCAAACCACACTTTGCATACTGTGTATTTGGATATTCAGTGGCTTAAGCTGGTGCCAGGCCTAATTTTCCCAATGTCCATTGCTGCCTCCCTCATTGCTTTTGACAGGAGCCAGTCTCACCACATCACACTTGGCCTGTTGGAAAAGCTGAAGAAGCTTCCCCAGACCCAAATATTTGGTGGCTGAGCTCGTCTTCCGTTGCCTTACAAAACCTTTAATTGAAGATGGCACGTGGATTCTAACTTGTTTAAAATGAATCCAAGTCCTGAAATAAATTGAGTCAAACCCAAGACCCCAAAGCTATCATCCCTAGAGAAACTCAGCATTAAAGAGAACAGAGAGTAGGGTTCGGAGACCTGCAGGAATGCAGAGGTCTTTAAGATGGTTCCAATATACTCTATGAGGTTTGGCAAATGTCAGAACTTTTGTAGCCAGACACGTTCTGCATGGAGTTAAATTGGCCTGATATTGTGTTTTGGGAAGTCCTTGTTCTCAAGGTCCCTAAATGTATGACTGTGTCATCGGAAGAGAGTGTCATATAAGGGTCCATGAAATGTAATAGCTCTTGTGGAACAAGTGACACCTCCCCCACCCCTTTTGCCTTCTCTTGATAGACTTAGTCAAGATTAAGTGTTTGAGTTTGACATGTCTTGATTTGTGTTTAGGTATTAGAAGTCAATATGATACCATATAAACTTAGCAAGAATAATGTGACAACCTAGTCTAGTTATTCAGGTGAGTCCTTTCCATTAGGCTCACACAGTATATATTGTAGTAGCATCAACAAAGACACTGTTATGAACCTCAGGCTTTTACACTTGCTGGGATGTGTGTTAGAAGTGGAGGGATCTGACTTCCTTGATCATCCCATTCTGCCACTGATGGCCTGAATCGGGAACTTAAAAGTTATTATTCTAGTCTTACCATTTGAGGTCTAATCAATTTCTAATACATACCATTCCATTTCAACTGTACTGACCTCCCTCAAGCATTTAGCTCATATTCCTGTTCTTAGACGATTGCTACAGTAACTAACAGTCTCCCTGTTCACAGATTTTCCCTCTTCCTATTTCACCTACAAGTTAGCCGACATAGCTATTTATGTAAAAAATGCATTGAATCACACTATTCCATTGCATAGGTATCCTGAGCAACCCCCTTTATCCTTAGGTTAAAACTCCAAATAACAGACAAAATCTACAAGGTTTGCTACAACCTGGTCATCGTGTTTACTCCTGTTGGCTTTGTACCATCACCTCTTCCCTCTGAGTTCTATCATGCAGAACTATAGACTGTATCCAAGGAATTGTGTTTTTATTTTAAAATTATATTTATTTATGTAAGGAGTGTGTATGTGTGTTTCTACGCATGCACCACAATGTTCCTGTGGGAGTCAGAAAACAACCTATGAGATTGTTTCTTTCCTTTAATCATGTGGACCACTGGGGCTGAACTCAGGTGATCGGACTTAGCTCCAGGCACTGTTATTTTTTGAGGCATCTCCCTGCCCTAATATGTTGAATGTGGTTCTTGTTCTTAAGTCTTTACTGGTCTTTTACCAGCCTTATCCAACCATCAGAAAGCCAGCTTAGCTGCTATCCTCCTATGGATTATAAACTTCTCTGTGATTTTCAAACAACTGCATACTCATGTGCATCACGATACTTTCTGTGTAGCATTTGAACCTTTTCCCTTTGTAGTTGAACCATTAGACTATAAGTTCTCTAAGATGGGGATCGTGTCACAGTCACCATTATGTAGCTAGTATGCTAGCAGTGGCCTGATGCTAGAAGTAATTCATTCTTTCTCTTCTTCCCTTGCGGTGTCTGTTCAAGGCATACTGACAGATGTCCTTTTTGTGAGGACACTTGCCTGAAGTTATTTCTTGACCCCGAATACTGATGTTGCTTTATCCAGAAATGTCTCTCCCCCTCCTCTTTCTCTATTTGAGTTCATCCTGGGATAATCACATACCGATTGACTTTCAATGCTTTATTTTACATAATTTATCATAAGCAGACCAGCTAAAATGACTCTAAATGTCAAGTGTAAGACAGAAATAGCATTGTGTCTTTGGGATGAGACACTCTAGAGAAATGCTGAAGCAGGTTTGAGTCCAGAGTTCTGCTCATAGCTGCACTCACGACCACACTGAGATGGCAGTTCCTAGACTTCCTTCCTCATCGCGGCATCTAGAGATGAACTCTTTTAGGATCCTTGCAACTATAACTCCCATAACACTTCATATTCAAGAGAGAGAGAGAAAAAAAGAATCTTTGTGGTGGGGCTTACATTCAAACAAGCTCACACAATGAGTAAATGTGTATGTAAAAATCTGCTTTTGTTCTTCTTTTCCTTTTAGCAGTTTTCTTTTTTTAACGTAGCCCAGGCTGGCCCTGAGCTCACTATGTTGCGTAGGCTGACCTTGAACTCCTTGGTCTTCCTGTTCCTACTTCCCGTGTGAGAGGTTATGTGCATGTGCAACCACAACACAGTTTTTTTTTCTTTATGAAACTCTGTCACTGTATTTTTTGTCTTCTCTACTCTTCCGTTCCATGCATCATGACAGACTGTCTCAGCATGGAGTGCTCATGGCCCCCAAGTTTATCTGGAGAAGGCACAGAATTTGCTCTAGACAAATCTAGACAGTGTTCAGTCCAAGCTTTCTTACTTGTTTGCTTATGTGATCTGACTCTTTTCTCTAAGCACTGTCCTTATCACTTAAGAGTTGAGGATGTGTGTTTCTGACAGCCGATGGGAGGACTGGCTTGAAGATGTTGCCTGGAAAGTACTTAACGGAGTTTACATGGTAAAGATCATGGTAGAATGTATGTAAGTTGATTACATAAAGACTGTCTCATGCTAGACATCGGATGGTTAGAAGAGGAAATGCTTAAGATGTGAGAGTATTCACATGACAAACATGACAATTTCTTGTTGATTTTAATGGTATGTTGCATCTAGCAGAAAATCAACATGTATTGGCTCAAAACCATAAGAAAGAATCTCTCTTGAATGTGGATAATGAGGAAAGGGTCCTGAGGCTTAACTCTGATTATTTGAAGGATTTGGAAGCAGTGCTTCTGTGCTGGAGATACTTTGAGTTCTCAGTGTAAATAGGGTGCAAGGAGCCATTTCCTTTAGTCCTCTGGGGACATTTAATAAAAACCTAGATTTCACTGTACAAAGTAGCTCTCTCTCTCATGCTTTGTTTTAAAAATACAAACAAAACCTGCTCTTCAGCATTTGTTTCCTTCCCAAGTAATACAAAACAGTGACAAATTATTGTTAGAGTCCATTTGTATCCTAAAACGATCTCAGTAAAGTGACATACATTTCTCAGTCTTGAAGGATCTTTTTGTTAAGGCCATTTTTCTTTGAGGAGAGAACAAAACATAAACTCTTTAAGGGTGGAAAAATGAACGTATTGTCTCAAAACAGGAGACCTTTATTTTTGTCTCAGTGGAACATTTTTATTGATTATTTGAGAATTTCACATCATACATCCAGATTATACTCACTTCCCAGTGCTCCCAAGTCCATCCCCGTGCCCCCTTGTGACCTACTCCATCCAAAAAACAAAAAAAAAAAAAAAAAAAAAAGTCCAATTTGTGTTGCCCATATACTCACTGAGACACAGTCAAACTTCCAGCAGCCAGGCCCTTAAAAACAAAAACCAAAAAACAAAAACCAAAACAAGTCCTTCCCCACTTGCACCCTGCCAGAAGCCGTCAGTTGCGGAGAGCTACATTTTAGCATCCCTATCGTATTTTTTAAGAGTTCCTTTTGGCAGAGGGCCCTGTTTGTGGTCTTCACTGCCACCAGAGACCATGCTAAGGTCCATGGCACATGCTGCATATGCTGGAAACCACGTGGAAGTCCAGGATCCCTGCTGCTGCTGATTATAAAGGGCAAGAAACCCACTTGTGCAGTGATATCGATGACTGCAGACTCACAATTGAGAAAGAGGGACATGCAAGGCTTCTGTGGCTACTTGTACCCACAGCCTCCTTCAAAAAAGTAACAACTTAGCTAGGAGTGCACGGAAAAAAAAAAAAAAAAAACACCAGAAGGCTTTACAAAAGGAGCAATACATAAAATGTATGCCTTTGAGAGTCCCAGTAATTCTGCATCAGACTTCCCCCCATTCCTAAGTCTCCTGATTCTTGCTCCTTCCGGCCATTGAAATACTAGAGATCTCTGTGGAGTTTTGCCACCACATGTGGGTGTGGCATTGCCATGCCTTTTACAACCACTCTGGACTAAAACTTTCGGAAATGATGCGCTCAAATAATCCTCCCTCATTTAAGCAGTCTCTGTCAGGCTCGGTGGTCATTGCATTGCAAAAGCAATGAATGCTTGGCTCCACTGCTCCTTACCTGGGTTCCCCTAACCAAATGACCTCGTCAACATTTCTCTCAACATGCTTGACAGCTGAAAGGGCGCTATTTAATAATGTCTTTATGCTAAGTAAAAGAGATCGTTAGGAAACAGTGCATAGCTCAGAGTTGGGCACGTCACAGGAGCTCATGACATCTAAACATTTGGTTGTATTAACTAGTGTACAAAAAAGTAGAAATATGGACCCCTCCCAGTGTGGGGTAGCTAATATTTCAGAGGTTGAGGAGTGCTGTCAAGCTCAAATTATGAGTCAGCTGAAGTTTTGCGGAGTGATGTAAAGTGCTCCGAGTCTATAGGTTCAAAAAGGGTTGGTGCAACTTTTACGGCTTCAAAGCTAAAACTGGATTCATTTTAAATGAAGTTGGAGAGCGATGCTATTACTCAATGCTTCATGTATGTATATGGAAACTGAATGTACTCTGGCAGGTTCCTTTTCAGCTGTGACACAATCTTTGGATCCTTCCCTGCCCGCCTGCCAGTTCTGCCTCCACTGAGGAGAACTATTTCTAATAACTGTAGCCAGACTTCAGTTTTCAGTGAAAATTAGCCTCGTTTGATTCTTCCAGCTAGTGTGCGTTGTGCCCCTCCCTCAGAACCCACAAGCATCTTATGGTTATTTATGGAGAGGCTCTTCTGTCTCAACCGACACCCTGCATCATTTCTGACAGATCACTTGTGCAACAAATGACAAATGACTTGCAACGATGTGCTTGGATGGAGGCATGTAACTTTAAAATCTTCACTGATCACCAGCTAACTACACTTAGGCTCTCGTGCATTACACATGGAAGACTTTCTAGATGTGCTTTTGTCAGTAATATTTAAAATTGATTGACAGATTGATGAAAAATTTTGACCCGTTAATTTATTAAAAATTTCAACTCAACCTGCTGTTTCGATTCTAGAGTCTAGAAAATATGGGAGGTTGTGAGACAGAAAGTATTTTTCCACTGGTCTCCAGAAGCAGAAAGCCCATGTGTACAGATGATTTTTTTTATATCAAAATGTAACAAAATTTAAAAAATAAATGGAAAAACAATGAAGAGAATACATTGAGGGAAGCTCTAAGAAAAAAGGACCAAAGGTGCCGAGACCACACAGGGACTGAGTAGAAAAGCCAATGGCAAGTTCAGTTTCAGTTTGTTATTAATTAATCCTGTGTCTACTCAGAGACACCATTTTGGCGCGTTTCTCGTTGTCTCCTAACTATGTAAGATGCATGAGGACAGTGGCTGAGCATATTGTGTCCATCACTGACTCCTTGATGCTTTGCTTAACCACAGCACATGCAGAATTCACACTTACCGACTGTGCATACAAGTGCAACCTAACTGTGAATGCAATGGCAGGGCGATAGCATGGATCCGAACAGAACATGCATTGGTGGAATGTTTAGAATTCTGGCCTACAGACTTGGTTCTGGAAAAGAGATTTTCTTTTGAGTTTAAATGCCCTGAATTGTATGTAGCCACATTGGCACCTTTCAAAAGGTAAAGGATTCTTAGACTGTAAGTGTATACACAGTCAGAGAAACTTTCTCCAGCCTCACTGGATTTATAGGGTGAGAAGAGCTATGTGAATGTAGGCCAGAGGCCAAAGTCCCTCATTTCTTCCATCATTGGCAAATGAGGGCCTCAACAAGATATGAGTATGTCTGACTTCTAAAACTCTGCCCTTGAAACCCATGCAGCCCAGGGTCTCTGACTGCTCTGTTTTCTTCTCACATTGCTATGGCATCTGGCTGCTTCAGGCACAGGGCAGTCTCTTGACACAGACACTGCCAGAATTACTCCAATGTCTGCCTCTGCTATTTTCTAGCTGTGTGGTCTCAGCTGGCTAGCGTTACCTTCCAGTGACTACAAGATGAAGGGGTGGGGACTTCTGATGTCCACCTCAGCTTGAGCATCTAGAGAATTGGGATATAATTCAGACAGAAACCTTGGCTGGCATTGGGATTTATTAGTGGACAAATTCATTCCATGTTGAGAAAGAAAATGTCTTCATCCTTCAAGAAAGTGGGTCTCATTTTCACGTTAGATCACCAAGGGCAGAGGCTGCATTTTTCTCTGTACCTATGATTCTTGGACAGGCAAACTCTCACCTAATATCCTTTAGAGAGGGAGCTTTGTCTGTCTTAAGGTGCCATGTCTTGTCTTCTGAAGATCTTGTAGGGCCTGTCTGTCTCCTGGTGTCCTCTAGATGGCAAGCTCAGTCCAATTTTGGAGGAATCAGTGTCTCAGGCTGGGCAATACCCTGTCACAGAGTCCTTTATTGGAAATCCAGTTTCATCCAATGCACAATCTTCAGAATGGCTTCAAGGCTCTACAGATTTTCGGTATGCAGGTCGGATTCCTTCCTTTGCAGGGAGATAATGGGTGTGGCTCTATAAACCTCCCATCTCCATGATAGAGGTATCTGGTCAGAGACAGGTTGGATGAAAGACATTGACAGCCTTACACGGACTTACTCATGTGTGTCTCACCAGAGCCTACAAAACAACTACTGATACTATTTTTTCTATAGCAGTCACATTAATGTACCTGATCAAACCGCCATTTCTGCATAGCTGGCTTGTTATGCCACATTCACAAGAGTGTAAGTCTCCTGTCCCAGACAATGTCTGTCTTCTCAGTGTTTTACTTAAGAAGAGCAAAGGTCAAGAAAATCAAGGGAAAATATGATCATCTTCATTAACTTTTTTACATGTGAGACAATATGGAGAAAATAGACAGCTTGAGTCAGTGGGACTGCACTAGTCTGAGCAGCGAGGACCAGAGCCTGAAAGTTTTAGCAGAATGGGGTTTTATGTGGCAATGGAATTCTGTCTCAGCTTCCAGAGAGTCTGGTTCACAAGACACAGTCCACTGTAGACATTTTAGATGCTTTCTGGCTTGTGAAATGCTTGTCTGCAATTTCTCCAGAAACAGACTACTACTTTCTTTCTTTCTCCCACATAGTTGAGAGTTGACTGTTCCTTTCTGGAGAAAAGTAACCAGGGAAAACTATCAATCTTATATTTATGATATTCAATATAAATTCATAGGCTTATCACCTTTCCAACAATGCTAGGACTTTAAGTAGTTCAAATCAATTTAACCTTAATTTCTCTTAAAATATTCCTTATACTCTTTTTACATAGTTTAAATCTATTCTGACAGTGTATATCTTTAGTACAGTAGTTTAAAATATATATCTTACTTTCTTTTTGTTTCAGTCTATACTTTTCATTGATATTCCATCTAATTCTTTCTTTTGCTTCAAGGGTGATAAGGATCTGTTCTGAGCTCAGGTCTTTTTCATGTATGCAGCAAACATTTTACTCGTTGAGTCATTTCTCCAGCCCTTCTTTTTGAAATTTTTATTAATTTTTATTTTATGAAATTATTTTGCTATACATTTTTCAAAGTAATTTGTAGAATAAAAAAAAATCAATGCTTGGGTCATTTGATAAGAAGGATTTGTAAATTGTTCCCTAACATTTCTTCTCCGTATTCATCAAATATATATTCTCTGTATAATCTCTCCTTTCATAGTATAAGCTCTAGTTGTATTAGGGATACCACCCAATAAATGGTTATCCTGCTTAACAATGAGGATAAGATAGTTACTCCTTATGGCAAAAATCCTGTATAGCAGACTGAATGGAGATTCTCTTGCTGACTTTGGAGAAGTAAGATGCCAATTTGTGAGAGTGCCACATGGAGGGTCTAGGTGTGGTCTCTAAGAGATGAGCAGCCAAGTAGAAGATTGAGCCTTGTAATCTACAACCAAGAGCCAGAATGAGTTTGGAAGAAGAGTCAAATGCCACATAAGAACATAGCCTCACTGATTTCAACCTTGTGAGGTACTGAGCAGAGAACCCAGTTATACTGCATCTGACCCCGTCTTTAGAAGCTATGATATAACTGTCACTCCAAGACTCCTGTTTCCAGAAGTTTGTTGTAGTAGGATATGGATACAGGGCATTGTGCATCAACTTTGCCTTCAGTGGGTTTTGTTGTTGTTGTTTATCTTGTTTCCTGTTATACTGGTAGTCTACCTGTTTATGTGAATAACTATAGGAGCTTGGAATGATACTCTTGTCCTCCAGCAAATGTGGGCTTTGCTCCTCAGTAAGCATCTAGGGTAAGACTGTAGTCACAATCACACCAAGAAATGGACCCATCCAAGGTTAGATTGCAGTTCTGTTGACTACATCTGACTTGAATTTGTGTCCACTCTTTGGTGTAGCATCCCATGGGCTCCACCTTTGAACCAGAGAAGCTTCTCTTAAAGCAGGTCCTGAACTTTTGAATTTCTGTATCACAAAAACTCTGTTATGCTCTCCAGTGGGTTATTGACTTAGATTTTTCTCCTCTCTGTAGAAAATATTTTCAGTTCTTTTTGAATTCACATCAGGAGTATTTATAGTAAGGTCCACATGTCTATTTACAACTGTTCAAAAGCAGTTATAGGCTTCTGCAATCGTGTCTCTACAATTATTCCTGTTCCTGCCCAGTCTCCAATTTCGAAGCTATGTCTACATTCTTGAGTCCCATTTCACAAACACTCCATTTCTAAGAGGAGAAGGACTATGAGGAATAAATATGAGTTCATTGCAATTACTTGGCTTGTGAACCTGTATGTATTGCATAAGCAAATGCAAATCGTTAGAATTAATGATCTGAATCTCTAGTAGACGGAGAGAACTGGAGCTTTTAGATGTATGTGGGCTGAACTGTCTACAGTTGAATTTTTCCTTTTCTGAAGGAAGTCTGTGTACCAGGTTTCCTTTTATTTACTGAGTTCTGCCTGTAAAAATTATCTTGGAAATATTCCGTACTTAAAGTTAACCGATTATGGACTTTAACAACATCTATAAAATACTGTTATAGCAACACATGGATTAATTTTTTTGAAGAGCAACACTATAGGCTAGTCTAATTGATATATCCAAGGGACCCTCAATGAACTCAATCAAACTTTAGAAAATGATGTTTGTTATTCTGCTAGAAAAAAGTGTCTTAAACTCCTGATTCTGACTCGTCCATACATTATAGAATGTCAGTTGCTTTCTCTTTGTTATTTCTGTGATATTGCAATGCTCTCTCTCTCTCTCTCTCTCTCTCTCTCTCTCTCTCTCTCTCTCTTTCTTCCTCTCTCTCTGTATAGGCCAGAGAAAAACCTTGGCACTGTCCACTTTTTATTTACTTTTGAGACAGTGTCTCTTATTGGACTGGAACTCATTAAATAAGCCAGGCTAGTTAGTAAGCAAGCCTTGCCTGTCTCTGTCTCCACAGTACTTGGGATTACAAACACTATTATGTCTGAATTTTAAATCATAGGTTCTGGGTATCAAACTCAGGTCTTTGTTCCTGCAATGAAGCATTTTACTAAGTGAGTCATTTCCCTAGCCTCTCATATACCTTGGCATTGTAACATTTACTATGTTATCTTACAAAGTCTGGTTATCCACATATTAATATCTGAGTTCTAAGAAGTTAGAACTGGCTATCATATACAATGCCTGATGCTGGACAAGGATTTCATGAGTAACACTGAGGTGTTTACTGATATATATCAAAGTAGAAGCTTGCTTTTGTTTGTTTTAAAGTCTTAATGGTGAGAATTTATTTGAGTAAGCCACCTAGCTATCTGAACATATAGTGAGATTAACTCATCCTCCACGTTGAGATAATACATAGTAAATTTTTTTTATAACTTTTGGGTACTACTCCCAAAGCATACCCAGACCAATGGCAAACAAAGTTGCTCTTTGTAGAAAGCTAGCTGAATATATTTATATGAATGTACAACAAGCAGATTCTCTCCCACCTGAGATCCTCCTTAAGGGAGAGATTATTGGGGTGAATGAAGCTGGGCCAAACTGTGGATGGTCTAGTTGAAGGAAAAGGCCAGAAGACATCAAATCAATTTGTCCTTATGTATGGAAAGAACTAGGCAGCCATTGGTTGCTTCACATTGAGTGTGATGTCAGAATTTCTTCTAGACTTAGCCCCTTCATAATAGTGTTGTATCAGGGGCAGAACAGAAGGAAAACTGAATCCCAGTCCAGCCTGGCATCTTTGGCTTATTTTATAGCATTATTCCCTGTTGAAGAATAGTTAGCTCGTTGTAGTAGTACATGGATGTAATTACAACACCGAGAGGCAGAAGTAGAGGGAGGTTACTGCAAGTTTGACAGCAGTCTGGATGATATCTTGAGCTCTAGACCTAAGCATATAGAGTGAGACCCTGATTCTAAATGAAGAAGTAAATAAGCAAATAAATCTAAAAAGCCATGTTCTGAGTAGTGTGGTGGATAAGAGTGCTGGAGGGGTGCCTCGCATTCCATCACGACAGCCTCTGGGTAGGGTCACATGCCCATAATTTGCTTCTCTGATGACTTTCATGTAATTTTGAAAAAATATGTTTTTTTTGGACAATGGATGTTTTACTGCAATTTAGTGGAAGACAAACTGTTAAGACAACTGATTTCTAATTTGATATGTAAAGGTCACAATCCATAATTGTGCCTGAAGTTGGCAGAACTCTATAAATGTGTGTGTGTGTCTGTTAGATATTATGTAGATCTCTGTGTGGACATATGACTATGCATGTAGAGGTTGGAGGATGACGTTGAAAATCTTATCTATAGTTCTCACTGTATTTTGTGAGACAGGGTCTTTTACAGAAGTATATGAAGAACATGAAACTTACTAGTCTGACTGGGCTGGCTGGCCTGTGTGCTTCTGGGACCTACCTATCTCTGCCTCTCCAGACATTAGGGTTACAAGCACATGTGGCCATATTTAATAGCTTTTTATCTAGGTCTGGGGATTTGAACTCAGGTACAGTTGCTTTCACAACATGTGCTTTTATCTACCTCTTGCCCAATAAGCCATTTCCCCACTCTAGAAGGACCTTTTCAGATGGAATAAATGAATAGAATTGTTAACTGTATACATTATTCCATCTCACAAGAACATAGACTTTGTAGTCAAAATGAATAACATTAGTTGTGTCCTCAACATTGAAACAGGGGTAATGGTTAAGTAAGCTCTTAGGAATTTTTTTATTTTGGCCACATGTAAATGCTTATGCCTTTTCCAGAGTGTATGCATGGGCAGGTGTGTGTGCATGCATGTGTGTTAATCTAACTATTTTGCTTGTTCTATGAGCCCACCTTCTACTTTTAACTCTCTATCTCCTTGGATACTGGAAGCCACTTAGACCATGCCAATTTTTTTAAATCTTGCTCTAGATTGCAGCTGAGGAGTAAGTACAATAGTAGGCTATTTGCAGTCAGCATACACAGTCATCTAGTCTCCATTCAGAACTGGGCATGAGAAAATTGTCAGTCACAGGGCTTCTACACTGTACCATTTCCTCTCTTCCGCAGAAACTGTCTTTTATGGTCAAATAGGGACAGAAGTAGGGATTAAAATAGGACCAGCATTCAAAAGGAAACCAAGTAGAAAGCTGAAGAGAAAGCATTCTCAAAAGGAAGTGGAAATACAGGAAGATCCTTCTAGATTGCTCAGCACCATGGCTTCATTCATATGCTTTAAATTTTTGGTTATTTAAGAGAAGAAAGGTTTGTGGGAATTTGCAAGATGCAGTTAACTAATTAATTAATTAGTTAATTTAACGTAGTGAAATTGAACTTACTGGATAAAAGGTTCTTCAGCGCATGCCCTATGGGCCCTATGGCCCATGGGGTCTACTTTACTCTCATGGGATTTAAAGCTCCAGGACAGGGACAGCAGCTCATCTTGTTGACTGTTATGTCTCAGTCAATTAATTGAATTATTTGAAAACACATTTATGTTTCCATTGTTTGCCAGGACTGTCTTACACACAGTGAAAGAGACAAAAATTACCTGGCTTTTCCACATGTTTGTCTTAATATGGGCAGTAGATAATAAAGTATCTGATATATTCCTTGTAAATATGGTATTTTTAAATTTTTAAAAATACTTTAAAAGTTTTTTTTGAGATTAGAATATGATTACTTCATTTCTCTCTTCCCTTTCCTCTCTCCAAACGTTCCCATTTATCCCTCCTAGCTTTCTTTCAAATTCATGATCTCATTTTTATTGGTTGTTATTACATGATATATACATATATATGTTTTTACATACATATAGATATATTTCTAAATATATAAATATAACCTCAGCATGCATAATATTACTTTTAAAATTTTATTTAATCATTTTTTTTTACATTCCAGGTTTTATCTCCCTCCTGGTTCACTCTCTGTTCCACATCCCATACCTCTTCCCCCTCCTCCCTCATCTCCACAAGGATCCACTCCATCCTTCACCCCACCAGACCTCCCCACTCCCTTGGGCCTCCAATCTCTTTATTTATATGTATGTTTTCCTTGATAAGGGATGAGAACTATTCTTATCTGTGGGTAGTATCTAAATATTATCTATTATTTAGAATGTAGTTAGGTGTAAGCGTGGAATGTTACAGATGACTTGGGGGATGTTATACTTTTAGTTGAATGGAAAGCTTCATGTTCTCTGATATAAGTGTGTGGTATCTTTATCAATAAAGTCTCATTGTTGGGTTGTATAAGGTCACCAATAGCATTGGCAATTGCTATTCACTGTAAGGTGTATAGAAAAAAGAATCTGCAGTCCAAATAATTATGAAAAAAAATGTTCAAGGCACAGGGAACAAAGTACACACATCTTGAAAGAGCCTATAAAATTTTAATGTTACGTAGAATCCCTTGTAGCAGACAGCGGAAAATGATGGCCCAGTATCTGGCAATTACCAGAACAAATGTGGTATTCTGTTTATGGTGTGCAAATGTAGTTCTTGAATAATTTTATTTTGTTTTTGGATGGCTTATGTGCATGTGTGCATTTATGTGCATATGTACATGCACAGCCCAGGACTGTGGGTGCCAGAGGTTGACAATCGAGTCTTCTGTCACACTTTATCTTATATTCTGAGAAGGATCTTTCACTGACCTGGAGCTCATCTTCTTGGATGGACTTGTTGGCCAGTGAACTCCAGGGAGCCTCCTGCTTCTGCCTTCCCAGGATGTGATTGCAGCCTGGGCCTCCATGCTTGGCTTCTCACATAATTTTATTTTTCTATTTTTAGTTTTTGGGATCTGAGTTCATAATTTCCTCACTTTGGTAAAAGAATTACTTTCATTAAGACAAGATTGCTAAGTTAACACGTACTTTTTCACTTCTTATCTTTTTTCGGTGTGGGGGCAGCAGGGAGATGCTGGCTGGCCTGGACATGCTTGTGTCGTCCAGTGTGGCTTGATCTTCACACTCTTCTTGCATCACTATTACTTTAAAAATATTTTTTATTTTGACCATGTTTTTTTCTCTCCCCCAACTCTTCCCAAGTTCTTATCTACCTAACTTCATGTACTCTCTCTGTCTCGTTTATTCTCTCTCTCTTTCTCCTTCTTTCTTTTCTGAACAATTTCAGAAAAAAGCAAAAACAAAAAATTATAGTCCATACATCGAGAAATAAATAAGACAAAAATGAAAACAAGACAGAATGATACAGAGAGCCTATAAATAACAACAAACAAACAAACAAATGAATTTTATTTTTTGTTAGTTATCTACTCCTAGGTACAGAGCCTGCCTTGGAGTGTCATTGCTATACCCAGTGACACTCTATTGGAGAAAACTTATTTTATTTTTTTACAGTGAATTTCCACTTTACAGAGATTAGCAATTGCCAATGTTATTGGTGACCTTATACAACCTGTCAATGAGACCCTAATGATAAAGATACCACACAGTTATTTCAGAGAACATGGAGCTTTCTGTTAAGGTGAGACCCTTTATCTTCTCCCCTGCCCCCCGCCCCGTGTGTGTGTGTGTGTGTGTGTGTGTGTGTGTGTGTGTGTGTGTGTG
>JANHMN010000012.1:37461260-37485945 GCA_030674055.1 Rhabdomys pumilio
CTCCTTCTCCTCCTCCTCCTCCTCCTCCTCCTCCTCCTCCTCCTCCTCCTCCTTCTCTTTTTCTCCTTTTCTCTTTTTTCCTTTTCTACCTTTCCTTCTCCTTTTCTCCTTCTCCTTTTCTTTTTCTCCTTCTCTCCTTCTCCTCCTCCTCCTTCCTCCTCCTCCTCCTTCCTTCTCCTTCTTCTTCTTCCTCCTCCTCCCCCTCCTCCTCCTCCTCCTCCTTTCTCTTCCCTTTCCCCTTCTTCTTCCTTTTCCCTGTCCCCTTCTTCCTTCTTCCCCTTCTTCCCCTTCTTCCCCTTCTTCCCCTTCTTCCCCTTCTTCTTCCCCTTCCTCCCCTTCTTCTTCTTCTTCCTCCCCTTCTTCCTGTTCTATTCTTATTCTATTCTATTATTCTATTATTCTATTATTCTATTATTCTATTATTCTATTATTCTATTATTCTATTATTCTATTATTCTATTATTCTATTCTATTCTATTCTATTCTATTCTATTCTATTCTATTCTATTCATTTTCTCTTCCCAGGGAGATCCATGCAGGGAGATCAATGCATTTCTCCATTGAATTCTTCTTGTTACTTAGCCTCTCTGGGTCTGTGGATCAAAGCATAATTGTTTAATTAAGAGCTAATGTCCACTTATAAGTGAATACATATCATGTTTGTCTTTCTGGTTTACCTCACTCAGGATGATCTCTTCTAGCTCTATCCATTTGCTGGCAAATTTCATGATGCCATTTTTTTTTAATAGCTGGACGATACTCCATTGTGTAAATGTACAGCATTGGTTTTATCCATTCTTTAGCTGAAGGACATCTAAGTTGTTTTCAGTTTCTGGTGATTATGAATAAAGTTGCAATAAACATAATTGAATAAATGTCATTATGATAAGATGGAGCATCCTTTGGTTATATGTGCATGAGTGATATAGTCATCTCTTGAGGTAGATTGATTCCCAATTTTCTTAGGAACCACCATACTGATTTCCATAGTGGGTATGCAAGCTTGTACTCTCACCAATATGGAGGAGTGTTCCCCTTGCTCCACATCCTTAACAGCATGAGCTAGTACCTGTGCTTTTGATTTTAGCCATTCTGCCAAGTCTAAGATAGAATATTAATATAGTTTTGATTTGCACTTTTATGGATAAAGATGTTTAACATTTCTTTAAGCGTTTCTCAGCCATTTGCGATTTCTTTGTTGGGAATTCTCTGTTTAGATCTGTACCACATTTTTAGAATTGGATTA
Organism: Rhabdomys pumilio; assembly: GCA_030674055.1. Lineage (NCBI taxonomy): Eukaryota > Metazoa > Chordata > Mammalia > Rodentia > Muridae > Rhabdomys > Rhabdomys pumilio. The sequence goes on from JANHMN010000012.1 coordinate 37,462,507, forward strand.
TTTTGTTTGTTGGTGCCGAGTTTCTTGAGTTCTTTATATCTTTTCCCATTTTGTAGGCTGCCATTTTGTCCTATTGATGATGTAATTTGTCTTACAGAAAAATTTTAGTTTCATGAGGTCCCATGATAGCTGTTCTTAGTGACTGAGCTATTGGTGTTCTATTCAGGGAGTTTTCTACTTTGCCAATGAGTTCAAGGTGATTCCTCACTTTCTCTTCTATTAGGTTCAGTTTATCTGGTTTTCTATTGAGGTATTTGGTACACTTAGACTTGAGTTTATGCCAGGTGATAGATATGAATCAATCTGCATTCTTTTACATGCTGACATCAAGTTAGAACAGCACCATTTGTTGAAGATGCTTTCTTTTTTTGTGATTTTCTGGTTTCTTTATCAAAAAATTATTTGTCCATAGGTATATGGATTTATGTTTCTTATTTAAATTCAATTTTTATCAATTGACTTGTCTCTTTTTATACCAACACCATGCTGTTTTTTTCTTTTATTACTATCACTCTGTAGTAGAGCTTGAAACCCAGGATGGTGATACCTTTAGCTGCTTCTCTTTTATACAAGATTTTTTAAAGCTATTTGTTTTTTTTTTTCATATAAAGTTGAGAATTGTTCTTTTAAAGTCTATAAAGAATTGTGTTGGAATTTTGATGGGAGTTATATTGAATCTGTAGATTGCTTTTGGTAAAAGGACCATGTTTACTATGTTAAACCTGACAGTGCATGAGCATGGAAGATCTTTTTATCTTGTGATATCTTCTTCAATTTCTTTCTTCAAACATTTGAAGGTTTTGTAATACAGGTCTTACACTTGCTAGATTAGAGTTATTCCAAGACATTTTGTATTATTTGTGGCTATTGTGAAGAGTATTATTTCTCTGATTTCTTTCTTAGTCCATTTGTCATTTGTGTATTGGAGGGCTACTGAGTTAAGTTAGTCTTGTATCCAGACATTTCACTAAAGATGTACATCAGCTCTCAGAGTTCCCTGGTAGAATTTTGGGGTTACTTATGTATACTATCATAACATCTGCAAATAGTAATACGTTGGCTTCTTTATTTCCAATTTGTATCTCCTTGATCTCCTCCAGCTCCTGCTAGAACTTCAATTACTTTATTGAATAGATATGAAGATAGTAGACAGCCTTGTCTTGTTCCTGATTTTAGTGGGATTGCTTTGGGAGTCTCTCCATTTAATGTGATATTCACTTAAGGCAATAAATTTCTTTAGTATGTATAGGTATTTCCCATGTAACACTAATCTCTTCAAGCCTTTCATTATTAAGGATTGTTGGATTTTATCCATTTCTTTTATAGTTTCCCAATTTTGTGGAGTACAGGTTTGTAGGCTTATATTTTTTAAAACTTAGTTTAATAAGAGTACTTAAACACTTTAATCTTCCTTTTAGCCCAGCACCCAGCAGAGGTAGGGCAAAGGAGAATGAGGACCTTTTTAGAAAGAGTTTTTTTGGAGTGAATCCAATTTGCATTGTCAGGATATCCGCAGTTCAATTCACATGAATCAGCAGCAATAGCTTGATCCACTTGCAAACCCCACATGAATCAGCAACAGCAATTCAATCCATAAGAAATCTCAGAGCTCTGCTAGCGAGCCAAGTCGATGGAAGCAGCAAGAAGCCCCTCAAACACACCAGAAGGTCTTTGGTGGCACTTTTATCTATGAAATCATGACCCATGATGACCAGCAAAGAGTGGCAAGGTGAACCAATACCACAGGGTATCATCAGTGAAGATCACGTCAGCCTGCCAATGATCACCAAAACCTGCAAGGTGAATCAATGCCATACAGCATCATCCACTGTCTCTTTGGCTATATTCATACTCTTTCAAAACATCACATGTTCTTTGAAGTGTCTGATATAGCAAAACTTCAGATATCCAGTTTTAAGGCTGCTTCCAGGAAAACACCATGTGTCTGTTCTCAGCATAACATCCGCTCATATGTCTGCTTCAACAAAAGCATCCTCTTGTAAGACAGCTTCCAGGAAAACATTACATGCCACAACTGAATCTCCAAAGAAATCAGAAATTTACACTTCACAGGCTTTAAAAGTATGATCTAATAATTTTTTGTATTTTCTAGGTGTCTGTTGTTATGTTCCCCTCCTTTGTTTCTGATTTTAAGTTTGATATTTTCTCTGTGCCTTTTGGATGATTTTTTTTTTTAAAAAATCTTTTTGATTTTCTCAAAGTACCAGCTCTTGGTTTCATTAATTATTTGTGTCTCTTTGTTTCTATTTTCTTGATCTCAACCCTCAGTTTGATTATTTCCTGCTTGTATGTGCTTCCTTTTTGTTCTAGAATTTTTAAATGTGCTGTTTTAAGTTGCTAATATGAGATCTTATTAATTTCTTTATGAAGGCATTTAATGTTGTGAATTTTCCTCTTAGGACTGCTTCGATTGAGTTCCATAAGTTTGGGTATGTTGTGTCTTTATTTTCATTGAATTCGAGAAAGTCTTTAAGGTATTTTTTTTTTTTTTTATTTCTTCCTTTACCCATTGGTCATGAGGTAGAGATTTGTTCAGTTCCCATGAGATTGTAGGCTTTCTGTTGTATCTGTTGTTAAAAGCTAGTTTTAATCCTTGGTGATCTGATAGGATGCAGAAGGTTATTTTAGTTTTCTTGTATCTGTTGAGACTTGCTTTGTGACCAAGTATGTGGTCAATCTTGGAGAAAGTTCTGTTGATGTGTTGAGAAGAAGATGTATATATCTATTTTTTTGTATGTTTTGGTGAAATGTTCTGTAGATATGTTAGACCATTTTGTTCATAATACAATGAACAAAGTTATTATTATTTCTCTGTTTTGTTTTTCTTTGCATGACCCATCCATTGGTGAGAGTTGGGTATTGAACTTTCCCATTATTAGTGTGTGAGGCTTGATGTGTAATTTAATCATTAGTAGTATTTCCTTTGCAAATGTAGGGAGCTGTGCTTGAGGCATAGATGTTAAGAATTAAAATATATATATATTTTAATATTAAATATATATATTATATATATAAAACATTATATATATATAATTCATATGTATATATATATATACACATATGAAATTCTCACATAATTAATAATATTTTATTATTATAAACCAAACCAAACCAAACTAAAATACTTGTTTCACAATATCTGGATGAGAAATCAGCATTATCTAACTCAAGATTTTAATCTTGAGTTCAAGATCTCACATTTGCTTTACTGTAGTTTCTTCTGAAGACGTGATTGTGAGGCTATAGAGGTGACTTCCAAACTCACTCCTATGATTTGTTTGTTTTGTTCAAGAGCGGTGCCAACTGGGAGGTCCTCAGATGATTAAGGAAGTGCCTTTAGAGGTATTGTGAGGTATCTACTATTACCCTACCATGTATTCTGACCATGCTTTTCTGTAAAAGTCAAAGCACCAGGACCAATGGCATGCAATTTTTGAAACTGTGGGACAAACTAACCACTTTCTGTCAGTTAATTTTATCGGTCATTTCTTTTGCAGTATTAACACTGTCTGATGGTGATCCTAATAAAGACAAATCATGGAGGAGACAGAGCTTCAGATTCCCAACAAAGTCCTAGAATCACAACAAAGCTTCCAGTACTGGAACTAGGTTACTTCCAATTGATTCATTGGCCAAAGGGATTCCATGGAAATCCTGAAACAATCCAGGCTGTTTTGTCAAGACAATAGGTTCCTCTCTACAAACTGATACCAATTACCCACTGCTGAAGACAACATCTACACAACTCATTGAATATGCAGAGGTCTAGCTTGCTGCCTACATAGAACCTTCACTCCTACATTCTAGTGTCTTTGGTATAGGCAGATACACTGCAGGTTACCAAAACAGAACCCTAAACACCAACCCAGCCACAATCCCTTTGATTTACTATGCTGTCCTGCTGCAAAATATGTTAGGGCAACAGTGGCACAAAGCTTACGGTAGTAACCAACAAATATCTGCTTGTCACAAATATTACTTAATCCTTAAAAAACTTAAGCAACTTGTTCATATCAATTGAAAATTTCTAACATAGATGCCTGACAGCAGCCCTGAGCTCAGTGATAAGATTTAATTTTGGGTGTTCTCAGAGGTTTCTCACTTCTATGGTTTTGTTCTGACACCACTTTGTTTGTGAATTCTTCTGACACCTTTTCCTCCACTATTATTCAAAAGTCATATTTATATTTAAATTGTCTTCACACACATAGTCTCTTTTGGACAGTATCTCCAGTCTACCTTTGTTCCTTCACAGTCTTCTTCCAGCTGGAATTTCTTGGCCATATTGCTATTCTTCATAAATTCCCAGGTCATGGAGACATACTGAGATAGTGTCTGTTATGGTTAAGGTAGGAAGATTCGTGCCTGTTAGAAGAAGCACTTGCCTTATGGTGCTTATTGTGAGAATTAAGTGAGCCCAGATTGCAGTGTAAACTCAATGGAATGGTGGTCTTCGCAGTGAAATAAAAAAGAAACCATCTCTCACATTGAACTGACTCTTTGATTTGTTCTACATACAGCTTTGACTTTAAATTTCCCCCAGACTCAACTGTTTACATCTACAAATACTAGTTTCCTTAAATTAGATTAGCCTCAATGCCTCTAAGCATCCTTTGTTTTATTCTCAGTCCATTCTTTCTTGGAGCCAAGACGTCTACTCTAAAAATGTACAGTCATAGGTAGCATAGTTATGCTATAGTACCAAAGGACTTCCAAATTGCAATGGTACAATAAAAACAATGTTTGTTCACATTGCATATTAAGAATAAGTTCCATGTTTTCAGTATAGTGTTTAGGCTGACAAATAATGTACTTTTAGATTGTTAGAGGAAAACATGCAAAACCACACAGAGATTGCATATACTCTTGTAGAAATGGTGAATTACTCTTGTCAGGCAAAGATATTTGTTATTTTTGCTCATCTTTCTTAGCCAGACTCTTTTATCCGTATCATGAATTGAATTGTAGTTTTTCAAGAAAAGAGTCACACTACTGTCAACTCCACATATATGTATATGTATACACACATATTGCTTCAATACACACACATATGTGTGTGTATATATATATGTATATATAAATATATTTATATATATAAATATATAAATATATATATATATCAATAATACCTTGTTCAAAAAGTTTAACATTGTTTAATAAGATTTTGCTGTAGGAAAATTTACTTTGTAAGAGATGTGCATAAAATCATTCTGTATAGTAAGGTCTACTTTACTGAGAATGGGTATGATTCCTCTTTGTTTTTTTCTTGTTCTGTTAATACTGTAAAAAAAAGCCTGGCTGTTCAGCTTTCTATTATAAGAAAGTGTCTACTCCATAGTGTCTGGAGCAATGGTAGAGAGTCACTGCAGATGAGATGTAAAGCCAAGTCTTATTGCTGATTGGAGATACCGAAATTGGGTGGATAAATAATGTTTCCAGGTTTTGTGGTCATCAAGAGTGAAAGCATTCTGTAGTGAGATAAAAAAGAATTAGAGGAAGGTTTAGATTTTTGTTTATTTTCACATATGCTCAGGGAAGGGAGTGTTATGTTCCTCAAGGCAGAATCCCATAGACTGGGATCTTTAACAGTACATATTGTGGGCAGACTTGTGGAGTGGGGGATCACTCCTGAGCTAGGAAATTGGTGAGGGAATTGAAGAAATAAGGTTTTACTAGAATAGGATTACTCCATTTCTCCATCTGTACATGGAAGTTTTGGACGTGTCAGGACATCAGATATATGAGAATGGCCAATTCTGTATGGCTAATGACACATATGCTTTTATAATGAATTTAGTAGTTGTCTCAGCCAGCCATGTTTTTTCCAGCTGGTTTTGAGCAGTTCTATATTTTTATTGCTAGGGGGTGGACTTTGAGAGTTTAAAGTCTCATATCACTAGCTCACTCTCTCTGCTTTGTGCTTGTGGTTGACGATGTGAGCTCTAATTTTCCTGCTCTTGTCACTTGCTTGCCAATTGTCATGGCTTTCTACAATGATGGACCTTTATTCCTTTGAAGCCCTAAGCCTGATTTAACTGACTTCCATAAGTTGCATTTTATCACAGCACCAGAAAAGTAACTAATATAGCTATGTGGTTGCATCAGCCTCTTATGTCAGCCAGTTTAAGATTTTTTCTTATGCTTAGGTAGCCTACCTTTGTCTCCTATTGGCTAAAGGAAGATCTATGGCCACATAGGTCATAAGAGAGATTTTTCTGCTTCTATCCTGTCTAGTTCTTTCAGCAACCACAGTGTCATTACCATATCTTTAGGTGAAAAGATCACTCAGGCACATAGAGTAATTTCTCCAGGTAGGACATGATACATAAATATTTCATATGTACTAAGCAATTGCAAATCATTGCATCTTTCTGGAAAGTCGCATTTCATAAATTAGTCAATGTTTGGCTTGGATTAATATTTATTATATTAACATTTACATTAAATTACATTAAAGTATCAATTTAAACATGCATCTAGCAAATCCAATTTGCAATCGTGGGATATTTGCAATGTATTCATTGAATAATCAGACATTTATAAATCATTCTAAACCATTTCTCAATATATAGCAAGATACACTAAGGGTGCTCTTTGAGAAAAACAAATTTTACTCTCTCAAGGTGATTTTGGCCTCTTGGTGCATATCAAGAATCTTAGATTTTTAAAAATTACCTAATATGCATCTTGAATATTAATAACCTAACTCAAATATTAGTCAATATGTATGAAATATAAAATTTCACATATGTATAAATGAATTATAGTATATTATATGTGATATATAAACACAAGCATACATACATGAATGGTGCATGTATAGAATTCATACACATATGTAGGTTATGGGCCCTTCCTGTCATGTACTAAGTATGTATACTAAGCTTTGCTTTGGGTAGTTCACATTATTTTCATACTTAATACTTGGAGGATTCCCTCAAGATATTGATAATCTTTCTTTAGAGACAAAGCTATTGACGTTAAGGGAAGTTAAGTATTTGTGAAAGACAATAATGATTGGTGGTGGAGCTTGCCCTTGAATAACTATGTGTTTACCTTCACAGTTCCTCCTTTTCAGCACTGCATGATAAAGCTTCCTGTCAAGCACCCACAGAATCAATTCTCACAGATCTTTCAGACTTTCCTAGGAAGAAATTTTAGCATCTACTGCTGTTATTGTACAAAGGAAGGATCTGAAGTCAAGAGAGTTTGAAGTAATTCATTCAGAACAATGAAAAAGCCCACATCAGACTTACAACCTTAAGTTAAATAGTTCTCGCTCTTTTGTTTTGTTTTGTAGTATAAGAAAGGGTGTTCTCACCCTTATTTTCATTGTGCCCTATGTACCCCACCTTGCTCCTTTTAAAATTTATGACCTCTGTTTTTTTTAAATTTGTGTGTCATATATATATATATATTCCTAAATATATAAATACATTCCGCTCATTCTGTACAGTCAACCATCCTGTTTTACTTTCTGATTATCCATACTGATGTTCGAGTTCTGTGTTCCAGTAGTGATCTATCAATTCTCAGAACCCAAAGCATTTGTTAATTTCTGTCTTTGGACACATTACTAATGGTGGCCTTTAGGTCTCCTGTCTCTTCATGTTGGGTTGATGAAGTCATTAAATCTTGAGAATGTTCTCAGACTTGAAGGGTTCCCCATTTTCTCAGTTTTCCATGTGCTCTGTGCTATCCAAGTCTTGATCATTTCCTATGTTAGTGTGTGTCAAAGCTTTCAACAGAGTTAGCTGAAGGCAGGCTCTTGAACTTGACAAGAGATAGAATCAATATGAATTGTATTTATGCAGTGCCTACAAAGGGCTAAGACTGCTACATAATTGATTTCATCTTTTTCTCCTAAAGTAAGTTCTATATATTAACATGTAGTACCCCTTTTAACATGTAGTATCTCTAAGCCCCATACCGTTTCAGATCTCTAAATTTACAGATTCGGTGCAATGTGATTTTAAATTATTTCATATACATTATATATTACTTCTTTACTTGTTCTATTGATAAATATGTTGATAAAATGTAAGTAGCAGTATGCTTATGCATGAAGTAAAAATATTTCCTTATGAAATACTCATTCAACACTTAGTATGAAGCTATACTATGTTAGAACAAGATATTCTCAAGGAAAATATTGGGCAACATGTTACTAAGACAAATCTGTTGAAGAGAGAGAGAGAGAGAGAGAGAGAGAGAGAGAGAGAGAGATAGAGAGAAAGAGAGAGAGAGAGAAAGAGAGAGAAAGAAAGAGAGAGGAAGGGAGAGAGGAAAAACAACAGGATAAGGCAGAAATCAATCCTTAAAAAGAAACAGTATTCCTTCCAATTTGGATAGCAAATGTCAATACAGGCCCATATGTTCATGGTTTGGTTTCAAGTTTCTGGTACTACTGAAAGGTAATCGAGCCTTTAGGGAGGGAAGTCAGCTCACTGAGGGGTCATGCCCTTGATGGCCATACTATGTTCTTGTTCCTCCTTATCTTATTGTTTGCCACGAAGTGAACCAACTTCATCTGACACATAATTCTGTCATGATTCACTATGTCACCTCATCTCTTCATGGTGATAGGGTCAAGTAACTATAAACAGAAACCACCAAAACCATGAGACAAGATAAATCTTTCCTTCTTTCAAGTTGTTTGCCTTAAGTGTGTATCATATTAATATGAAGTTGACAAACATTTCAAACACTTGCCGTTTTATGCCCCTTGGTACATCCTCATGATTGTGCTGTGAATTTAGACTGTGCCAGGTTGGGTTTTTTTTTTTTTATTATTATATAAAGTGCTATATTGAAGTTCTAATCCTCAGTACTTGAGAATGTGTCCTTACTTATGAATAGGAGTTTTGCAGAGAGCGTCAAATTCAAATGATGTCAGTAGACTCTTTTACAACAAGGGGAAGTACGACAGGTGTCTCTGTAACAAGAATTTGGATGTGTACAAGAGTAGAGGGAAGGCAATGTAAAGAAGACATGATTCCACACCAAATGGTGACTGAGGTATCTTGATGCCGGAAGAGGAGAATAGTGTGTTTATGCAAGAAGAACAAGTATTTCACTGTCCATGAAAGGAGTCAATGGTGCTGATACTTTAATCTTAGAGATTTCTAATCTGTAGAACTACAAAATAATTGTTGCTGTTTGAGGCACTTTCTTATGAAAGCCCATGAAATGATAAATTGACCTTTTGATTTCCATTTCCCACATACTTTAATTAAGGTTAAATCAATGTAGTGTTTTTAGGGGTTAGCAGGACAGAGATATTGCTCAACACTGTCACCATAGCAGCCTGTTGAGATCTTGATTCTGACAAAGCAGGATTTGATTCAGAAAAGAATTTTAGGTCTATCTGGAATAAAACAAAAATTAAGGCTTTCTTAAAAATAGGAATAAAGGCATGTGAGGAAAAATTAAAAGCACACTTGAGAGCACGGGTATGGGCTTCTCAAAGAAGACTCACAGTTTATTAAAAGGCCAGAAACTTACTAATGCAGATGTGGATGCTTGGAGCCAACCATTAGACTGAGCTCAGGGACCCTGGTGGGGAGCAGATGACTGGAGGAATGGAGGGGGACTGCAATCCCATTGGAAGAACAACATAGGTTGGCCTGACCACCAGTTCTCCCATAGTCTAGACCACCAACCAAGGAGGGTACTTGGAGGGATCCATGGCTCCTGATACATATGTAGCAGAGGGTGGCCTTATCTGACAGCAGTGGGAGGGGAGGCCCTTGGTTCTGGGGAGGTTTGATGCCCCAGTGTAGGGGAATGCTAGAGTGGTTGGGTGGGAGAATGTGGGTGGGTGGGGGAGCATCCTCATACAGGAATAGGGAAGAGGGGAGAGCAGATGTGGAATGGGAGGGTTGGAGGGGTAACCCGGATATCACAGGATGGGGATTTGGTGGAGTGGTCACTGGGAAATGGGATATCATTTGAGGTGTAAACAAATGGAATGATTAATTAAAATAAATAAATACATTTTATAAAACATTTCAATGGATACACAAAAAAGAGGTCTTTAGTATGGGTTTCAAGCAATGGAATTAAAATAGAGTCTGTCTAGGAAAAGCTAAGATATACCCCAGTATGGACAAAGTCTTCTCAAGGGAGTCATAATTAAATGTCTTACAAATAGATCTATGTACTATTTTGATATAAGTTTTATCTCAGAGGGTTACTGATAAGCTTGTTCTTTCTCTTTTCTCTATTTTTGGAAAGTGAGAAAATAGGTTTTCTTCAGAGGTAACTTGGACAGGATTATAATCTGATAAGGTAAAACCGGGAGCCACTAGGGATGTGAAAGAAGTTTCTGGTGAGATTCTTAGAAAGTAACAGATTGTGAGCAGAAAACAGAGAAAGGCCTGGACCAGTGGCCAGTCATTCTGGGATCCTGACTTTCAGCTTTCTACGAGGCCTCATCCAGGCTCCAGAGCAAGAAGTCCCCTTCACCTTTGCACATTTCCATTATTTCTCTGTCTTTCTATGCTGCTTCAATATGACTTTGGGATGAGAAACCCTAGGTTGGCACATAGACTTTCAGGTCCCTCAGGACAAGGGAGGAAAAGAAATGAAAACTTGTGGAAGGGACAGTCCCTGCAGGAAATAATGCTTGAAGCATTTGCCTGTCTCTACGTGTCTGATTAAATCCCAGCTGATCCTAGCATTGCTGTTTACTTATAGAATTATTTCCCCTTTCAGGTCACAAATGGATGCTTTATTGCATTTCTGGGGCTTTTCTTTGTGAAAGGAAATTGGAGCTACTTATCCAAATGAGAGTGATTTGCAGAAGCCAGCTCAAAAGAGAACAGGCAACCTGAGGGGTTGAAATTCAATCAGTTACAGTGACCAGTGAATCAGGCTAACAGTCCACAGTCCTACAGAACAAGTTGCAATCACAGCTGTTGACTCCTGGTAGTGCATGCTGAGACTTCGAGTGCCCAAGTGAAAGAAAGGAAAGAAGCATATGTTCTTATGACCACCATCTATAGAGGAATCTGGAAGGCTGCTTATCCCAAATATTTTGTAACTTTTACAATACAATTTTTCATCCAAATAGACTCTAAGTTTAATATCTATTTCATATATTTATGTGTGTATAAAAATATGTATGTAAACACATACATATACATGTGTACATATATATGTATACATATGTATATGTGTGTATATATGTATGTATGTACGTAGCATGTACATATGCATATAATAGTATCCTATAATGGCCATTGATTAATTTCTTCTTTTGTCCTGATATATCTGTATCAAGGTAGCATATAGCTATGTAATTAACATATAATCAGGAAATATTTGTTGACTAGATGGAAGATTCTAGAATCCTATAGGTTGAGTTCAGTTTTTAAAGGTATGCGTGATACTCTAGGTTCCAAGTACTGTAAAGATAGAGACCAGCTGAATTTGGCTCATTTTTTAAATGTATTCACAGTGGATATGAGGACATGAGTAGGTAGGCCAGGTGACAGGTATGCAAACAGATCTCCAGATCTAAGGGTAAGGCCATGGGGGTTTGTGGACATGGTAACAAGCTTTCTTTGTTGGATCATTGGCTTGTATAAAAAAACACTGTTAAGAGCCTCAGTTGTACTTAAGTGACTGTGCTCTTGAAAGGGATTCTTAGAATAATGCCTTCTGAGGAACAAATAGTAACACACTGTCAGGGACATACAAGATGACTCTACTGGGTCATTTCATTCTCAGCTGAGAAGCCTGCCTTAGCAGTTGATGTCCTTAAAGTCCCTGATAACCGTTGACATGTTTGCTCTGAGTCCTTAGCATGAGCAAGCACTGCTTTTTACAATTTTACTTAAGAGTTGCAGGATACTGTGTGATGCTGGAACAGCCAGTTATTTTATTGTTTTCCATGAGTGTCTCTTGCTTGCTTGCTGAGATTTTATGCTGAACACCAGCGAACAGATGTGGAAAATGAACGTCTGCCCTCAAGACTCAACAGATAAATAGTAGACATGTAACTTGGTGTGTAATGAGCTTTGGAATTGCCCCATATGCAGAAGAGTTTATGAGCAAAGGTAAAATCACAGCTCATTTCCAATAGTTGAAGCATGGAAATATCTATTCAGTTTAATGGTTGGTTATAAGCAGTAGCATTCTGTTTAGTGTAAACCCATACTACCTCTTAAAAAACAAACAAACAAATAAACCAGAATGACTTACAATTAATTTGGAAGATGCCCAGTTGGAATAGTTAATAAAAAGATGTAACATTATATATTTAATATTATAGCAAGTTAAGAAACATAAGCGCCAAGGCAATAACAAATACTCACGGCAAGTTGCCATGGTTTCGCAGGGAAGGTAATTGAGTCTGTGGTTGCTTTTACAGTCTTCATTTGAGTATTTTTGAAATTATACACAGTTCCTATTCTACAACTTGTTACAGAGGGTCTATAATGCCAGCCGACTTTTGTTTTCTGGCTATTGCTTAACATAAATTAACAAAGCATCATTAAGTGTGAGGTTGTGTTTCAAATGGGAAGAATGAATGATGGGAGTTTACTGGTCTGTAGTGATCAAAACCAAGGCTGCTCGTCACACTCAGAGGAGGGGAAATCAGGGACACAGAATTTGTAGATGTTATTGTGACTTCCAATAGCAACTGCAAAGCTTGCCATACAAAGCCAAATCTCCTGAGGAAAAAAAGTGATACAATCTAATTGTACCAACTAAAGTATGACCCATCCTGCTGTTTCTCTGTCTCTCTCTCTCTCCCTTATTATACTCTCATCTCTCTCTTTGTCAAGCAAAAAAAGAGAAAATGAGACGTTCGAGGATTTCATATGCTAACAGATATTAGGCCCTATTTGTATTTAATATGTGATTGGACATCGTCTCATTGTTCTTCCTGTTCATTTCATATTTATTTCTTATCATAAGGGTCACTGCAGTGCCTCTGAATATATGGAAATAAGGCTACTCATATTTTCCACACTCCACGTATCCATTATTCTTGCTGTTTGGCTTTGTTATTAGTATTTATTCTAAGAGCCACTGAAAGTAACATTTTTTTTTTCTCCTTCAGATGAACACTCTAATACTTACCTGTTGGCCTCCTTCTGGATTTCAGGTTGTCTTGTAGGACTGGTGACAAGTTCAGCAAGTCAAGATACCCATGGGTGTGGATTGCTTTATGAAGATGAGAGTAGGAACAAGATAAAGTGAGAACCTGTGATTGGGCTGTAGAAAAGGAAGGTGGGCTGAGAATTTTAGAGACAGTACAGAGAGTACAGGAGAGGGAGAAGAAGGGAAGGAGAGGAAGAGATAAGATGAAACCTATAGGAGAGGAAAAGGAGCCAAAACCATGTAGTTCTAGGAGCTATAAGTATCGGGGATTTGTTAGATAAATGATTAAATAATAGTATGGTGCATTTGCCTCATCTAAGGGTATAGTTTGTGTTTACATCAATTGAGTTTTTAGTTCATTGTGCAGGTGTTTTGTGGGTTGAGAATTTACTAATATAAATCTGACTGATAAATCACAAGCTTCTAGAGTTTTGATTTTGCCAGGGCTGGGAATGTGAGCTGAATCCACAGCAAGAGAACTGGGAGATGGGCAGTCGCTGTATGGAGCTAGCCATGGAGGCAGCAAGATGGCTGGGGCAGAGAGTAGCCAGCAGTAATGTGGGATGCTGCCTTTTAAAATCTTTCCCACTATACCTAGGAAAGAAGAGCTCTACTGAATCAGGGAAAGAGATGATATATGGAGAGGCAGGGGGCAGCTTAGAACTTAGTTTTGCAGTTTTGCTTATGTGGCCAAAGAAGCCCAAAATATTCTATTCCCTGGACTGATGTTCTTTTGAAGCCTGGGTTAATATTCACATTTACCTCTGTAGAATTTCTCATGATTTGTTCAAATGAACGGACAAAAGACACTTAAATGCATGTTGGGAATTCAATAAGTGCTCAGTACCAAGTGATTCAAAACATGAATATATTAATTTTAGACAGTAGTGAGTTTTGTTGTGACATTGTAATGAAGCATTTCAAAGCCATAGTCAGATCCCATTATTTTTTTTCCATCTTCCCCCTTTTCTCTAGTAGTCCCTTCTCTTCTCATTTTTTAGGAGGTGGCACATATGAAATATGTGATATTTGTCTGAGTCTTACTTATTTCTCTAGTTCTATCAATTTTTATGCAAATGACAATATTTAATCATTCATGATCAAATAATATTTCATTATGTAAATATGCCACATGCCATATGACTATATGGCACTCACCTGATAATGGGCATGGTTCTATAATTCAGCTATTCTTCTACATACTTTGATTGAGTAGAATTCTATATTGCCTAAAATGCATGACAGTTAACTAAGTGATCAGCCATACAATATCTCTGTGGCATCAATGTTTAATTATTTGTAATGATAATAGTGATTTGTTCATTTATACACTCATCATTACATATCAGGCTTAAGGTTTATAGGCAGGAGATCCCTTTCATTTTTACTAGTTTTTTATGAAATGTAAAGAATTTCATTAACATGACAATTCTAGTTTTTTTTTCCATTCTTCATTCACCTTTCCTGTGAAGGAGCAATGGGTTAGTCTGGTTGGTTACTTTAAATGCAAGAGTAGAATCTGAATGAAATGAGAGTGTTGGTGAGAAATAAAGATGCAATATGTATAGTCTGGAAGGCCCCAGAGATGAATCACACAGCATCTGCTAATAACTACTATTTGAGACCAACCACTGAACTTGTTACTAAGTCCCGGGAAAGGCTAAACATCTGACTAAGGATCCAAATATGAGCTGCCAATCACAACGGAGCTGTTACCTAATCCTCTGACACATAGCTTGGATGTATGTAGTAGCAATCCTTCATTAGGAGGAAATGGCAAATATGACACTAGGCTGGAGGAAGTCAGGAATGACACACATCACATGTGCACGTGGCTTAGTCACCTCCATATCCTTTCACATGTTTGCTTTTCTCCCAGTATCTGACTCAAAGGAAATTACATGTGATTGGTTCAACTTGACACTAGAGATCCAGCTTCTGGTAATGACTTAGTAGCTTGGTTGGCTTAAGCTTTATACAGACAACAATGGTAATTATAGACTAAAAACTAGAATACATATATGTGTGTGTGTGTGTGTGTGTGTGTTTGTGTGTGCATGTGTGCCTGTACGTGCAGATACACACATGCCACACCATACTTGCGGAGGTCAGGGAACAATTTTCAACAGTCAGTTCCTGACTTCCGCCTCTCTCAGTTCTGCTGCCAGCTGGTCCATGAGCTTCTGGGCAATTTTTATATCATCATCTCCCATATTGCTGAAGGACAGATGCAGGCATTTGCTTCAACTTTTTTTTTTCTTGTCAGTTCTGGGAATTAAACTTGATTTGAATTGTGTGGCTAACACCTTCATTTGTGGAGTTGTCTCTTTGGCTCTGAAAATTGCTTCAAAATGAAGAAAATGTGAACTTTTCTTATTCCTGGAGGCCATTGTTCTTGTGAATTTTCTGCTCCAGAATTAAACATGGGGTAACACATGCTACTGGGCCCACACCTTCAGTTCCTCTTATCCCCTCAGATACCAGGTAACTGCCAGGTAGAAGTGGAAATCCAAGTTCCTGACTTGGCCTCTGTTTTAGGTACTTGATTGATACTGTGATAGAAAAAGAAAGAAAACATGATCAAGGCAACTTATAGAAATAAACTTATGTTTATTTGAGCTTATTGTTATAAGAGAGTTATAGTCCATATTGGCATAGGCAACATCAAAACAGATAAAGCTGCCATGGCAGCTACAGCAGGAAGCTAAGAGCCCACATCTCCAACTGGAAGCAGGAAGCAGAGAATGCAGTCTTGGTTTGGAATAGTTTTACTCTCAAAGCCCACCCCCAGCCAAAGCCATACCTCATAGATCTCAACAAAAAGTATCCCCAATGGGGGACCAAGTATTCAAGTGTCTAAGCCTATAGAGAATATTCTCATTCATACCTCATGGACTCCATTAACACCGAATGAAGATGACCTCCTTAGTATTTTTAGGCAGGATTAAGATTTCTGGCTGGTAATGGTTACCAGTCTACTTACAGAAGAGGGATGAAAGAGGAGAATATTGGAGAATTCCTTATATTTTGTCATGATTTTATGCCCAGAGATGATTTGAGGAGGAAATGGTAGATTACATATCCATTTCTTCAATTCATTGGTTAAGGTACTTTTATGTAAGTCATGCTTGGCTAGGAGGACTGAGGCAAACCGATGAGAGAGTAGGTAGAGAGAAGTTCAGAAAGGTGGAAGCCATGATGAGAGTCAACTGATAACCATCTTGTTCTCATATATGGCCATGAAGGGGGTGGGGAGAGGACCATCTGTGTAGTATTCATGAAGACAAGGAATGTGAAGGGCTTGGGCTTCTAGTACTAAAGATTCTGATTTATTTTATGGGGAATACTGTCTGGTTAGTTGCCTTTATATTGGTATAGTCAATAAGTTTCCTAGGCTTACTTGGTCAAGAAGAATTCCTGGTCTCAATGAATTTAAATGTCTAATGATGTGTCAGTTGCTTAATAATGATGAGTTGTGAGTATTTGAGTATTTTAACTTTCTGATCTCTTATTTTCCAGAGGTAAAAGAGATAATTCCAGTTCTAGCCAAAAATGTGGAAGCACTTTTCTCCTACCTTCCAGCTATAGAACCTTCACCCACACTCCATAAACAATACGCAGGAGATGCTGCCAAACAGAGTGGTCTAATCAAAAAAAAAAAAAAAAACCAAAAAACAAAAAACAATTTGCCTTTGTTCTCTCCTGTAGATGATTATACTTATTTTATAAGGACGCTGACATTTATACACATGGGAAAGATTCTCTAACTCAATGCTATTGTGCATCAGGGCACTATTGCCATAAACAAATATAGAAATTTGCAGAGGGTCAAACCAGGGCAAAGTGCACCACCATCCCTGGCACTCATTCCACAGGAAGCCATTTCTCTAAGATAAATCTTGCAGGATAGAAGGACTGAGACAACAGTTGTTGAATGACAAAGCTTTTCTTGGGAAGACTCTACGCACACATCAACTCACCTTATATGAGGAACCCATCAACAGATGAAAATACAGACACCACCAAAGTCCACCTTGGTGAACCAAAGTGTTTTATTAGGGTTACTTACAGGAATTTGAGGGAGAAGTTACAGGAGCAGGAATGTCTCAAAGACAACTGCATCACTGAAGCCCACCTCAGCATGGGTGTCAGCTCACAAAATCTAGGAAACCTAGAGGGCATTGCAGGCAGCTCAGCAGGTTGGAGAATGTCCTGTCCAGGTGCCTCAGTTGGTTTAAATCTCTTCCAGGTAGCTGAGCTGGTGTCTGTTTCTTCCAGTTAGATGGTCTGGTCTCAGAGCCTTTCCAGATTTTGCACTCTGAGACTTTTCTTTATTTCTACTAGTCTGAGAGGGACTCTGAACATTTATAGGGTACTCTGGCAGGGAGGGCCTAGTGAATATAGCCAGATTCAGGAACTTTCTGAAGCTATAAAGAGCTTTCCTGTAGGATGGGATGTTTCAATCTCAAAGGAAACGGTTATAGAACATCACAAATCTGGAAGACTATGCATCGCAAATTCCACTAGATGAGTGCCCTTCATCTCCCTATCAACTATTCTTTGGGGGAGGTGATTAAGTCAGTAATTTCTACCAAGTTTTGGAAGCTTTGCCTCCAAGGAGAGCCCCTGCAGATATAAACACAGAGCCCAGGTTGAAGAGAGTAGAAGTGAGCATTTTAATCTAGCCCCCTACAGTGCTCTTCACTCTAGTTTCCCTCTGCCCACCTTCTCCATCATTTATTCTTATAATGATTTATTCTCATGGCCATCCTTTTCTTCTTAAATTGGGAACTCTGAATTCCATTCTCCATCCTTTACTTTTTTAGGTCTTTCTCTCTTTCCCTTGCTCTTTATGTATCATACAGATCCAAATGACCTCGGTCTCTACCATTTCCTTCCAAAGCTTCACCTGGTTTCATCCTCCTTACCATCATGCTCAGTCTTGTCATGCTATTTGGGGCTAACATTTCATTCTTACTTTCACAAATCAACATTCCTACTTTATCTTTATAGCAAATCCAACCTTGTTCCAGCGTAGTCTCACAGTGTCTCACTTGAGCATCGGATAGGTGAATTCAGATTGTGATGTTTGTGTATTATTTCTTAACTTGCACTAACTTGTTTCTCTCACAGAGACCCTAAGCTCTTCCACTGATTGCTCCTATTTCTTCATCCTCTAAAAACCACTCTTTTCTCATTTTCCTACTCCTTCATCAGCCATTTCCCCTAAAATCTTTCCCACGTTTTAACCTCTGGAAGGTCCAACACGTTTGCATACTGTAATCTCCTAGGAATTCATTTGTAGTCTCTACAAATCTTTCAGAAAGACACCATTAATGGTAACTTATAGCTGATACTTTCATGTGTTGATATCATTAGGATCAAGTTCTCTGGACAGAGGTCCTTGCTAATCACCAGAGTTTTATCATTAATTTCAGACTTTGCAGATAGTTATCTTCATGAGATATTTTCCAGACATTTAAAACACAACTGGTAGATGTGAGAAAAAATGTCTTTAACACCTTTCACTCTTCCAGTGTTCTAACAGCTGGCCTTAAAACCGACATTCTCTTGAAGAGTGCATCAAAGAGATGCATCAATGTGTTCATCACTGGCCAATTACTCCAGCTAGTGTGAGTCCTTTCAGATGTCTGTGCTATTTTATCCCCTAGATTATAACAGTCTGAAGACTTCAGACTTAATGTCTTCTTGATTTAGACCTAAAATCCATCATATCAATTTTTCTTCTCAATTTTCAAGCCTTTTCTTTGGCTTAAATCCTCATCTTTTACTCAGATTTTTAAAAACTCAGCTGTCCACTGCCTCTTTTGACCTGTTGATCCACCCTTTCTGAGTTGGCTGTCTACATGAGCCTCTTCAGAGCTTCTTCATGTATTATTTATTTTATCACTCCCCTGTTTCAAATTTAATCACACCTTTCTATATATCTTCAATTAAAAAGGTAATCAATTTATCTTCTCTAGTTCTTGTGGTAGGTGCGATAATGACCTCCCTCTATAGATATCTACATGCTTGGAGCCTGTAAATATTACCTTTTAAACCTCAGTATGTGATGCAGTGCTTGGCTCATATCTCATATCCTTAGTTAATGTTCATTGGGAAAATATGCTGTAACTGAGTTGGGTATATTCTGATAATGCCATCTATCTATCTATCTATCTATCTATCTATCTATCTATCTATCTATCTATCTATCTGTCTATAACCTTTTGCCCAGATAGATGTTGGTAGTAAAATAAGTTGCATTTAGCATAAAACACTTACTTACTTGTTTCTCATCTTTGAAAACAGTTGTGCTCTGAGAGACATGGTTAAAATAGAGGGAGTCCATTGTCTAGAATGCTTGTGATCTACTCTGAGACTGTTTGTGTATTATTAGGTAATAGGTACAGTTATAAAGGGAAAATATTGAGCTCAAACACAGGAGAACCAAGTTCTAGTTGTGAACTTGTCCTGGACCAACTGAATAACTCACTTATATGAAAATGGCCTCTTTGTTCTTATATAGCATATTATTTTAATCTCTAGGTATGGTATAATTTCATCAAGATTTAAGACTGAATTTATATTTATTCCATTTATTCAGCCAGCCTAGTCATCTGGATAAGATTAAATATTTACATATTTTCTCTAATGTCTTTAATAAGAATAGTACAGTTGCCCTCTGTTTGTCCAATATTCTACTAGCTTCTTCCATTCCAGCAAAGCATCATGTTACACCTTTGTAATGACTTTTCAGAAGTTCTTTTCCTTTAAGCCCTTGGGAAACACACAGGAAAACCTTTATTTCTGGCTTCTCTTCTTGTGAAACTCTCTGCCTTTCCTTTGTTATGGTTCCTTCATTTCTATACTGACATGGATAACCAAGGAGGAAATCATTTCTCTGAAGTTTTGAGTTCACTTTAATGCTTCTATATTATTTTCTGTATTCTGAGAGCACTGTGGTTTACTATGAATATTTTCTTTTAAATTCCTGTAGTGCTGCTATGACAGATAGCCATCAAAATCCTACTGAGACTCTTGACCTTTGGTTCACATGCCCATGTATAATCCTCTCTTCTTGAATGTGGGGTAGACACAATGAGGTGTTTCCGATGAACATGAGAGATGATATATCACTTCCAAATATCATAAAGGTGGGTTAGGGTTTTCTTCTCCACTATGTTGCTCTTAGGCTCCTTCTAAAGGAAGTCAGGTATTATGTTGGGAGCTGTCGTAGAAAGAGGTATATGTGAAAAGGACACAATGTCTTCGATGACAGCAAATGAAGGTGTGATTCCTTCTAACAGAAATCAGAATGGGTTTACAAGTCGACATTCTTCTAGCAAAACTCTAAGGTGATTGCAGTCTGGGTATAACATTAGACTAAAAAGCTGCAAGATATTAACTGTTGCTTTAAGCCATCAAGCTTGCTAATAATTTATTGTATGTATTATACATAACCTGTGTTCAAATGTGTTTTTTGATATAGCTAGTATGTTGATGACCCATGCTGTTGATGTTTCTCCAAATAATGAAGCTTGTCACATCATCTATGTTGTAATTTATTTATTTATTTTTTTAATGAGAGTCAGTGTTCATTGATGAACCATCAAAACCCCTCAGTGGAAGATGGGAGACTCAGAATGTGGACATTGTGCTTCATCAACAAGAAAGTCTTGATTATTCACTTACAAAATGAGTTGGTTTCTTGTTAAACCACCTGGGGAACTGAGGGTTTCTGAATGTATATGTTGACGTTTTGATTTAATTGGGATGAGGCATCCTTTAGGTTTTATAATTTTATTTCTCTAGATGGTTCTAAGATATAGCAAATGTTAGGAATGGCTCTCAAGCTATGTTCCCCAGCCAGTGGCATCAGCACTAACATAGAAACTTGTAATTCATAAAAAATCACATGCCTCTCTGGATCTACTCTGAGTTGGGGCCCAGATAGGTGCTGATCAAGGTGCTAATTGAATATGGTGGTGCCAAAAATTTGGAACCACATTAGTGACCACTGGATGAGTCCTCAAGGTCCTTCTAGTTCAAAAGTGAATATGTCTCATAGCAATCTCTCCCACATGAATGCCATTCATGAAAAGTAAAGGACCTATCCAGTTTCTACATTGATAATCCCATTGACCTGAACTAGAACATTCAAGTCTCCTGACAAATAAGACTTTTAAGTTGCTATGAAGTTGCTATTAATCAGTTAACTGGTAAACCAGCCTAGATAATGCAGCAAGGCTAAAACCTAGGTGAGTAGAAATAATTGCTGTCCTTATTTAGCATGTACTCCTTGTTTGGCACTCAGCGGTGACCCACAGACTTCATGTGTATTGACTCAGTTTTATAGACCTTGCCAGTGTAACTAGGATTGCTGTTTTATAGATGAATAAATAGAGGATTCGAAAGGCAAATCTTTGAGCAGATACTGCATTGGAATTTTTCTGATTCTTAATGTCAAACCCAAATCTATATTCCCATTGTCTAACACCATGCTATAAAGTCATGGAGATATTGGAAGATCTGGAGTCACAGAGGGATGTTTTTCTGCCGTTCACTGTCTTTCTTCCTCCTTTGCTATCTCACATCAGGGATAATACAGCTTTATAAAACAGCTTTATATTTCCCCATTTTCCTGTCTCCAGGCACATAATTTTCCACTCTTTGTTCAACAACAGCGAGTGCCAGATGATTTGGTAATAAAGTCTGAGCAAATGGATATCAAAGCAAGAAGATTATAATCAGCTGATTTGCCCTCTTCGTAACAAGAGGCAGGAACCCCCAGGACTAGAATGCTTAGAAGGCAATGTCAAGGTGAATTTCTTGAAAAGGCATAGCAAGGATTTGTTCCTTGATGAAAATCTAAACAAAATGTTTTCAGATAGCAAGAATCAGGGAAATGCGCACACTTAGAGTTGTTCTTATTTCCTAGAAAGCAGAAAAGATCACAGACCACCCTTAGTGAACGATGCTTCACTTTGACACTCCTCCCTGCTTTCTGGTTCATTCCTCAGCATGTTGACTGATCACTCACTACACAGTGAGTATTCAATATGTTACTCAGGACTTGGGACTATTACTCAGTGCTGACCACCCAAGAATAGAGGACCTGAGTTCAGATTTCAAGAACCTACAAAAATGGTGCATGAGTGTGACAGCCCGTCTCTAATTCTAGCACCCTGAAGGCAGAGATGGGATCTCCAGAACAAGCTGGCTACTAAGAATAGCCCTTGTCTGCAAACTATGAATATCATAGAGAGTGGTAGAGGAAGACTTCTGATGGCAGCCTGATGCTTACTCATTAACACTACAGATACACACAGACACATAGACACACAGACATACAGACGGACACACAGATACATACAAACACAGTAGGTATATCAGCATACACTTCTGTGCCCCCCCAACATGCAGACATACATACTTGTATACAAATGTAAAAATATATTGGTCACATATGTTTTAAAGTATTAATATCATGTGTTATTGTAATCATTGTTTTAGAATGACACACAAACTCTCTAAACACTGGCAAATTAAAAATGTCATAATAATGCAGGTAGTAAGTATGAGAAGAAGAAGGTTGTGGGTGGAGAAATAAGTAATTATGCTAATCTTCTGTCTGACAAAGGATTGCATAATGTATAAAAGAGTTTCTTCCAGTGTAGTTTGTAATCCATTTTTTAAACTTTAGACAAGTCTCTCATGGATTAGCAAATTTTGCAGGTAAGAAGCATCTAGTTTCAACTGCTTATTTCTATTCTGCTTAGTTTATTATATTAAATTTACATAAATTTAAACATAATGTTTTTCTACCCAAACAATTTTATGATATCTTAATTACTTTCTATCCTTATATCTATGTATCTAGGAGCCAGATATCTCTTTTATTGTCTGTTTATTTATCATTTTAGATAAAAAACTTTAAACTTTTGAGAATTTTATAAATGAGTACATTATTTCCATCTCTCTTTCTTCCAACTCTTTGTCTCCCCTCAAAATTTATGACGTCTTCTTTTACACACACTCATACACACATACACAAAGAGAGACACACACATACACACACATACACACACATACACACATATACATACACATCTACACACATAAACACAGACATATACACATACACACATGTACACACATATGCACACAGACACACACAGACATACACAGTCACACACATGTATATGTTGATACAACCCACTCAGTTAGTCTATTTAGTGTTGCTCTTATATATGCGTCTATCTATCTATCTATCTATCTATCTATCTATCTATCTATCTATCT
>JANHMN010000012.1:37493809-37526974 GCA_030674055.1 Rhabdomys pumilio
GCAGCAGCAGCAGCAGCAGCAGCAGCAGCAGCAGCAGCAGCAGCAGCAGCAGCAGCAACAACAACAACAGCAGTGAGTAGCACACACTGTCTCAGCCTAGGCTCAGCAAGACTTTAGTTTCTATTATTTTTATGCCAGAATTATATTCAGGGATTTGGAAGGAGCCAATAATCCCAACCATATAGATGTCTGCCTAAATACAAATGCCTCTAACCTCAAACCTCCAAACTTCCTTATGCTTTCCATAGTTCAGTGTGCTTTCCACAGCTGCTCTCTTTACAAAAATTCTCTGCATTACAAGTTCTAAACCACTTGTTCTCTGGAACAAATGGGAGGTCAGGCAAAGACTCATATTGAAGACTAATATTTTAAAGTTTATGCAGCAATATCTATTACATTGTAACAAACATGAAATATGAAATTTTAGGCATTATAATACATCTTCTATTGTTAAATATCTACTTTAAATCCGATGCTAATAAATTCATATTTAAATAACATTATCAGAGTTTTTAAGAGAGAACACACGTGACAGAAATACATAGGTTTATCAACTAACGTTAGTAACCAGTTTAGTCATTATTTTAGTTTTGAATTAAAAAGATATTTTGTGACATTTATGTAACTGTAGCAAGATGTGACAATACCTATACATTATGGCATGGATGCATGGATGCAGCTGGTCTTCAGAAGGTTTGGAAAGATGGTCCTTGCTGTGGTGACATGGGAGAGTGTGGCTTTTCGTGGAATGGCCTAGGTTCTTAGGTTTGGGGAGGGGTGCTGGCCTTGGAAGAAATTAAGATAGTTCTTGTGGTACCCTTGTTGTGAAAAGATCATCAGAAAAGGGTAATCCTGATGAGACCTGGTCATATCCTGATATCTCTGGCTTCTTGTCTTGCCGTGGCTACCCTACTACGAAGCCATTTATTATGAGGCGATGAAAGTGGGAGAACCTTGGCAAAGCTGCCATTATTCTCTGTGAACTCTCAGCCTCTCAGCCTGTGGGGTAAATGTACTCCTTTTTTACGTGTTGCCTAGGATCAAATATTTCACCATGGTAATAGAAAAAGGAGGAATGCAGTGTGATTCCCACTGATGATAGATATTGTTACTGATAATATAACTTTGGTTAGATACTTACATTATAACCCAAAAGAAAGACTAATGTCCAGTGATAAGTGAATGAAACAAAGATGCAATTATCTTCCAATCAAGAGCAGAAAGCCTGTAAGTCAGAGGTTCTTACCTTGTGGGTTGCAACTTCTTTTTGGAGGTGTCAAATGAGCCTTTTTACAGGGATTGCCTAAGACTGTCAGAAAACACAGATATTTAAATTTGATATTTAGATTTGTAACAGTAGCAAAATTACAGTTATGAAGATGTAATAAAAATCATTTTATGGTTGGGGGTCACCACAACATGAGGAGCTATATTAAAGTGTTGCAGCATCAGGAAGGCTGAGAACCACTGCTCTAAATCCTCTCTAGATCTCTTTTTCTCTGAGAATTAAGACCTTGGGGTCAAGGTTTGCACTCACCTCTTAATTCTTTGTGATCTTGTCTGAATAAGTACATGTGCCTTGGCTTTTTCATCTTTAACTTATGATCCAGATGCTGATCCCACCTCTATTTCGTATAGCTTCCATGTTTATATTCCTCCTACTGTGTGAACATGGTTGTCTGCCTTGGGTTCACTCCAGTACAACTTTATGTTGGGTTTCCATGAGTAAAATGTGTAGGGTTGCTGTTAGCAACATTTCTTACCCATGATTGGCCGAGGGGCTGCATATGTAAAACTGGTTTCATCTTAGAGATCCACAGAGCAACACCCTGGCTCTAACTTGATGGATTCAGTGATGGTGAGTTGGAAGAAAGCTCAATTGTGCAGCAGGATCTGGCAAGGCTGAATTGAGTGGGAAATTCTGGGTGTCTATTGTACAGATGGGTAAGTAATTGTTAGCACAGTTTGCTTAGTTATATTACATTCTGCCTTCTTTGCTCTTTATGTGGAATAGAAGAGCAAAGTGGTGTACGCATATGTCTATGAACTTTCTCTGCCTGACTGTGGGAGATTTGGGATAGGACAGAACTGTGAGAACCAGTCTCTATTCTAGCACTGAGTCCCAGAGGCAAGAGCATGCAAGATTAGCATAGAATGCTATAGCAGACTACCACAGGCTAATGCCTTAAGCCAACACCATGTACTTTTTATTGCTAGGAAGATATGGACGTCTTGGATTATATGATGACATAATCGTGATATTCCTAAGAGTTTCCTGCTGGCCACATCCTTGCCTTTTACTGTATGGCCAACAAACAGGTTATCTTTCTTTTGAAGTTATAAGAGTATTAATTACATGACCCAAAGCCCCTACCTTACATCTATTTACACTGGGGACTTGGACTTCAGTATGCCTAGTTTTGTCATGTCTGGAGAAGAAAGTGCAGTAGAGATTGTTTGCTATCTCTCCTCTAGATCGTTTTCACATACTTTTACTTTCCTCCCTTATTTTGACTTATATTTTCTCGCTCATTTTAATTAGGAAATGTATGAGACATGAACTAACCCTTTGATGTTTCCAGCAGTGATACGAAAGGTGATCTGAGTCTGGTGATGACATCTTTTTGGCCTGGTGATCCATTAGTGGATGGAACACAGTGTTTCCTCTACTCCCTGAATTCTGGAATTTTCAGGGAGCCACTGATTGTGGATAATACTTCTCTTTCATGGACCACTGGCCACAGATATAACAGTGATTCTTCCTTGGGATGTCCTACTTCTAGTAGTTTAGGCAAGAACCCCTGAATACGATGATTTCAGAGATACTGTGTATGATGGAGACATACTTAATTCAGAGCAGTATGAGATGCTTGCTAGGCTTCTCAGACATAACAAGTGATCCTCTGAATAGAGCCGAAGAATGCAGAAAGGATGTCATAGAGTAGGTATGAATCGTTACTGTTCTTGTCACACAATCTGTTCTAAGAGATAAGAGAAGACTCGGTAAGCGGAGGACACAAACTACTTGAGGCTCCCATTATACACCAGACCCTAGGTCATATGTGATACTTGATTCTAACCTCAGGATAAAATGGAAAGATAGAAGTTATGGCTGCTAGGGAAACAGGATTTATAAATAAAATAAAATTCCTAGTCAAGTGAGTAGTAGGCAGTGAAAGGAA
The DNA here is from genome assembly GCA_030674055.1 of Rhabdomys pumilio. Taxonomy (NCBI): domain Eukaryota; kingdom Metazoa; phylum Chordata; class Mammalia; order Rodentia; family Muridae; genus Rhabdomys; species Rhabdomys pumilio. Next base: position 37,496,992 of record JANHMN010000012.1, read on the forward strand.
AAATATTTCAGCCATTGGGATGGAGGGCAAAGGTGAAGAGAGAAGCTCCGGGTTTTTTGTTCATCAGCTCCCATTTAATGCACTGGCTTAAGGATGGTTTACCAGTTAGCCGTATAGCAAACCTTACACTGTCTGTTCATGATGGTTTTATGTGGTGTATGCACATATGGACATTGAGTTGGGATGGCCTTTAAAAGTCTTTGTGCTTTTCTGGTGGTTGTATTTGTCAATACACAACCTATGACTTCCATGAACAGTGTCCTTGAGCTGTCAGGAAAGCTCTGAGCTATTGCTGATGCGTGGCAGGATTTTCAGCACAGTCAGTGGGTTTGATCTGTGTCCTTCCTCTGAGATCCCTGTCTCAGGAATTGCAAACCCCTTGTCATTGTCATCAACCTGTGTTTCAGCTCTTTACGGCTCCAGATGTTCAAGCACCCAGGGGTCCACTGTGAGCCTTGTAGCTTTGGAGAGCATGAGAGTGGTGAAGGTGGGGTTTTCAATTATGCCTCTCAGCTTATGAAGAAGGATTTGGCTCCATGACACTAGCTTAGCTTAAGCACCACCTGAGTTGATTCCATCATCTATTCAGTGAAATCTGTCAGGGAAGCTGGCTTTCTGAGGATAAGCAGTTTGTCACTATGCATTCACATTTATTGAGTACAGGTTTTTATGCAGACACTTTTACAGGTAATAGAGAAATCACAGTGGCTGTGACAGATAAATTCCTATTCCTATTGAGCTTATCTTCTGATGGAGAGGCTGGAAATAAATGCATACAATGCTCTGTGATGGCTAATGCTATGTGTCAGTATGGCTAGACCATGATCTCTAGTTTTCAGTAATTTAATAGCCTACATGTATTGAAGGTATTTCCTTCAGATGTGAATACCCTCCAAAGAACTAGAATTTCGGAGGAGCAGATTGCCTCTACAACCTGGGTAGATCCAATCCAATAGCTTAAAGATCTAAAGAAAAAGGACAGGTTGCTAAAGGGGGAGAATATTTAAAGTATATCACTTTTCTGGGCCTCTAGTTTGCCAGCATGCCCAAGACTCTCGACTCAGTCCTCACCATTGTGCCTGCTATTATTTTTATTTTAAAATTAAAAAAATTATTTTTAAAGAATTTTATATTTAAGTACTGTATTTACATCATCCATCTTTCTCCCTTCTAAATCCTACTATGACCTCCTCTATTTCCTCTTAGATTCATGACTGCTCATTAATTATTGTACTGAGTTTATTTACTGTTGCTCACGTGTCCATATGTCTAGGGTTAACTACTTGGTATGGAATAACCTATCAGAAAGCTCATCTCCAAAGAAACCTAATTTTTCTCTCAGGAGCTATTATTGCCTGAAGTCCTTCATCTAAGAGCTGGGGTCTTGTAGATTTCCCCCATCCACATTGACATGTCAATTTTCCAAATAAACCAGTCTCTTTGTCTGTCTGTCTTTCTGTCTGTCTGTCTTTCTGTCTGTCTGTCTCCCTCCATTTGTTTATATATGTGAGTTGATGTACACAGTACCAAAATGAAATAAAGATAAACAAGGCAGAACAATGGGATGAAAGAAATTAACATCATAGACAGGATAACCCTGAAAAGGGCTTTTAGGTTGATTGACATTGAAGCAGAAATTTAGATGAAAAAAGATAAGTGCTTTGAAATGAAGTGGAAATTTCTGGTTTCTTTGGAAACTCAGTTGTGTCATGTGGTGTTTTTCTGGAAGCTGTGAAAGGATGTTTTTCTGAAATAGACACGTGAGTGGGCATGTGATGTTTTGCTGGACTGGATGTTTGAGAGAACATGCACTCTTTGCAAAGAGTATAAATGGGACCCAATAAAACAGTGAGAGGATGCTCTCACATTGTTATGTTATGCAATGCTTTGCTCATCTTCACATGCTGTGACTTAGTAGAGAGAAATCTGCCAAAGAACTTCTCATGGTATTCTGCCTGATTCTTGCTGCTTCTGTTGACCCATGCCAATTCGGTTGAACCTTGTACATTCTGCAGGATTAAGCCACTGCTACTGATTCATGTTTGGTGTTTGCTATTGGACTGGACTGCCGACATCCTGACAATGAAGATTGGAATTGCCCCAGAGAAATACTTCTAAACAGGGTCACACGCCCCTTGTTTATTAACCATCTTTCTTCCCTAGGAACCTAGAAGGGAGGTTAAAGCATTAAAGAACCCTAAATAAAGTAGGTTTAAAAACAATAAAAGCCTACAGTAAAATAGAAAAAACTTGTTCCCACCACCAGAAAAACAATGAAAAGCACAGAGGTTCAGGTGCATGTGACCCATGAAGGACACATCAGGTGACCAAATTGGCTGAGAAAGCTTGAACACTGGTCAGGGATGGATGGTGAGGTCACAGAGGAGGTTTGGACCAAGTAGCAAAATGATTTGATTTCCTTTTAGGTGCTGTGAGAAGGACAGCCTAAAAAAGAGATGATGGGTGGGGAGAGGCATCACTTAGTAGGTTACTGCATCAATCCAGGGGAGAGGGTAGGGTGGCTTATGTGTCTTATCAGGTGGGCTGACTTGAGAGACAGCTAGAAAACTCTCAAAGTACACTTTTGGATGTGTCTGGGAGGATGTTTTCAGAAATAATTGGCATATGTGTTAGCAATTTGATTGGAGAAGACCTACCTGCCATAGGCTAGGGGCTGATAAAACAAAAGTGGGGAGAAAAGGCAAGTTTGTTTCCTTATCTACCTGTTCAATTTTCTTGAGCAGGTGGGTTTTGCATGGTTTCCATCACGAGGGACACTAGACTGCCAATTCTCTACCCTTTAAATACAAATTTGCATTAACAGTTCGTCATGGGGTTTCCAGGCCATGGGCTTAGCTGAACAATAGGTCTCTCTTGTTTCAAGGCTTCTGGCTTCTTGGATTGTCCGGTAACTGATTTATTCACTCTTCAGTAAGTAGATGCCATTGTGGGTCTATGGCTGGCTGGGGTTAATTTCCCCAATGGTCAAAAATTACTGTGTTAGGTTTTTATGACTGATGGTATAAATCACCACAACTTTACTGATGTCAAAACAACCTGCAATTTTCACCTTATATTTTGTAAGCTAGAAATCTGAGGTAGGCCGGGCAGTGGTGGCGCATGCCTTTAATCCCAGCACTTGGGAGGCAGAGGCAGGCGGATTTCTGAGTTCGAGGCCAGCCTGGTCTACCGAGTGAGTTCCAGGACAGCCAAGGCTATATAGAGAAACCCTGTCTCGAAAAAAACAAACAAACAAACAAAAAAAAGAAATCTGAGGTAGGTCTTATCAGGTATGCTTTCTGTTCATTTGACAAGATAGCCAAGACGAGAAATTGATGGAGGATTAGGTACGTCTCATGGCTTTAGAACATCATCACATGGATCTACTTTTGTGGGCCTGGATGAAGGCAAATGCCATGGCAGGGAGTCTGTGAGAAACTTCTCATCCACTTTATGGTAGCCATACTTTTTTCCCCTAAAGAATAACCAGAACCACTTTCTTTAATTATTAAAAAAGATATAGAAGAAAGAAAACAAAAAAAAACCATTTCCAATCTTTTTCTATGAAGTCAGTATTACTCTAATATCAAAACCAGGTAAAGATACAGCTATGCTTAAAGAGGAGTATCACGCTCATAGCAAACCCCTCCCCCAAGCCTGTTAAACTGAGACTCTACAAATGGATGAGTCCATTTCAGGCACCAGAGCCCTATGCTCCAGGACTCAACCTTTGACTACTGGAGAATTCTGGGTCAAGTCTTTAACACATGATCCAGAGCCTGAATTTTTGAGTTTCCTACTTTTTAACGGCCTTTATACCCCTTTCTTTATGTACCCCTTCTACCATTTTCATGTCACTAGGAGTGATTTTTTTTTTATCATATCACTCTGTCATCTTCTCCAAGCTTTAAAGGACCCTTAGTTTACACTGATTTCACCTGGATATTTCAATAAAATCTGATCTCTGCTAAGATGCCCACTGTCCAAACATATGTATGGAGGCAGGAATCTTCCTCAATTGCTTCTCTACCTTACTTATTGAGATAGTGGCTCTCACTGACTGATTGGCTACCCCATCTGTCCAGGAAGATCCCAGGATCCACTTGTCTCATCTCCCAGAATTCCTCATTCTGAGTTTTTATGTGAGTCCTAAGGATCTGAACTCAGGTCCTTGTACTTGAGCAACAAGCACTTTGCATACTAAATCATCTCCCCAGCTCAAATGTTATCTTAAAGTCAGCTAGTTAAAAAGTTTAGTCTGTTTGAAATTATAATTTCCTATGCCATTTATCCTAACAGATACATATCTTCTGAGTATCAGGATGGGGGAATCTTTAGCAAAAGGGGCATTCTTCTGCTGGCTATATCTATGATACAGTTATCTATTTATAGATTATGATTATGTGCCTCTGTTTACTTGTTTATAAAACAATGACCACAATATCACTCAACAGAGAGGATATCTGTAATGCTTCAAGTTGCACATAAATATTTTTGACCAGAAGTATCTGAAACACATTTAGTATTCAGAGATCACCATTGTATGGCACCAATTCTAATTCTTTCTCTCATTTTGTCAGTTCTATAATAACATATTTATAGTGCTTAAGTTTGCCTATTTCTTCATATCTCATACGTTTTTAAGTGGATAGCATTAAAAATGATGTATCTTATATACTTTGAAGTATGGTACTATTATTTGGGCTATACCAGGATAAGTCATCTCAGGACATAGTGATGAGGAACTGTTTATATGCATACGTGAACAAGAGTGAAGAAAAATTCTCTCTCATTCTATCTTGAAGCCAATGTTTTGCTTACATTATTTATGACAATTATATTTATTTTTAACTATGTCTATACATCTTGACTATAGCCAACTACAGAGTGGTATACCTACTTCAAGAATCTGAATAACTTTTATATGCTTTGTTTTTTTTATCTGTACTATAGGGTGTCCTACTATGACTCTCATGTATTGTGAGTGGTTGGTTGCCAATTGGTGATGCAGTGTTGGATGGCTGTGAAGATTGTAGGCTGTGGAACCTCACAGGCAGCTTCTTGAGGTCTTTACCTTATTTCTGTTTTTCTTTTCTCTGCTTTCTGGCTGTCAGGCACCAAGAATTAGTGCCCCCACCCTGCTGTGTGCTCCTGCCTGCATGACTATAGTCAATGTAAGCAAGGACCATGGACTCAAAGCTCTGAAATTATGAGTTAAGATCATTTTAAAGATATTTTACTCAGTGATAGAAAGGCATGCACAGAATATGAGTTTGTGGATAAACTGCCTATTGGTTTGTTTATTTTTTGTCAGTCCTTTGGGAAATTCATACAGTATGTTTTGATCATACTCACACCCCCAACTCTTCTATTAGCCACACCCTCTTCTCATCTCACCCATTTTTTTTTTTACCACCATCAAGGCCAATCTGTGCTGCCCAAATATTCTTGAATGTGTAGTCTTTTCCCAGTAGACTTGTCAGCAGCTTTAAGAAGAGAAAATTGACCTTTCATCTCCCATCAACTAAGAATTGTCAGTAGTTCTGAGCTCTTGCCTGACTTCTTCTCCATGCTGGGATCTGGTCTGGTTTAGGTTTGTTTGTGTCCTGTGTTTGCTATTATACCTGCCATAAATTGCTATGTGTAGCTGGTCTGTGTAGTCAAAAGATACATCTATCCTTAGGTTTATAATATGACCTTAGTATATAGCACATCAGAGGCATTAAATAAGATTTTGTTCAGTGAATAAAAAATGATTGAAAATAATAACTTTCAGTGAATTTGTAAATTTTACTTGAAATTGTAATTTAGTCCTTTCAGATTTTACTGGTGACCTTATAAATATATTTAAGTTATATTTCCCATTTCTCTTGCTCATTTCTTATTCATTTATATCCTCTGACCTTTCCCTTCTCCCTACTCAACCCCCTCCACCTCACCATTTATTGCCTACAATAGCTACTTTCTGAGACTCTCAATATTCATGCCACACAACTTAAGCTTCATCTTGAATCAAGGCAATGAAGATAAAATATGAATGGGTTTAGGAAATGGTTTTCTCCTTTTGCAAAAGAAAAAAAAGTAACATTGCTGCCAGGTCACCCAGAACAAGTTCCAATTCCCAAGAGCCAGGGAAGAATTTTTAAAGTAAAAAAATCAATGGCTATGAAATTACACATTAGTCCAGGGGAGAGTTCTTGTCTGTTTTCTCAGTGACCATCCATCTTGCTATAGTAATAGTGGCACAGACAATTTGCTGCAGTGAAGTTGATCTATAAGTGTTTTAATTAAAGTTCTGACAGCCAATTGAAGCCTTTTTTATTTTTTGGATGTATCATATCAATCTTTCTATGCCTGTGAATGTCCCTGCCTGGGGAGTTTAATCATTAGGGAGGGACAGGATTATATCCTGTATGTGTTAACTCATCAAATAGGCAGGGGCAGCCATGGCTTTGCCTTTCCTCCTAAGCTCCCCAAGCTCAAAGTTTCATAAAGCTATGTTTTGATAAATGGTCATTGAATTTGGGAGTTCATATGGATGTCCCTGGGACAATGATAGAGAGGAGGGTAATATGAAAATTTTGGCTGTCTTGTCTGTTTTGTTTTCTAGCTGTGTTGTTTATAGACTGTATTCCTATGGACAAGATGCTAACACATTCACTTTCTTTTTATTTATATATCTTTAATAATGTATTCTTTGGAAATCTCCTAAAGTATACAATATATTCTGGGCACACTTCCTCTCTATTATACACTCTCTTACTCCTCTCTCTCACCCCTCCAGCCCTTGCCCAAGCTCCCTTATTTTTATACATTTCTGTTTGTTCCTTCTTTTGCAAGCTACTAAGTTTAACTAAGTTTAAGTTCTTTGTTAGCTGCTGTGGTTTGAACGTGCGGTGTTCCCCAAAGTTTGGCATGGAATAAAGTCTTGGTCTCCATGCTATTATGCTGCTCTGATATGGGGCCTGGTTGGAGGATTTTAAGGTATTGGGGACAGAACTTGGAGGACTGTATTGGGGACACAGGACCTTCTCCTTTTTCTTTGCTTTCTTGCCTCCAGACATTAAGTAAGTCTTCTGCCATAAGCACTGGACATGATGTTCTGTCTCCATATATTCCTCAAACCAACAGACCTACTAGGTACAGAATGAAACCATTGAAACCAGGAGCCTAAGTAATGATTTCCTCCTTTTAAGTTGTTTATATCAGCTCCTTGCCGTAGAGTATGGAGAGATGACTAATATATTAACCTAGCTAGAACTATCTGAAACAAAGAACATACATATGTATACATATATGTGCTTTATTGACATTTTACCAAGTATTTCTCTAAAATTCTAAAATTCCCGAGACTCAGGAAGCTACCCTGGCACTCAAGGCTTAGGAAGCTCATGAAACACATTAGATTCAGGAAACTCAGACAGTCTAAGATTCACAAGGCTACTCCCCAAAGTTATACAATCAGGCAACAGTCCCTAGAAGTCAGGAGGTTATTCAGTGGAGATGCATACAAGTTAGGCAGTGCACTCCAAGGATGCAGAGTTTTGGAGTCGTCACCTATACTATGGTGGTTCTTATTGAGTAAACTGCCATTGAGTCTTCTTCAGTCATCGTTTAAATAACTCCTCACCTATGCTCCTAAAAGTAACCCTAATAAATTAATTGGAAGTTAGACTTGAATAGATATGTCGAGAAAATATACACTTATTTATGCCTTTCCAGGGAATGTCACATAGTAGGAAGGATTGGCTCTCTACTGAGATGTGGGGCTTTCTAGAGATTTTGTTTTATAACGTGAAGACGTAAAGGCCACAGGCATGGTAGGTAGTGTCTTGACGCTACAAAGTGTTTCTACATCTGAAGCAGCCCTTGGTGTGTAAGAGGCTCTCAAAAGTTGTTAAATGAGTAAATATGTTAATGGCTTTGATTTGAAAAAAAGTCCAACAAGGGGTGATGGGAATCCATTAAGTTGAGTGATTTCAATGTGATTTGCAGGTCATGAGATCATCAAGTGCTTTTGTAGGCAGTTCTGTCCTCACTGCAAAGAACAGAGGTTGATTTAATGACTAGATTAACTCTGATTTTTGTCTATTAGTCCACATAGACTGCATCATTACCTAACTTGGGTTTCTGAAGAATATTTGAAATTGATTCTAATATGGATTAAAGAGAGCTGGGAAAAGTTAATAACTTTTTTACTATCACCAAGGATACTAACCTGGTGGCATGTGTGTATGAGTGTGTGTGTGTGTGTGTGTGTGTGTGTGTGTGTATTTATTTGATTCAAACTGTTACAAATAAATGACCACAATTCAGATCATCCACCTTTATGATAAATGTCCAAGTCACAGAGTTTTGATTGGACATTGACTATCTTTTTGATTATTGAGATTAAAAGTAAAAATTCAAGTAGGTACTAGGTAAATACTAAATATTAAGTAGCCGAGTGTTGTATGTTTTTCCCCCTATGGTTCCTTCCTTATTTTTATATATGGGGATTGGTAAACAACAGAGCATGAAAAAGCAAGACATGCAAAAAGGGAAGGAGATCAACAACAGGAGCCATATCTGAAGGGTTTCTTTGAAGGTCTATATTTCCTCAGGGCTGCATCAGACTTCTCACTGTTAGGAAGAATTTCTCCAGGCTGAGTTTCCATAATTTTACCCTCAGTTCCATGTATATAGTCATTGTTAAGGCAGTGAAGTGCTTGCATGTGTGTGTGTGTGTGTGTGTGTGTGTGTGTGTGTGTGTGTGTGTTATTTTTAAAAAGATGGAAACATTCACATTCATATTTACATCTCTCATAGTGATAGACTTGATGATTCACATCATTAGAACTGACCCAAGGACTTTATTTTTATGGAAAAGTTCAGACATGACATTGGTTGCATCAAGTTATGGATTATATAGGTGCAGGCTTAAAACTGAGGCTTTCAACCCTCACTCATGAATAACAGGGGCATTGTCCCGGAAACGATCAAAGTGAGGTGCACAGAGGTCAGGTGGCTTGTCGAAATGATGTATTGGTCTCTGTGACCTGGAATGAATTGGTTGTAGGTTGTGACCTATTAGTCTTTTTTTTTTTCCTATGGACATCTGATGACTTCTCATGAGGTCAACTCATGCCTACAAGACATGTATCCATAGCACAAATTATTGGAAATAACCCAAATTCTAGGCTTCTCAGGCTGAGCTGGTCTTTGTATGCATATGTACTATATGCTGCAGCCCATGCCTACAGAACTGGCGTCCCTGACATTGGCCACTCAAGCCCCTGAGCCCTCTAGTTCTGGTCTTAGTGAGAACATGCTTTATGATATGGTTTAAATAGAAATAACAGTGTTAAAGGGCATTGGGATTTGGGTAGAGCTGACCTATGATCCTTTACTGGTCATAGGGTATATGCTTTGGTCTCTCTGAGAGCATTCCAGATAGACAAAATGATTTAAAGAACCCAGGGTCATTGGCTATGTTTACACCTCAACAAGAAGAGACATGGGTGACTCTTTAACATCTTCAAGTTCAAATTTGTATGGTCATTGATCATAACCCACATGGACTTCAGGCCACCCAATATGCAGTGAATAGCAGTGGAGGCAAAGAAAGTTTCATGAAATAAAGACTTGAAAAGTATTATTGAGATAGTTTGTGCCCAAAAATATATAAGATTTCAGGAAGGAGACTGAAGGACCTGAATTTTCAATCAATGACTATAGAGGCAAATTAGAATAGTTGTATGTAGCAACAATAGTTGTATAGGACAAAGCTAAAGGGATTGAAACCTGTCTAACTTTGAAGCGATCGTGACCTCAGTTTTCTCATTTCCACCAATGGAGATGATGTTGCTGTCTGAATTTGGTGCTGTGAGAACCAATGAACTGTACTGTGCACAGCTCAGATATTCAGTAATCATTAGCTGTCAACAGTACTGTTTTACCCAATGTGATGGCTTTCAGAATTAGTGACATGACTTTGCATGCTACATTGGGTGGGAAGGTATACTCTGAATTAGAAATTATTGCTTCTTAGCTCCAAAGCCACAAGTTGATACTCTGTTGGGTAGCACTGTGGTGTTAGACTCCATAGGCTCCACTTCTTCTCTGCTAATGACTTCCTTTCAGTTTCCAGTTATGAGGGTAGGAGAGTGGGACCAGAGGGCAAGAACACACGAGTTAGGCATACTTTGCCCTCAGTGTGTTGCTGTGCCTGTTGGTGACAGTGACCCTTCATAGTGGCACTTAGTCACAATTTCTAGCTCTTTCCAAGCTTCTATTTTTTATTACCAGAGGAAGCCTGGGCATATCCTTTCTTAGAGGAGTGGAGTCAAGTTCTGAAGAACCAATCCTCTAAGATTCCAAAACTTAACATCTTCCCTTTTCACAAAGGTCTAGGTCTTACATCTTTAGAGGCACTTCTCAATGACTTTTGTTCCAACAATCCCAAATTCTTTGCTTTGTCCAGCTCCAGGGTAGAATTGTTGGTCATATTTTTGTTGTATTATGTGATCAGTCCTATGTGTTTGCTTAAGTATATTTCACTTTATATTGAGACGAGGCATGCTATGAATTCCAGATGGAATCTGTACTCATAATCCTCCTGTTTCTGCTTCCTAAATGCTGAGATTAGAGGTTACACCTAAGTGCTGGGGTTATAGGTTATAATTATAGGTTATGGGTCAGGCCACACTTGGTTCTGGAAACTTTAAAAGTACCCATACTCAATATTCTCTGTTAAAAATAACTAGTATAGGTGTGTTTCCCTAGTGACCTAACTTACCAGGACAAAATTACATCCCTAGAAGGCATCCTGAAGACAGCTGTGTTAGTCAGGCTTTGGCTTTCTGTTGTTTTCTGGCTGTAATCTATGACATCCTTCTCTGCTACCCTTCGTTCCTTATTGAAGTTGCTGTTACATTTACTGCTGAGGTTTTTCCAGAGTTGATCATTTAAGGATCTATCTATCTTTCTATCTCTATCTCTATCTCTATCTCTATCTCTATCTCTATCTCTATCTCTATCTCTATCTCTATCTCTATCTCTATCTCTCCATTTCTGACAGTTATGAAGTGTTTTCTTACAATTAAAGATGGGTAGAATGAGGTGACAGTTCCTTGCGATATTTCATGAGTCATGTTCACTACCATCTTGCTTTTGCTTGGCTTTAGGATCACAGCAGATTGGTCTCTACTATTCTTAATTCTCCCATCTATGAATTATGTAGTTATAGCTCACAAAACTCTTGCTGCTCTAAGTGACAAAATTCTTCCCTGAAAGAGAGATTCTTTAAAACAGAAAAGTCTAGTGCACTTGGTTGAAGCACTGGTGAACTCCAAATGTTTCCCGGGGTCCTCATCTCATGCGTTTCCACTAAACTGAACAGAAAAAAAAACCCACTGTGATTGGTTATAACTTGACTATAACACTAAGATTATAAAAGGATGCTTTATTAAAGTGAATTCTGGGTAGCATATTCAGAATAAAGAAGGGTAGATTCTGGGCAAGGCAAGATAGTTACTGTCAATGACTCTATTGGTTATACTATCCAGAGAATTTGAGTATCAGCCCTGCATCTTGGAGACTTTGCTTGCAAGACAGGATACTTTACTCTCCAAGATGGGAACTGTCAGACTAGGAACAACTCCTAAAGACAGCTCACTTCTATTTTTTTTTTTCTCAGCAAGATTTTTGTCTTCTAGTCCCCTTTCTGGCATATAATGAAGAGACTAACTGACTACCAGTGTTGACTCTGACTCTGACTTGGGTTTGAATCTTGGCTCCATTCTGTCCACTCTGAAATTTGGAGAAAGTTTGTTTACCTTCTGTTTGCATCTGGCCAAGAATACCTTCCTTCACTAGCCTTTCTTTTATCACCTACCCTTCTTCATCAGGTTTTATAGTCACATTTTCCCATGCTAAAAATATTGGAATTTAAAATTTTAAAATAGTGCCTGACATATTGCAAGTTACTAGTGGGCATTGGTTAATTGTTATCACTCTCACCCCATGGCAGAGATGATTTACAAAGATGATTTCCACTGTGCACTAGATTTATCATACAAACAATGGACCAGGTCTATTTTCCTTTGTCTAAATCTTCCAAATTGTCTCGCATTGTTCTTCTTTCCTTTCGGGAATGAGTCAAGAGTATAAATTCAGGAAAGAGAAAAAAGAAAAGACACAGATTTGGGAGGCTTGGAAGATGGGAGGATCTGAATGGAGTTGAGAGAGGGGAAAGCATGATTAGAATATGTTGTGAATTTTTTTCAATTAAGAAAAAAGAATGTGAGGAGTTTAGGCTGGATGTGGTGGCATGTATGCCTAATCTCAACATGTGGGAAGCTGAGTCAGAAGGATCCTGAGTTTGAATATAGGATGTATTGTACATAGTGAAAATTAGTCCCAAACTATTATAAACAAATAAATAAGTAAATACTGTCGTTATTCTCTATCAGTGAAACTAGCCAATTCAAGCCAAATTAAAATATATAAAGGCATATTTATTGGGAGGCAAATCTTGGGCAAGTTCACTGGTCCCAAGAAACAAAGCCAGTGAAGTTGCCACGGGGAAGGAGACAGAAAGGGAGGGCAAGAGAAATCGAGAAAGAGCATGTGCAAGCAGGGAGAGAGAGAAAATGCAGAGATGTGGGTGGGGAGACCACAATGTCTGGATTATATAAGGAGGAGCTTCTGGTTAATGAAGAAACTGTTAGCAGGCAAAGGCATTGTGCCTAATTTAAAGATGTTTTTCATAGTACATCAGACAGGCCCTGTAACAGGATGGAACTGAGGGATGCTGGTCAAACCTAGAGTCAGGGCCACTTGGATGTGTTAAATAGGCACTTCAGCAGCCTGTCTAGGTCTGAAACCCAACAAACCCAATATGGGGTAAGAATGGGAGATCAAGAGTCAGGTATTCCTTGGCCTCAATCCATATCAGAAATAATATTAAAATAGTTGTTAGATCAACTGTTATGGACATTGGCTCAAGCCATGAAGCAGAAACTTGTAGCTTCTTTTTTGCACCAAGTGTTAGCCATTGACTTAGTGTGTGATGGGAATGTCTAGACCTTCTGGTTTAGGGAGATAAGTCCATGTGTGCCTAGTGGGTTTGCACAGAACACAGAGGCTTGAGGGCAGCAGCTTTGCTGCTCATAGTCTCATTCCATATGCCTCATGGTTATTAATCCTGTGTGTTCATTTATTATGTCATCTCCCAGGGTCACTTATTCTTTTATTCCCCATGTATATATTTTACTTCACTCAGCATTAACTACGTTATTATATACAAGTACCAGTAAAAACTGCCTATTGTTAAAATAAGTCCTTGCCCTACATCCTCAGTGTGTTTCAGCTTGGGCTTAAATCCTGTTTCCCTTGACATTCTTGTACCAGATGTCTTAGGTTTTACCTTAAACAGAAAAGAATTGCTCTTCAGTGGGGCAATTGAATCTTCAGAAATAGGAGCTTATGTTCAGCTTATCAAATTTGGATCCAGCTCCTCCTCCATGATAATTAACATGCAATGATATTCCTGATTCTTTTCCCCTGGCAGGGCCCTGGCAGACTTTGCAAGGTTCAAGCTGGTTCTGAATAACAGTAAGATAAATCTCTGCCTTTGTCACACTGTTGAGTCGCTAATAAAGAGAGCAGGCAGGCATTGTGGCGGGCTTTCTTTGGTCAGAGAGCCCTAATGGTGTGTCAGGATTATATAATTCACCTTCCAAGAGCATCCAAAAGAGAGATAAATTGTTTGGTTGGGAGAAATTAACCGCGGATTGATCCTATCTGTTTTAATTTAACACAGGACGGCTTAGACTACTCCAAGGAGCAGATGGGCTATTGATCTGACAATAGGATAATCAGAGCATCAAAGCTGGGGTGGAAGAGTGAAGGGAGGGGCTTCCGAAGCACTTGGGACTTTGCCAGAGTATTCCTCTTGGAACGAAAGCCATCTTTTAATTGGGCACGCGCCTTTGCCTGCTAACAGTTCTTATTATCGGTAAGAGCTCCCAAGGTCTGGACCTGCATGGAGTTTTCCTGTAAAGAGCTTATGCTGGGCGTGCTGCTTGGCAGAAGGATACAACTTGGCAGTGGAAGGGTGTAAACGGTGGGGGAAGGGAGCAAGGAGTTGGATACTGTGCTCTGGGAAGCCACTGCGGAAAAAGATGGAGACAGAGATAGCAGAGTTGGAATTAGAATCATCTGGTTGTACTCAGAGGCTACAGTCTTTCTTTCTGCCTTTTCTTCTTTTGGATTTTTGTCTTTAAATAAACGTTCTATCTCCCTGCTACCAGTTGGTCTCACTTCTGCCTAATTTATCTATACTATATTTACAATCACTTTCTCCCTGATCTCAAGGGTGAGGTTTCTTTGGGAGCCAGGCAAGGGTGTATATGGAAGCTGAGTGTCTCCAGGTTGTTGGGGGTAGGGTCATGCCATTCGGTTGTACCTACAGCTTTGCTTGTAAGTTAGGTGTCTTCTCTGACTCATAGACACTCAGTTAAAAGCTCATTACCCTGAGATGCTCCCAGATGGGTCAGGCAGAGTTCTTGGGATGCTATGGTGACTACTAGGTCAGGATGCCCTGACACATAACCCAGTTGAAGACCCAGCCAAGGCCAAGTATCAAAGGGCAAATGCAAACCAGGGGGTCAGGGAAAGGGCAAATGAGTCTTATGAGGGACACTTGGGACTTTTCCAAGCTGGGTCTGCTTGACTTTGAGAAGAGCCTGGTTCATTCACATCAAGGATACTTTTGGGGGATGAAGTGGTAGTGGCTGTCCATGGAGAACCATAGTTTTCCCTGGGGTGTGTCCACTAGTGGGGCTCTGAGGGGTGTCCAGTGCAGCAGGAATGTGCAGACCAGACACCCCCTCCCGATGACAGCAAGACTTAGAAAAAAACTTGAGCTGCTCTTCGTAAGTAAAATAAGTGGCAACAGTGACATGAACTTAGGTCTTTAGTTGAGGGGAAATGGTGGGTGTACTTTCTCCCTACTCTTTTCTAGCTTTCCCGATGTTTTACCTTTCACCCTTCCAACCTCAGACCTTCAGTGATCCTTTTTATGATTTAGAGTTAGAAAGGCCTCATGTCTCATCAGGATACCCACCAACATCTCCCAAGTGCTCTTTCCACAATGGGAATCCGAAGGGACTGATATCATAAACCAGGTCACAGGTATCTGCAGGGAATTTCCTAACTGTGATAGCAATAACCACACCCACCTTAGTATTACTGAAAATATCTTGGATATATGAGGAAAGGCAGAGGGCAGAGAAGCTTTTAAAAGAAAGGAAATCATTCATTATTCATTCAACTTGAGGATCTATTACTATAAAGTTGTCGGCTCTGTGGAGTTGGTAGTTGCTGACTTTATGGAATTTGCATCCCAGAAAACTGAAAGCAACTGTAACAATCCATTTGAGATGTTGTGTGCTAGAAGATTTTTTTTCTAGTTTTCTGTTTCTTAAATGTTTTTAACTGAGATAAATTATATTACCCCCTCCCTTCATTTTTTTTCCTACCTGCCCCTACCAGATACCCTCCTTTGAAACTCTTCCTATCCCCTAACTCAGGTTGATAGACTGTTTTATTATTCTCATATACATACATTTTTATGTGTGTGTGTGTGTGTGTGTGTGTGTGTGTGTGTGTGTGTGTACAAATACATATAAATACAAGCTACTGAGCCCATTTTTGTTGTTTGTATGTATATGGCCTTAGGGATGACTACTCTGCATCAGACCACCAATAAGGGAGCTTGTCCCTGGAAGAGGCTAATTAGTTGCTTGTGTATCTTTGTCTAGGGGTGGAATTCTGCAAAATCTTTTCCTTTCCATGTTATCATTTCCACTGACATTACTATTGTTCCTCTCTTCTATATGCAGCTATTTCTAGGAGAGACTATTTCACAGCAGACTTCCTGGTATTCTGGCTCTCTCAGTCTTCTTCAATGTTCCATGGACTCTGTGGTGTAGCTTTACCCATTCGGACTGAATTCTTCACCATTAGTTGATCTCTACATTGTTGCCAGTGTGGTTCTCTGGGATGGCCTTTATTTTCTATAAAGATAGTCTTCTTTGATGAGGAGTGGTAGCTATGCTTATCTATGAGTATAATGATAAGATTTAGAATGCATAAGAAATTACGCTGGTCTAGCAAAGTGGTGGGAGCAGAGTCTTTTCAAAAGTGCATGACTGCACCAGCCCTGGGAAACTGGCTAGGTTGCCTGTACTAGATATGATTTCCTTCTTGTTGAGTGGCCATTAAGTCCAATTAGACAGCTGTTGGTTGTTGAGTGTGTGCCTGTGTTTGTATGTGTGTATGTTTGCATGTGTGTGCATATGCACATGTGTGTGTGTGTGTGTGCGCGCGCGCGCGCGCACACGACGCACGCACGCCACTTACTGAACCTTTTTGCCCATCTTGGCTAGGAAGACTTTTAAAAGTCCTCATTGTAATAAGATTTGAGCTCTTGCTTTAAAATTAAACAAAGGCCACCCACCCTAAGTACTTCATATATTTCTATTATTCAGTACCAGTTGGTAGGGGAAGTTTATAAATTTGTCTTTTATGATTTTGATTCAGTTTTATAGGTATGACAACAAGCTCGTGATTTAACTCACATATTCCAGTTAGATTTTTTTTCATTCAGCAAAGCCTCCTTTTGCTTTCTTCTTAAAGATGCTCATCTTAGGAAAAGCAGAATTTTTGATGACCAAATGATAATGACTTCTTTTTTCCACCTAAGAGAAATACCAGCTAGAGGAATGCTAGACTCTTGCCATAGTGGAAAAATAATAAAGTGTATTAATAGCTGAGCAAATGGATCTTGCTGGGAAACATTTTAGACCTTCAGTGGTCTCACAGAATAGTCCTTAAACCTAAAGTCTTTTCTTCATGATTACCTTTTACCTCTTTTCCAAAGAGGGCAAAAATGCCTTTCAATTAAAATTGAGGAATCATTTGAAATTGAGCTTTCGAATGCCTGAGGATCAGAGGCCCCTAGTGAGGGGAGTACCCGAGGCCACATGTTAGTGTGTCTTGTTAGAAATTCAGCTTGGCTTCCCTCTGCTTTTTCTGCAGTTTCAGTGTGGTCGTGCTAACTGGGCTCGGGACTTCACCTGTGGCTGCAAAGGCAATAAAACTTACATATGCGGTAGGTGAAAGATAAAGACTGCATTGCATGTTAGCTAAGAGTGAAGGGATTTTCTATTTGGTGATCCCAAGCTGCTTAATTTAGGGACAAAAGACATTCAAATCTACTCAGGACCACAGACCTTTGCACAAGGGTTTTTTGTGCAAATGGAGAAAATGGAGAGTTAGGAGCAAGGGACATACATTTTTGGGCTTAACAAGATTCCTTTAGTGTTCCAGCTTCGGACTTGCTGGCTAAGTGACTGAGTTGTCTGACCTCACACGGGTTGTCTAACTTGGGTGTCTTCATCTACTATCTTTAATGAGGAAAGTTATAGTACCTGGTGAGTTCCTGGGTGCTGGTTTTAAGGTTAATGAGTTCATATATTTAAAGCACATAGCAGTGACTAACATTATGTCAGGGTGGGCTGTTACTAACCTTGGATCTTAATTTTTTTCCTCAAGGAAAGAGATTGATTAACACTAATATCTTACACAGTCCATGCTATTCAAATGCCATGAGATAGTATAGTGTTTTCTGAATAGTGATACAATGAACAAATGGAAATTAATTTAGCCCATGTAATTTTTTAAAGTTTGAAAATTTCAATTTAGATGTTCTGATTTTTTTCCACTAATTTAATCACAATTCAATTAGTTAAAAAAAATTACTCTCAACCAAGCCCCATTGGTAATATTTTAATGTTACTTATGGCTGGCACTGAGAGTCTCTGGAAAGGATTTTTTTTATGAAAAATGCAAAAATCAATACATGGCATTAAAAACAATTATGAAAATATAACAAATGAAAAAAACAGCTCATTATTCATTAGTAGACCTAGGAGTTATGGAAGGTCCTTTTCAGATACTTAGAGGTGAACAAAATGGGTAATTCAGTGCAATGTGAACCAGTGTGGCTAAAATACCTATTGTGGATTTATAAAGCACCAGGGCCTATGCCAGCATAGAAGCAGAAGAGAACAGCTTCAGAGCAAGATTAGAGAATTGCACGTATAGCTAGAATGAAGGCAGAAGATGAAGGGCGTCTACTTCTCAGTGGGGTATCTAGTCTCGGGTTGTTAATATGGAGGAAACTTTACAAGTGTTTCCACTTAACCTTTCATGCAATCAGAATTTTGTTCCATAACAAGACTCATTTCCAATTTCATGACCCAATTATTTGTTTGCTTTTTTTCTCTGTGAGTACTCGCTGTAGGTCACAGTTGTGGAGGAAACTCAGTCAGCAGGGCATCCTATCAGTCATACGCACTGTTCCTAAGGGGAGAGCAATCTTTTTATGTCGTGTCCTCAGCTGATTGGATAAAGTCTGCCTATAACTTGGAAAATAGTCTGCTTTATCCAAATATGTTAATTTAACCTAAAAACCACTTTCGTAAAAATAATTATTGACTGAAATCTTGCTACTATGACCTAGGCATAAAAACACCCCTGGCCACTGTCCTTGCTCCTCCAAGCTTACAATGAACAAATGGAAATTAATTTAGCCCATGTAATTTTTTAAGGTTTGAAAATTTCAATTAAGATGTTCTGATTTTTTCTTCTAATTTAATCACAATTCTCTAATTCTCTCTCTCTCTCTCTCTCTCTCTCTCTCTCTCTCTCTCTCTCTCTGTCTCTCTCTCTCACACACACACATATACACACACGCATGTGTGTGTGCGCACACACACATGCATGCATGCATGAGTATGCATATACAATGCACATGCTCATATACACACATGCACATATGCACTATAATCATGGATCAAATGTTAAAGTTTTCAGAATCAGCCTGGTTATTGTGATGTGCTGTTATTTATTCTTAATTTTATTATACATTTTAAACTCTAGAAGCAAGTAAGTTATATTTCATATGGATAATGTTGTCTGTACTGAAATGGCTTTCCCCCACTGCCTACTTTTCTATTGTTAGCTATTACCTTCGTTTTAACAATTTGATGATATGGATACCCATTTAAACAATATGGCGTCGTTAAATGACTGCATCTATGTCTAATACATATATCTGACATTATATAAATATCACCTTTAACTCACTAGAATCTACATGTCAGATTATTTTGTGCTTATATCGAGCCGTGTAAAGACTGAGAGGCTAATTGTGTGTCCACAGTTACTTGGGCATCCTATGGAAATGGCATACTTCCAACCCAGATTCCTCTCACTTTGACTTTTGCAGCTACAGCAGGGATGCCACAAGAATGCTACTGTCTAGACACACACCAAGAAATTGAAATGAGTGACTGGGCGTGTGTGAAGGCACACACAGCTATGAGAGGCAGGGATGATAGCAAACTGTAGTTCATGTCTCATCGGAAAGGGCAGGTGTGACTCCACTCCAGCCAAGTGTTTCTGCTTAGGAGAATAAACTTCTGTTGCAAAATCTCCAAGTTCCAAGAGACACTGGAATTCTATTTTTCTTTTTCATTTCTTTCTTCAATAATATAAAATATATTTATTTTTAAGTACTGGCTCCGATACATAAAAACACCATACAGGCCAAATTAAACACATCTCCCGGCTGGGTGGTTCCCACGAGTTGCCAGCTTTTGACTTTTGGTCTATGCTCTTAGTACTCCTGATAAGTAAATATTCCTACATCTTAATATTGTACCACCTCAGAGTGTTTAAATATGTAGCAATAATATTTGTGAAGCTAAATGTGGTCCCATATGACTTTCATCAAACTGTATGAGGTCAAGAGAGAAGAGGTCATTATATCCTTATAATCTTTGAAGAAACAGAGGTTGCGGGATTAACATACCTATCCTAGGGGATGCACAGTTGGAAAAAGAACTTGCACCATCTAGCCTAACCTTGTCCTTTTTGTGTTATGTAACTGTCGTCAGCACTAGGAGAGTTAGAAAGAATTAAACTAATGAGAGATCTAGCATGGTGAAAAGGAGAAGCATCAGCTGTGTTTTATAAGCTGGTGTTCAAGGAAATTAAGCTTCTAGAGATATGGAGCTGGTCAGGAATCAGATCTAAGTTGGAAAGTCAGGTCTTAACTGTTCTCAGCCTTTAAAGGCACAAAATCAGAGGCTCCCTAATGGTGTGCATCAATTACGATGACAATGACATTGGATTGAGAGATGTCTTAGAGTCATCAATAATTTACCTGTTGAATATGAAATTACTAAGAACTTGTCATCTTCCCAGTGACATGTGGCTCCCTACATCTCTCCACTCCTTTCTTTTTACTCTGAACTGACAGCTGGAAGCAAGAGACCAGAGACAATGGCATGTTGAAAAGTGATTTATCCATCTGAAAATATAATACAATTCCTTGCTATCTTGAATCAAGTCATGGAAATGATTGTTCTTGGGATGAAGTGAAAAGACAGGAATTGCATTCTGAAAGCAATCTAATCTTTTTTTTTTTTTTTTGATATTGTAGTACCTCTAGCATCTTTTTTATTGATTCTGGTGGGCCCAAATGAGCAAAGGAGTGTCTCAAAATTTTGAAGACCATATCAAGGACAAATAATTGATACTACTAATGGGCATAAGGCTCTGACTCCTGCCTTCTATACAATGTAATTCAGTAGTTTATGATGCCATACCAAATAATAGAAGATAATACAACATGGGTTTTGAAATTCAAAGGTCTTATGGGATCCTATTGGACTGGATTTAGGTAAGACTTTGTGGTGTGTGTGTGTTGTGTATGTGCAGGTATCTATGTTTATGTTGAGACCAGAAGTCAACCTTGGGTGTTGTTTCTCAGGTACTGTCCACATTGTCTCTCAGATAGGGTTTCTCATTGGTGTAGAACTTGTCAAATAGTCTAGACTGATGGTCTAGGGAGAACCACAGATCCACCTATCTCTGACTCTCCTATTCTAGGATTATAAATGTACATCCCCACCCATTTCTTTTAAAAGTATGACTTTTAGAGGTTTAAATTCAGGTCCTCATACTTGCAAGGCAACATTCTACCCACTGAGCTACCATCCCAGCCCTTAGATAAGTCTTTTTAGGAGACTTTTACTTGGAAACTTGCATGCTAGGCTCTGGGAATTTACAGGGAACCAAAGTTCCTCTGCCCTTGAGTAGGAGAAGACCATAAAACTTAGTAGGCAAAGCACCATGTTATGTGAACTTTTTAAAACCATAAGCCTGTGACTCGCTTCTCAGAGGCTGATGGAGTTTGGAGAGTAAGATAAAATGTACAGATTTAACTATCATTATTTGGTGCCAAGATGTCTATGTATGTTCCTTATGGCTAATCATTCTTTGAGGAGAGAGGAGGGCAGGATGCTGGCCCAGAAAATGGATGTCAGTGGAAGCAAAAGAGATATAGGCAGAAGAAAGGGTGAGAGGTTTTGGAATAGTGATGAGCAGGCAACAGGTGGAGTTGGGGTTGGGGGGAAGTGTAGAGATCACGTGCAGTAAGAGGGCAGAGGAAGAAAAATGGTTCAACAATAAAGTGACAGACAACAAGCTAGAAATAAGACTCTGTGATAGGTACAGAATCCACAACAGCCACCTACAAATGAAGTGGTGCTGCTGACAACTCCAGAGAGGTGTTTTTTTATCTTCTCTCCTCAGTAGAAGAGGAGAGGAAAGAATCTCTTAGCTCATATGGAGGCTGGTGGGAGCACCTGGGTAGCAGGGGTCAGGAGCTAGTACAAGTTAGGATAAAGTGCCCAGTGTTTATTATCTAGCTTTATTCTAGGCCATGTGAAACACTCTGTGTGACAAAATGGTTTAGTCAGTAACTAGTTTTCTTCTCTAATTCATTGTCTTACATAATGGGCTATATTCATAATTTATAGTTAAGCATATTTGTCTATCTATCATCTATCTATCTATCTATCTATCTATCTATCTATCTATCTATCTATCTATCTATCTATCTATCTATCATTTATCAGTATCTGTAAACAAACCCAAAAATTCATGGAAGTGGGTGTCCTGGACCAAGGGTCACTTTCTCCAGTTATGATATTTGCTTATTGATATCCAAAGCCAACTAAGAGTCTTCTTCCTGTGTCACTGCAGAGGAAAGTGATGGGAAATATACAGGGAAAAAAAATCTTAAAATCTTAGTGTGACTAGAAGAGGCAGAGTCCACAGCCAATCAATCATGCCTCAATTCTAGCCCCAACTATAGTTTTTTGTTATATTTAGGCATTTTTCTCTGTGTTGATGGTAGAAAATAAAAAAGTTGAGGAATTATTAAAGCAGATTTAGGTGTCTGGAAATCCTTTATTAGGAAAAAATATACTTTACACAACTAGTGTACAAACCATATGCAACGCTGGCAGCATTATGCATGTGCTATGGATGAGGAGACCATCCCTGAGGATGAGTAGAAATAGTGCAGCCTGGACTCACTCTCTGATCTGAACAACGTTCTATGGATGAGGAGGCCAAAGCCCTGAGGATGAGTAGAAATAGTACAGCCTGGACTCACTCTGTGATCTGAACAACTAGGAACTGAAACTCAATCCTGTTACCTTTTGATGCATCATTCTGGGTAACTTGTGGATGTATCTATCACTCTGGGTAATTTGCACTTACCTTAGCTTGGACTCTTTTCTCCTGTCCACGTTCCTCCTTGGATTCTTTGTGAGCACCCTTTTATCTGCCTAGTATATTCGACATTAGTAATGAAATCATCAATAACCTAATTGCTCAGCTGTGGTCCTCAGATATCCCTTTTGCCTTATCTCTGGATTTTTTTTTCTAATTTTTCCATGATACTCATCAAGTCTTGCTATTTCTTTGCCCAATGAGGTTCGAATATGCTCCCTTCTCTCTCTCTCCATCAGTTTTAGCATGTCTGTCTTGTTACTTCTCAGCTCTTTGTGTCATTTTTTTGTCTACTTTGTTTCAAAAAACAATATCTAGATTTAGCCAGAGGGACCTTTTTATTTTATTTTTATTTATTTTTTTTCCTTGTAACTTTTATTTTAATGCTACACTCGGTTGATGTATTTAATGAAACAGACAACTCTTAAATATGCACAGCTGATCAGTATGTAACAATAAATTAGAATTAAAATAGACGGGTAAATATTTATGACATATTCTATGCATTATATGAAGGAAGAAATTTCTTTTTTTTTTCTTAATTGGATATTTTATTTACATTTCAGATGCCATCCCCTTTTCCCATTTCCCCTCCCTAGAAAACCCCTATCCCGTGCCCCCTTTTTCATTTTGCATTTATACAATTTTTTAAAAATGTTAATCAAAGGCTTTATAAGTATGGTAATGCTCAATCAGAAGCGTAACCCAATACCCAACCTAGATTTGTAAACTATCTTTGACTGGTGGAGACACGTGAACTTCTGCCTCCATGCCTCAGAGGGACCTTTTTAAAGTTCTAACTTAATACGAGCATCTCAAACATAGACTTTTTATAGTTTTATTAGTGAGGATAAAATGAAAGCTTTCTCATTTTTGCCATAAACCTGTTGCTTGGTTCTACGTTCCTGGATCCATATCCTGGATTCTGGAATTCTTCTAGTGTCATTATTGGGCCATTTACTCTTCTTTACCATGTAATGGTCATCTTTTCTTTTTTATCTACACAGAATATTCTTCCCACCTTCTTCCTCCTCTTTTTCCTCTTCCTCTTTTTTTTCTCATAACTAAATTCTATTCCTCTCTTGGGTATTATCTTAAATCCTAGACTTCAGAGCATCTTTCCCAACTTTAAACTTGCTTAGGTGTCCCTGTTCTATGGTCTGATGGAACTCTGGATTTTTCTTTCCGATAGTCACTGAATTAAATGGATTACATACTCCAGGCTCTGTGCTTAGAGTAGAGTAGTTACTCAGAACATATTCACTGAGTGAATGCATAGTTAAATGTGGGTTATTAGAAAAGGAGATGGGTAAAAGGGTTGTCTACGAAACAGCATTCAACAAAAGGAGCTCTTATATATACAAAATGAAAGTGCATAGTTAAGATGGTATACCTGCTGTCTCTGGTTCAAGAAAGTGTGTTCTTTCTACTACAGTTCCTTATTTGTACTTTCTAATCAGAAGGTTGAGCCCCACAGTTTTAATTTTCCAAACTCAGTAAACCATAACCCTCTGACTGTGAGGGCTTTCTTTGAGTTAGTTATTTTCGTTGTTGAAGGAGACAAAGGATCTACCTTTAAATAAACTTCAACAAATTGATTCACCCAGGTCAAGATGACCAGACGCTGGGACAGGCATAGGGAATGGCAATGTTCCAAAGTGAGGATGATGAATGCTGGGGTCATTGGGCCAAGGAAAAGTCAAGTGTTAAAGTCAAGCCCAGAAGACCCTAAAGCAAGAGCAGTGATCATTTGTACAGACCTGGGTGTGTCTGTTTCCTGTTCATCCCAGCAGGGCTACTTCTCTGACCAGCCTTGTGATTATTTAATTTTTCTGTCAAATCAGCCCTTTTATCTATTAGACAAATATGATATCTACCAACAAGCAATACTTTAGTTCACCCAGACTCTTCAGACATAGTCAGTCTTGTGCTGTATCCTGAGAGGATAGACATCTGAAAGGATTGGGGGGCACATTCTCTCACATCTATTTAGCATTTTAAGGTTGTAAATAACCTTTAACCCTTACCAAAAGTTTAAATTATGTTTTTATAGAGTAAAGGTGATTCATAATGGCACAGGGTTGGTTCATAGCAGACAGGGATAACGGAATGAATTTGCCATTTGGGAAAGTAAAACATTTAAAACAAAGACTGAAGTCATATTTAACTTCTTTAAGGTTAAGCAGGTCTCAAAGATGATTTCAACTCTCTTAACATCAATGTCTTTACCCTGAGCATCTAACTTCCCTAATAACCAAACCAAACCAAACCATTTTGAGATTTAGATAAATGAATGAATGGGGGCCATTTTATAATATTAAAGTAATAACTTAAAATCCAGTTTTGTGTTTAGTGATTATTAAAATCACAAATGATGTGCAAGAAAACAGTGATGGTGTTGTTAACTAATAGCAATGTGATGGAATACTACAATGGTGAATGTGAACCAATGTTAATCATTCATTATCGTTAAGAGAGCAGAAGAATACAGCGCTTCCCTTCTAGTATATCCCAGCAGCCCTTTTAGGCAGGTGTCCCTGGCTCCAGAAAGAAGAGGAAGGTTCTTTAACTGTGGACACTTTGTCCCCAACGAGGAAGGTAAGGGCGCTAAAGAGTATGATCTGCCCGTGCAGTATCTTGGGCTATCCCACACCACTCCTGACTTGGAGAGGGTTTTCCTCATAGGTTCTCAAAACAGTGACAAGCAGTGTTTCTGTGAGGGGAAAATGAAAGCCCAATTTTTCTGCACTTACCCCTTTCACTGGGCTGGTGGGAGTACTGGGAAGAGTAGACAGAGATCAGAACCACCCCAACTTATGTCCTTTCTCATTGAAGGACACAGAGAACTAGAGCTTGGAACACTCCTGCAAATGTTGCCAGTGTTAGTTCACAGTTTAAAAATCTCTTCTGTTTACTTTACAATGATCATCTTTGGAATTGATTTCATGGGTAATTAGAACTCACAATGGGTAATTTAGAACTCACATCAGGTTTGGTAGGTGGCTCTGGAGAATGTTCCCTTCCTGACACCTCTCCCCTGTCTCTCCATCCTTCTTCCCTTTTTTTCTTTTCCTGCCTTCCTCCCTTTTTTTTGAATCCTTCCTTCTTTCCCTCCTATCCCTCCTACCTTCATTCTCTTGTCTCTCTTTTCTTTCTTTCTTTTTTTTTTTTAACATAATTTCACATTAATTTGGCCCTAGTGACATCCCCAGTAGGGAAAAAATGGTAGTGACACTGTCTTCATTTCTACAGGAGAAGAAAATGAGACACAGAAATGAGTGATTCGCCTCACGTCATAGAAAGTGACCATGGCCAGTTTGGAACAAGACGATAAATCTCTGACTCCTGGTCCAGGGTCCTTCTCAGTAATCATGCTACTTCTCAGACAGTTTACAGAAGTGATGCTTTGAAAGTGAAGCACTCCTTTACCGGGAAGTCATGTGTATCTGAAGTAACCTTGATCTTCTGGAGTTTTCATTTACACGCACAGTTTATCTTTGGACCAGAAGATTGCAGCCTCAGGGGTTTGCATCCTCATGTCAGGAGACAAGCCAGAGCTGAATGGTTTAGGAAACTGCAGAGTCTTGTAACCTACATCACCCTCACTCCAGTGAAATGAATTTTTGGGGTAAATGAAAGGCAGAGCCATTTTGACAACAAACACTTTGAGGTTCTTATTGTGTTACAGGACCAGCTTTAAACAAGTCTGCACGCGTTATCTCACTCAATTATCGAAATCACTTGAAAATGCGTCTACTTAATTGTTTACATGAGGGGTTAAGGCAGAGGAGGTTAAATGTTTGCCGCATGTCTCATAATTAGCACTCAGAGGGGCTGCATTTGAATCCAAAACATATGGATTCAGGGTTACGGTATATCACCACTGTGCGTGGATGTGGCAAGCATATGCCTATATGTATGTATGTATGATTGAGTAATTCTTAGTGTACTTGAATTCAACAAATTTAATGTACTTATCATGTAATTTTATTGCCTATCCCACTACTTTCCAATGCAAACCATAGTTTTGGGATTTTCGAATCTCTCTAAAGGTAAGTATAGTAATTCTGTATAGTAATTTCTACTACGGGGCTGAAGTGACCTCTCATTTTCCTTTGCAACCCCGTCAATTCCAGAACTTTTGACATTGTTTTTCAACTTCTCCCCCAGTCATTACAGAAAGTTCATGGATACATTTCTAAGATGCCTCCATTGTTGGTAGTAAGCTTGTTTTGAAGGAGGCCAGTCTCTCTAAGAACAGATATGTAACTGATCTCTGACATGGCATTGCTACTTCTGGGTAGCGCAGGCTATTTTTGAATAAACAGATGAATTATTAATGTTGTCAAAAATTTAATAAATCATCATTTAAGATTCCTAGGTCTCAATTTACTTTCTCATCTGTAAAATAAGAACTTTAGATGGAGTGACACTTAACTTACAGGCATTGAGTTTTCATAATCTTAGTTCACATAGATCTTTAGTCACTTTAGTTTTGTTATCATAAAACTTGGCTATTTGGATATGGAATAGGCTTTCCCTAGCTTTTAAGTGCTTTATTAATGAAGCTTCTGTCTAAGGAGGCATCCATGTGACTTCTGCCTGGATGCAGACTAATGGTCATTCTTCTATGCCCAGGTCTATGTCCTCTGATTTGGAAAGTTCCTCAGATTGCTCATTCTTTAAATCCATGTATCCACTACTGAATTCTCTACCTGGAATAGGTTTCTTATCACTTCAAGTGTTAGTGCTCCATAAACATGTCTGTGTTGTTGAATTCATGTTTTTGATTACTAATATTTTAAAAATCACACATACACATCTATCTGTTTTTCTACCCATCCATTATCTATCTATCTATCTATCTATCTATCTATCTATCTATCTATCTATCTATCTGTCTATCTGTCTATCTGTCTATCTGTCTATCTGTCTATCTGTCTATCTGTCTATCTGTCTATCATCTATCTATCTATCTATCTATCTATCTATCTATCTATCTATCTATCTACCTGTCATGATCAGAGGACAACTTGTAAGAATCAATTTTTTTTCTCTTATGTGGGTCCTGGTGACTGAACTCAGGTAGCAGGCTTAGTGGCAAGTGCTTAGACCTTCTGAGTCCTCTCAGTGGCTAAATGAGTAATTGTTGGTTTAACCTGTCTTTCCTATCAGTATATGTTAATCTGGCAAAGAAGATAGGCCTTTCCTTGAGGTAGTTAGGCTTTACTGCTTTCATTTCTTAATGAGACTGAACAAAGCAGGGCCAATGGAGGGAAAGTATTGGTAGCATTGTTTGAATACCTGGGTACAGCTGTGTCTGAAGCTCCAATCTTCTTGTTTTGATTAACTCAGCTCAACCCACCCTCTTGTTTTTGGTTCATTCTAGATTCAGCTGAATTTCTGTTACTTGCAAGTGAAAGACTTCTTGTTTCTGACTTCAAGGAGACCTATTTAGTCGCATAATTAAGCACTTGAAAAGGGACTCTGGAACAGCTCAAGTCAAGGAGTGTAATCAAACCTCAGCACAGGTGTCCTTACATGCAGGGTACTCAAAATGTGAATACATTGGTCAGCATATTGACAGCACCTGAAAATGCAGGCCTTCCTCTCAGCCCCATTAAATGAACCTGCACGTTTACAAGTTACATAGGAAATGTGTTTAAAAGTGTGCTATGAGAAGAGCTGCTGAAAGGACATAGGGAAAGATATCCTTAGGGCCCCCTTTTCCATAAAAGGAGATACCAAAGATGTATTTGGAGGGATGCTAAGAATTATGGAAGCAGAAGGAGGGGCTTCAAGATTCCAGTAAGATAAAGGACTAGGGGTCAGTGTACAGGAAACTTTGCACACAAGGTTAGCAGAGGACAGTGGGATGAGGCTCAATAAGATGAGATGTGGTGTGTGTG
Organism: Rhabdomys pumilio; assembly: GCA_030674055.1. Lineage (NCBI taxonomy): Eukaryota > Metazoa > Chordata > Mammalia > Rodentia > Muridae > Rhabdomys > Rhabdomys pumilio. The sequence continues at coordinate 37,525,599 of JANHMN010000012.1, forward strand.
TGTGTGTGTGTGTGTGTGTGTGTGTGTGTGTGTGTGTGAGAGAGAGAGAGAGAGAGAGAGAGAGAGAGAGAGAGAGAGAGAGAGACAGACAGACAGACAGAGAGAGAGAGAGAGAGAGAGAGAGAGTCAGTCACAGGAGACATTTACAGTAGCAGCACATTATTTTGAGGGGTCTTCAGGCTAATCTGATGAAGTCAGTGACTGGAAATCCATGGCAAAGGAAGAATTACTATATGACTTTTAATAGTCATCACCTCAGGGGATGATTCACTTCCTGGATTTGCCATGAGTATGGTTAGAAAGTGTGACAAATGACCACCAATGTCTCAAAAACATGGGGCTCACATCACAGTCAAATTCCTCCTTTTCCATAATTGCTGGTCTTTACCTTTTAAGGGCTTGCTTTGAATTGATTCAGGGAATCAATGGCAAACCTCCATCCTTTCCCTGATGACCATTTCCAAGGGTGTTCTGATGTGAATGTCGGCCAGTCACTGCATTTCTCTGAGTCATCTTCACCATTTTGCAAAGAGATCATTTGGCAGCAGAGCCCTGTCTCTTTTTCAGTTTCTCTGAACACCACTTCGGAGTCTGTGCTGGGATAGGAGAAGATGGAGCTTGGTATAAAACTGAAGTAAGATAAGATTACACAAAATTTATTATGTGACAGGGCGGGCTCATTTTGCTTCATGAATAATGGTTAATCACTGTTTGAATCAGAGACTATTTACTAGCTGGTTCTCATAAATCACACCAGAGGAATAGAAATATTTATCATGGGCTACTATCATGTGACTTTAATATGGCCAAATATTTTAATAAGATTGAAGATGCTTAGACAGGAATGGTTAAAATGATGGCAGATCTTAAGACATTAAGAGAGAAACCTAAAATTTTTGAAGGCAAGCACTGCCCTTTAAACACGAAGCTTGAATGGTGCCTGCACAGTTTCTAACCTGCCTGCTGTGCCCCTGGCACCTGAGATGTGCCCCAGATTTATGGTACCTGGGTCATTTTCCTGACTACCTTTTCCATTTTATAAAAGCTATTACAGATAATTTATGAGAATGAAGAATCCATTCTAAATGGGAGCACATTTACAACTGTTTGGGTGGGTCAAATGAAGGTGGCAGCTTGAGGCGGAGGAGAAAGCCCTGGCTGATGAGTCTATAATCACCAGGTACAATATCCATCCTAAAACTATCATGTGACCTTGATCAAGTCATTGCTCCTCTGTAACCTTTATCTTTAAAATGAAAGGGTCCTATAACTGCTTCCTATTCAACTCCTTATACAATTTGAGTGCAAATAGGAGACTAAGTTTTACATACACACACACACACACACACACACACACACACACACACACACACACA
>JANHMN010000012.1:37526984-37548967 GCA_030674055.1 Rhabdomys pumilio
ACACACACACACACACACACACACACACACACACACACACACACACAGGAGGAGAAGGGCATTTAGGATCACTCAAAAGACTTTCTTTGATGTTCGGCAAAATATATTGCTTAGGAGTTTTAGGGGGAAATGACTGGTATTAGGAAAACTGTCATAGTAAATGTGCCGGCTGATACACTCACTGTTCAATATATATATATCTGAATACCCACCTGCTATCTGTAGAGTCTATATACATTATAAAGCACTCTAGGTCATGATGCATGTTAACATAGGAAGGAGCTTTGCTGGAGTAGCATCTACTTTAACAGAAGTCTTTTGGGACTAGAACTAATTCTTCCCTTGAACAATCAGTAAAGTGGTGTGTACCTGGGTTCTCACAGGAACTGCTAGCAAGTCAGTTGCCAACTAGTAGCTGAAGCTCTTTTGCCCAGAAGCTATCACTAGTTGTAGAGAGGTCTAATTATAGATAAGGATTCCTGGTTTTGTCTTGATAAAATATAAGGTGTTAGGCAAACTAGATGTATAGCCTCAAAACAACAGAATCACTACTCTTCAGTTGCAGAAAGCCTGAAGAATTCAGATATTTTTGATCCCTTTGGGATGAGAAAAGCCACTTGAACAGGGTGATGGAAATATGTATTGTTGAGTGACTTTCAAAGCTACTAGTCATGGCAGAAATATCATTCCTTTGTTGTTATCTGCAGAAGTCTGAAGAAAAGTGGATTTCCAGATCCTCATCAAACTAACTATATTCCATTCACAGTATTCACCTATTCCTTCCCCCGCTGGCAAAGCTATGGTTCTTTCTTCACTCTGTGCTTCTTGCCAGATGTGTCCATCTCAGAGGCATGGATGGCATCATGTCCATGGTTAGTGTACCTTTGAAATCTGCACAAATGTTTGAAAAGGTCATGTATAAATAGAATGATAATAGGTCTTTCTTTAAAGGGTGAGTGAGGTTGGAATATTACTTTCCAAAGATGGGATATATTTGTATATATTCAAATACTAAAGGGAAAGATCCCAAAGAAAGAGATTATGTGTACAGAGAAAGCTTGTTGAAAGGGTAAATGCTCCCAATGGAGAGGAAAGAGGTAAGATCCAGAATATCAGGATGGGGAATGGTCTTGGACGAGAGGAACTTCTCATTGTTGAGGTGGGGATAGAGTTAAGGGGAGGATTACAAAGCTTTTGTGGATTCAGATAAAGGAAGATAAAGAAGAGTGTTTTTACAGCTTTTGTTACCTCCTGCCCCTAGTAATGGTAAAAAGAACAGGCAGTTGGATTTTTAAAGACAATAGTGGAATTTTGAGTTCATTCTGGAAAGCATGAGAAAGTTGGAGAAAAGTATTAGTCAGTGCAATGTACAGGTATTTCCAAGGTTCAGTTGATGTCAGTAATTACTAATTTAAAGTTTTGGTTTTCTCTGTGTTTACTCTGCTTGGTACTGTGCTTCTCATGGCCCATTCTCAAGCCTCTAGATACTGACTATGAGACTATATTAACTATCTTGTTTGTTTGTAGTATTATTCAATCGATCCCTTAATTGGAAGCATATTGGGTTTACTCTAGCTAAGCTCAGATCATATGATTAAAAGAAATCTTGGCTATTTGTAACTCGTCTTCTATCTCCTCTCAGCCTTGTGGAGGTAAAATCATCACCTCTTCAGGTTCCATGTTCCCATTGTTAGGCATCTCTTCTAAGGTCATCGGCATTGATTCCTGGGAGCCTCCCCTATCCTAGGTCTCTAGGACTGCCTAGAGATTCTTCCCAATCCCTCACCCGCAGCAGCTGCATTTTCCATTCATTCTCCTGGACCTCTGGCCTTTCCTCTGTCTCTTTCCACACCGGATCCTGTCCATCTATTCCCCTCTTGGCTCCCACCCAGGTTCCTCACTCTCTCTGCCTTTCAGGACTATTTTGTTCCCCCTTCTAAGTGGAATTCAAGCATCCTCACTTGGGCCTTCCTTCTTTAACTTCTTTGGGTTTATGAGGTGTTTCATGGGCATTCTGTACTTTATGACTAATATCCACTTATCAGTGAGTACATATCATGTATGTCCTTTGGGTCTAGGTTACTTCACTCAGGATGATATTTTCTAGTTCCATCTATTTGTCTGCAAAATTCATGTCGCCATTGTTTTTAATAGCTCAGTAAGCATTTCATTGTGTAAGTGAACTACATTTTCTGTATCTATTCTTCAGGTGAAGGACATTTGGGTTATTTCTAGTTTCTGGCTATTACAAATAAGGATGCTGTGAACATAGTGGGCACCTGTCTTTGTGGTATGGTAGAGCATCTTTTGGGTATATACTCGGGAGCAATATAGCTGGGTCTTTCAGGTAGAACTATTTTCAATTTTCTGAGAAACAGCCAGATTGATTTCCAGAGTTTTACAAGTTTGCAATTCCACCAGCAATGGAGGAATTTTTCTCTTTCTCCAAATCCTTGCCAGCATGTGCTGTCCTTAAATTTTTGCTCTTAGCCATTTTGGTTGGTATAAGGTAGAATTTCAAGTTTATTTCCCATTACTAAGGATGTTGAACATTTCTTTTAAGTTTTTCTTAGCCATTCTAGATTTCTCTGTTAAGAATTTTGTTTAGCTCTGTACCCCATTGTTTAATTGGGCTAATTGGTTTGTTGAAGTCTAATTTGTAGTCATAATTTTTTTGCAGCCTATTTTAATAAATGTTCAACCTCTCCTCTTGCCTACCACCCACTTGAGGCAATGGAAGATAAAAGTTATTAGGATATAGAAGAAGTGGACCTGTTTAGCAATAGTTCTTTGGGGACAAACTCAGTCTTCTTTGTTGGCAGTTCAGTCCCATAGAAAACAACAAATATGAATCAGCAGCTTCAGTCCAGTCCTGTAGGCAGGTAGATACCATGCACAAACTAAAAATTATAGCTCAATCCTGAAGAAACCACCAGGCTTGCCAACTGGCCTGAGGTGAGGCCATGGAAGTGGCAAGAAGCCATAGGAATTTTAGCAAAAGTTCTTTGGTGAGTTTCTCTCAATGTTGGCATTAGCACAAGCTGAGCTCAATCACGTTATGTAAGATGAACCAATACATGCATGTCTTTAGGGAAGAATAACGAGGAGGAGTAAACCAAGCTAATGCTCCCCTCCTACTGTTTGCGGGGTTATATTTATACTCCTTCATCAAGAGTCCTTTCAAGTGTCCTCTATAGCAGAAGATCCTTTCACCTGTCTCTGCTTCAGGAAAATAGTATTTTATGTGTATCCTTTAGCAAGGCATCCTTTCACCCATGTGCCCCAGCAAAACATCATTTGACAAAACTGACTTTCCAAAGGAACTAGAAGTTTCCACTTCATTAAGTCCTTGAGTTCTTTATGTATTTTGGATATTAGACCTTAGGAGACTGTTTAGATAGTTTACCAGATCTTGACTGAAGTTTGGTAAGTTGTATCTATCTAGAAGTCCCCCTCCATTTCATTTAGATTTTCCAGTTTTGTGGAGCATAGGCTAATGATTTTTTTTTTAATTTCCTCAATTTCTGTTGTTATGTCTCCATTTTCATTTCTGATTTTGTTAATTTGGATACTGTCCCTCTGCTGTTTAGTTAGTTTGGCTAAGGGTTTATCTACTTTGTTGATTTTCTCAAATAACCAACTCTTGGTTTTGTTTATTCTCTGTATTATTCTCTTTGTTTCTAAATTATTCATTTCAGCCCCGAGTTTTACTATTTCCTGCTGTCTACTCATCTTGGCTGTGTTTGCTTCTTTTTGTTCTAGAGTTTTTCAGGTGTGAAAAGCTCCAATTATTTTATGAAGGCACTTAGTGGTCTGAATTTTCCTTTTAGCCCTGCTTTCTGCTTTCATTGTATCTCATAAATTTGGGTATATTGTGCGTTTATTTTCATTGAATTCTAGAAAATTTTTAATTTTTTAATTTCTTCCTTGACCACGTATCATTGAGTAGAGAGCTGTTCAGTTTCCATGAGCATGTGGACTTTCTGTTGTTTTGTTGTTGAAGTTCAGCCTTATTTAGTGGTGATCTGACAGAATGAAAGAATTTATTCCAATCTTTTTGTATCTGTTGAGGTTTGTTTTGTGCCTGATTTTAAGAACAGTTTTGCAGAAGTTTCTGTGAGGTACTGAGAAGAAAGTATTCTTTTGTTTTCAGGTGAAAAGTCCTGTAGATATTTCTTAAATCCATTTGGTTCATAACATCTGTTAGTGCCATTGTTTCTTAGTTTAATTTAAGTAATTCTTAATTACTTTGGTGAGGATGGGATGTTGAAGTCTCCCCCTATTATTGTATAAGTTTCAATGTATGATTTGAGCTATAGTAAAATTTCTTTTATGAATGTAGGTGTCCTTTCATTTGGAACATAGATGTTCAGATTTGAGAAGGCATATTAGTAGATTCTTTCTTTGATGAATATGAAGAGACTTTCCTATCTCTTGGTTACAAGTCTATTTTATTGGATATTAGAATGATTACTCCAGCTTGTTTTTTGGGGTCTGTTTGCTTGGAAAGCCTTTTTTAAGCCCTTTACTCTGAAGAAGTGTCTATCTTTGTTTTTGAGATATATTTCTTGTACTCACCAGTGGTCCTGTTTACATATCCAGTCTGTTAGTGTGTATCCTTTTCTTGGTGAATTGAGTCTATTGATGTTTAGAGATATTAATGACCAATGATTGTTAGTTCCTGTTGTTTGATGTTAGAGATGGTACTGTGTTGTGTCTAAATCTCTTGGGTTTGTTGGGAGATGATTAATTTTTTATGTTTTCTTGGGTGTAGTTGCAGTCTTTGTGTTGGATTTTTCCTTCTACTATCTTCTGTAGGGATGTATTAGTAGAAAGATTGTTCAAGTTTTTTCTTTTCCCATGGAATGTCTTGGTTTCTGCATCTATGGTGATTGAAAAATTTGCTAGGTATGGGCTGGCATCTGTGATCCCTGAACAGGGTCTCCAAGATATCTGTCCAGGGTTTTCTGGCTTTTAGAGTCTCTGTTGAGAAGTGAAGTATAAATCTTACAGGTCTGCCTTTATATGTTACTTGAACTTTACCCCTTACAACTTTTAATAATCTTTCCTTGTTCTGTACATTTAGTGTTTTGGTTATTATATGTTAGGACGATTTTCTTTTTTGGCCCAATCTATTTGGTTTTGTAAGCTTCTTCTATGTCTATAGCCATCTCTGTCTTTAGGTTAGAGATGTTTTCTTCTCTGATTTTTGTTTGAGATGTTTTCTGGCCCTTTGAATTGGGAATCTTCACCCTCTTCTATTCCTGTTGTTCTTAGGTTTGGTCTTTTCATAGTGTCCCAACTTTCCTGGATATTTTGAGTTAGGAACTTTAACATTTGGCATTTTCTTTGACTGATGTATCAATTTTTTTCTATACTATCTTCTTCACCTGTAATTCTTTCTTCCATCTCTTGTATTTTGTTGATGATGCTTGCACCTTTAGTTTCTCTTCTCTTTCCTAGGTTTTCCATTTCCAGGATTGTCTCTATTAGTTTTTTTTTTTTTATTGTTTCTATTTCTGCTTTTAGATTTTGGACCATTTTATTAATTTTCTTCACCTGTTTGATTGTGTTTTTTTTTTCCTGTATTTCTTTAAGGGAATTATTTATATCCTCTTTAAAGGCCTCTATCATCTTAATGAGATGGAATCTAAGATCACACTCTTGTTCTTCACATGTGTTAGGATATCCAGGTTTGCGGCAATAGGAAAGCTGGGTTAGTTGGTGCCATATTGCATTGGCTTCTGTTGGTTATGTTCTTGCACTTGCCCTTTGCCATTTGGTTTTGGTTGGTTTGGGTATCCATAATTGGAGCAGGCATCACAGGAGGCAGGTGAAGCTATGTTCCCTGAGTTAGAGCAGGTTTCTTGGGAGGCAAAGCTGTGGGATGGAGGGCGACAAGTTGATCCAGGGCTGTAGGTGGAGGTGCAGATCAGAAGGAAGATGGAACTCAAACAGGGCAGAGCAAAGCCAAGGCTGCAGAGCTTGCTTGGATCCCAGAAGGCAGGTAGATTGGGGCAGGGATATCATCTGTGTCCCAGGTTAGAGCAGGTCTCCTGGGAGGCAGGTGGACCTGAGGGGTGAGGTTCAAAATGATGATTTGCAGTTGCGGGTTTTATTTCTCTTTCCTTTTTGTTACATATTTATTAGCTGATCTGCTGATCATGTGTGTCACATATCAGAATATAAGTTTGTGAATACAGAGACTATATTGCTTATTTTTCTTCTGTAGTGTCCGAGTGTCTTATTTTTTAGCAGATACTTTCTTAATTGTTTTTGATTGATTGTTTTATAAAGTAGATACTGAGTTATCTTCTGTAGATATTCACACCTTTATGTGGTTGTCTATGAGATCTTTCAAGATGACATTTGCATCGAGTGAGAGATTAAAAGCCCATTTCCATCCCAATTTTTCTGATAGTTCTTTATGCCCATCACTTAGGTTATTTCTTGGACAAATAATTTGGGTGAATTATAAGAAATACTCAAGAAATTTTATTAAAAATTCTCACTAAAACTTTTGCAATACAAATTAAAGATCATATTTTGACAATTACAAAGCAAGATGAATCTTGTTTCATTACAGGGCTACATGAAAACTAACACATGCTACACAGCACAAAAAATGGACTGAAGTATAGAAATCACAAGTAATAATAAATGCAGAGAAGACCTTTGACACATTTCCCATTCAGCATGGGTCTCCCATCTAAGATAATCTGATTACAAAGTTCCTCACAGACCTGCATGTAGATTTGTCTCCACGGTCACTCTAAGTTTGTCAAATTGACAACCAATATTAACTATGACCTGTCCACTCTTTGTCAACTTTACAACTAAGGAAAAAAATTGTCAAGTCATGAATTTCCACCTTTTGTTCCTATTTGCTCATTGGTATCTCCAAATGCCAAATGTATTCAAGTCAACCTCCAAAGTTCTTGTAGTCTTTATTAATTCCAGAATTGTTTAAAAGTCCAGGCTCTCCTTTCAGACACAAAGCAACCTCTTAGTTGTGAACCCCTGTATTAAAAAAGAAACAAACAAATTATATACTTTCAATATTCAGAGATACAGAGTAAACATTCCCATTTCCAAATGAAATAAAAAAGCCATAGCCAGGAAAGATGGAACTAAACAACGACTGAAACCTAGCAGACGAAGTATAAATACTCATAGTTTCATCTTGAACTTCTGGGACCCATGATGGATTACTTGGACTCCAAGAGCTGGGAAAGCTACCCGTAGCACATATAACATTTCTTAGGACAGCTCCACTTCTTACAGGCAGTTTTCCTCAGCAAATGTTCCATGGCTCCAAAATATACCACATCTTGGAATCTCCATTGAAACTTACGTTTCATCTGTGTGGCTTCATGCAATTACCCTTCAGGGCTTCCCTGTAGGAAATCTAACTATATCTCACATTGCCTGGTTTCAACACCATCTGGAACCTTGTCTCAAGCCTCTATGCCTACCTACCTCACTCTTGTATTTTTTTGTGCCTATAAAACTAGTTCATGTGAATGCAACTGCTAAGATCTGCTGCCAGGCCAAGAATCCTTGAAACCCACTTTCCATGGCTTTTGTCTACCAAAATAGTTATTTTGGAGGAGAGAATTCTTTCATGCTGTTTGCTTTTAGAAAGATTTATTTATTTTTTTCCACAATTTAGAGTCTTTAATGGGTTGTAGTCTTGCTCATATTTCTTATTATTTACAACTTTAAACTAGGTCAAACATGTTTACTTGCCAAGCACCACTTTTTTTTATATCTTTTGCACTCTCTCACTGTAGATTGGAGTAAAGAAAATGAGCCATAGCCATGACAGAGCTTGAATGCTATACTGTCTTGAAATTTCCTCCATCAAAATTTAATCCATTATTTTTGAATTAAGGCTCATGCAAGTTCCCAAGACATGGGGGAAATAAAGCTCGATTCTTTGCCATAATGTAGGAAGATTTTTCTCTTAGCATTTGAAGTATATAGCTCCATGCTCTTCTGGCTTTTAGAGTTTCTATTGAGAAACTAGCTGTTATTCTGATGGGTTTACCTCTATATATGATGTGTTTTGTTACGTCTTTCTTGCTGCTTTCACTACCTTTTTTTTTAGTTTTGAATATGTAGTGTTTTAACTATAATGTTTCCTGGTGAGTTTCTTTTCTGGCCTCCTCTATTTGGAGTCCTGTATGCTTTTTGTATCTGTATGAGTGCCCTGTACTTCATTTCTCCATAAAATCCATCCTGCCCTCAATCTCTCTAGCTGGGCCTTCAGCCCACAATCAGAACAATGTATATACACACACTCAGCACACAAAGAACAATGAGTGTTTGTGCTCAGTCTTTTTTTTTTTTTAATAATTTGTTCTTAAACCTTGTGGAATTTTACCATTCATATTTAGAATGGGTTTCTCAGCTCAATTTATTTGAATCTAGTAACTCCCTTACAACCATGCCCAGAGATTTGTCTCAAAGGTATTATTAGATCTTGTCAACTTGACAATATAAACCATCCCAATATCTCAACAATATAATGGCTATGTCAACAACTGATAGCCAACATTATAGTAAATGTGGAACAATTGGGTGTATTTCCTCTAAAAATCTATCATGAGATAGGGTGCCCAACTCTCTCCACTCTTATTTAGTATAGTGCTCAAAGTTTTAGCTAGAGTAATAAGAGAAAAGAAATAAATAAAAAGGGAATACAAATGGGAAAGAAGATAGTAAAATATCCCTATTTGCAGAATCAATGTTTTTCTCCATGAGAAAAGAAAGGAAAAAAGTATCATCAGACTTCCACTTATTGCAGATATCATGAACTGCTGTGGAAAATTTGAAGTAGCCAATGTGATAAATGAAGATATTTTGTAAGTGATGGCGCAGGGATGATTCCCTATTTTACTGCTCTGGAAAGACATAGGAGCTTTACTTCTGCCCACAGGCAGCTACTCGTTAGATATCCAAGTGAGGTCATCTGTGGCCAGAGTATTTCTAGTGCACATGTAAGCTGGTCAGTGCCATGTGGAGCTCAGGTGAGATATCTCAGGTGAATCCTACAGAAACTTGTCAAACCATTAAGCCACAAGTGCCAAGGACAAGCCTGGGCTTGGAGAGGAGTTCTGACAGAAGGGGTGTCTGAGATTGGTGAAAACAAATTACTCTACATTAAATTGTGGGTCCAAGTTGATGACCTATGTTCTGTTTGGAAAAGCTTTGCAGATTTATTTCTCTAAGTTTTGCTTTCTCTGGAGATCTTTAGATAGCTATTTCTGTATGTTCTGCTCCTGTCCCTTCTCCAAGCAGTTCTCTTTTTATTCTAAAAAAAAATTCTCTGGATAGCTCATCTCTTGCAGACTGTAAACCCAGTCTTTTATTTTACATATCAATCCTGTCACTTATTCCAGGTTTCCTTTTGATTATCCTATGATCAGCATCCCATGACCCCAGCCCCTTAATTCTTAGTAGAGTAAGCACACATTTTCTTTTAACATTGCAAAAGAATTTAGAGATCTGCTTGCCTCTATTAAGCACAGACAATAAGCTAGCTGTAATGTCTACTGTCCTAAAACTACCATTTTTACCACATCTGGGCCTAACCTTGCTCTGTTCCAGGCTGACACTGAACTCAGGAATCTGTCTGCCTTTGTAAGAATAAACAACAACAACAACAGCAACAAAAACCTTAGCTTGGTGGGATCTCCTGTGATCACCACTCTCTAACTTTATCTCCTTCCTCATTATCTTTCTGACAAGTTGGCTCACAGTTTGGCTTCTTTTGCTCCTTTAGATTCATGAAGCTCCTCAAAATTCATATTGTATCCTTATATTTTGCATAGTTAAGAAATTATATATATTTGAACTCATGGTTTTAGAGTTCTTTTCCACAGCCTTAAGGACTGTCTGGAAGGTCGCAGAATTTACCATTTTGATGAGACATTATCTATATCTTTGCCTCCTGGACTTGTGCAGACTCTGATTATTATGGAGTGTTGAGAGCCAACTCGTAGCAGAAAGCAGCTATCATCTTTGCAGCCATCTCAAGCCATATATCCTGACAAGAGACTTATTTTTCAACAGCCTACAACAGCTGAGCACACTCTGATAAATATCTTGTTTTTCCCACATATCTTGTTTTGCTATTTAGTGCCCCAAGCTGCGAGGCGCATGTGGTATCCATGCCTGCAAGGCACATGATATCCACACCTGCAAGGCACACATGGTATCCATGCCTACAAGGCATGTGGCAAAGTGTATAAATACCCTGGACTTCCCTTCAATGAAGAGACAATAAAAGAGACTTGAGACTTGATCAGAACCTCTGTCTTGTCTCCATTCTTCACGTCTCTTCCCCTTCATCCCCACTCTCTCTCTTGCTAGACCCTGACCCACGGACCAGAGCAACAGCTCAGGTGGGACACAGTGGCCCCCAAGCTGGGCTGTGTGTGCCTCAACAATGGAGTCATTAACATTAACAGGAAGGAAATTTCTTGAAAGAGGAATGTAAAATATGTACATTATTATAGAAACAAACCTTATGCTCACAGCTGCCATTCACATTCATGGAGGCCCATGCTATGTCTCAGGGGCAGAAAGCATGTAATTTTGATCCTATCAATGCCATGAGGGACCTAACACACAGGCAAAACCAAACCCAACTTACCAACCAACCAACTAATCAACCCAAAATGACAACAACAACAATGATAACAACAACAGACCACTCAAACAACAACAAAAGTAAATGACAACTAAGCCATTAATTTTTTTTTTTTTTTTTTTTTTTTTTTTATAGTTCAGAAGGGAACCAAAGCAGAGAAAGAGACCCAGAAAAGGCTGAGTGGATCAACGCTGAATGTAAGCAATTTGCCTGGTATCTGCCTTATCTATGTCTAATTAAAGAATAAACCAGACCATCTGAAAAATATTATTTTGTGAAAATCTAAAGTTGCTAGATAAGATAAATTAAAGTACTTGAATATAACTCCAAGATGATAGGGTGTTTGCAATTTTGAAGCTATGCTATTTATATGCCCACGTTATTAGTGTTAACCAAGAGCAAGATACTCAATGAAATTATATCATACTCATAGCAATGGAAAAGCTTGGTGCTTGCAGAGTCTGCTCAGAAAAATAATGTAAGATAATATAGACATGAATATACTACTTTTAAAGTAACAGAGCTATGATTTACTCAAGCAGTCTTCTGAATGGGACATCTGAGATATTTTCTTTCTCTGCACTATCAACTGCACACAATATCGCAGTGGGAAGATGTCTCAGCCTGAGTTGTTGTTTTGGTCTGTGGGTCAGGGTCTAGCAAGAGAGAGAGAGTGGAGATAGAGGGGACTGGAAGTCTGGGGTATTTATATGCTTTGCCACATACCTTGTAGGTGTGGATTTCATGTGTCTTGCAGGTATGGATACCACCTGTGCCTTGCAGTTGGGGGCACTAAACAGCAAAACAAGATATGTGGGAAAAACAAGATGTTTATCAGAGTGTGCTCAGCTGTTGTAGGCTGTTGAAAAACAAGTCTCTTGTCAGGATATATGGCTTGAGATGGCTGCAAAGATGATAGCTGCTTTCTGCTAGAAGTCAGCTCCCAACAGGAAGAAAGTCTTTCTCTGCTCCACTCTGACCTTTGAATGGATGGGTAAAGAAACAGACACATAGATCTACCTGAATGTAATTGTGACTTCATCATGTCCATAAAAACCACTATTTTTACGCCTTTAAAAAGGAGATTAACATGTATTATGAGACATGTTTTTAAAACAGTCATGTTTATAACAGAGAGTAACAGGGTAAAGCTGTTCTACAGCCTGTGTCCTGCAGCTCAGTTAGACTGAAGAGGACTGTCTAACTGTCTAACTGTCAGTTACCTGTCTTATACCAGGCTCCTAATCTTTCCTCTTCCATTATTCTCCATGTTTCTGTTTCCTGAAGTGTTAAATGAAGTGTACTTACCTTGCATGGTAGTTGATTGAACAAATGAGGTAATAGATACCCAGACATGTAACTGTACAGCATGGCATTATTATGAAATATACACTGGTCTTTATTGCCAATCAATACTGTTCTTAACATCATCATTCCTAGATATGGTGATGGTTATATCTGTCTAGAAACATGTATTGATGAGTGTCAATAATACAAAATATTTAGGCTTTATGGATCTTTATAAGTAGTATACTAAATGTTGTCCTTGTACAGATACAGAAAGAGAATCTAAAAATTAATTTAGCTAAGGTCACTTTGTGGCTCTGTGGCTAAGATGAGTATAGACGCTGAGGTCACAAATTACTGTATTTATTTTAGTATGTATCCTCAACTGGAAGCTTAGATTATGAAATTTACTCAGAAAAATAAGGTTTCTGTTTGTGACTGGTTGGCATTGAAAGTGACAAGTACCATAATTGTTACATGCCCTCACTGAAACTAAAACATAGGCCACCAAGCATAGAAAAGGCCACATGTCAACAACTTCCTCTTTTTCCTTATTCCAAGATAAAATCTTTCACATTGTACATCACCCCGGAAAGGCCATCTGTCTACAATTGCTTAGCTGAGGAAAGAGGTTTTCAAGTTAGATGTATTACTATGGCTCTGTTTGAACTTTATTTTTCCCTCTCATCTGTGGATCTGAGACTCAGTGATCTCTGCCATAATTTATGATACCAAGAAAGTTTCAGGTGGAGGGGGGGTCTTACCAAATAATAACCAAGAAGCAGAGCCTTTAAGTGGGGGATTTTGATGTTGATCATTAGAGAATGCCAAAATAGAAGGCTGGGTCATCTTCAGTAGTGAGGAGGATGGAGAGGATTTCTGGCATCTGAGCAGTTGTTCTCTAAAAGCTTCTGCCTTGCCATCCCATAATAAAATGAACCCCTCAGAGTTCCTTATGGGTTTCCCACCAAAATTTCTTATTATTACTTGAGTGTATTTGTGATTTGTGTGAGGGTGTGGGTCTATCACAGCATATGTAAAGGTCCAAGGACAATACTGAGATTTGAGTCCTCACCTTACACATTGTTTGAGACAAGGGATCTTCTCCCTAAGTGAGGCTAGCTGTCCCAATAACACCCTTTTATTCTCTTGTCTCTGCCTCCCATCTCTATGTAGAGGGTGTTAGGATTACAGTTTCACTTATGCTGCTTCCTCTGGATGTTGTGTGGATTATGGAGATCCAAATTCAGGTAATTAAACTTGTGTGACAAGAACTTTTACCCACTAAAGCCATCTCACCCACCAATTACCCACATTTGCAATCTTAGCTATCCAGATTAGAGCAGATAATTCGCTTGGGATGACCTTTCCTGGTCTCTCCCTTGGAACTTGTGATTTCTTGGGAGTCAAAATACTAGTTAGTCTTTACTGATTGCTTGAGAGGAGAAGCCGTGAGCCATCTGCCTTCTTTTAGTGTGAAGAAGTAGAGAAAGCTGTTTAGCATAGAGAATGGTCAGTGTACTTTTTAGGTAGGTACAATTAGTATATATTCTGTAATGCAGTTAGAGGAAATTGTGTCTTCAAACAAGCATATCTCTATTCTATTTTTAAAAAATCGTCTCATGTATCTCAGGGTAGACTTGAACTATCTGTATATACAAGACTGTTCTTGAAGTCTGATTCTTCTGCCTTGGTAGTTACTGCTAGGATTATAGGTATACAACACCATCTGGTTAGCATATTTTTATTTATAACCCAACAACTCCAAATCTAGCTATGTATTCAAGGGAAAATTATGTGTATAAAATTTGTAAAGTGGATGAAATAAAAAGAAATGAATACATAAATTGTCCTGATGTTGGATTACCATGAAGCAGTAGAGTTATTCAAAGGGAATTCTATTAACATACATTCATGTGACAAGTGTAATGTTGGGAATAGTGATAGGTCATGGGGGTCTTTGACAAGGCTATGACCTGTGGAGGAATGATCTGCATGAAGCAAGAAGGAAGTAAAGTTCCACACAACTCGGTTAGCCAGTGTGGATTCAAACTTCTAGAGTCTGACCCCAAGCATTTTATTTTAGACATATTTAAGCATAGAAAAAAAAGAGAGAGAGAGAGACAATGTGTTCTGAAAGCTTCTGCCTTGCCAGGAAATTATCACAGCAAAGCTTAAGGCACGGCTGCATAGAAACTTCTGTGCAAAGCATGTGTCTTTTGCAAAGTACCTGTGACCTCTTCCATAAGGACCATTTCTGTCACGAGGAATGATGCTCAGTATCAAGGTCTAGGGAGGCGGGTGTGGAATAAGCACAATAGTACACTCTTTTGTAAAACACATGGGACCTCTTTTATAAGAATGAATTCTATTGGCTGAAACACCATGCTCAGGAGTCTGAGATAAACCCAAAAGTCTAGGGATTCAGATGAAGCATAACACTACAGATAGCTAAGATCACCAGGTTATTAACGGTTTCCAATCCCAGCTTTCCATGTAGAAACAGGTGTAAATCCCTTCTGATGAGAGACGTCTGCTAATTTAACATTCCTGATTTCCCTAGTGCTATCTGTGAGGACAAGGACCTCATGCCCTCTACAACAGGAAGACACATTAATATGCTAATTATTCTTAATTTTAGAAATACAAGGAACAAATATCTCACAGTGTTACAATGATAAAATGAGTGATATCTGCTTGGCACTACTTCAAACATTTTACACTTTAAAAATAAATCCTGTAGGGCTGGGGAGACAGCTCAGTTGCTGAAGTGTTTGCAGTCTAAGAATGAGGGCCTGAGGGGGGCATTGCACCTCTGTAATCCCAGTAATAGGTTTGGGGTAGGGATGTGGTAGTGGTAAAGAATGGTGAATTCCCGGACCTTGAAGGCCAGCCAATATAGTGTACTGGTGCTCTAAGTTTATTGAGTGCCACAAGAAACGAGGTGGATAGTACTGCAGAAAAAACCTGATGTTGAATACTGAAACCCCCCCCCCCCACACACACATAGGTCCACACATGAGCACACACACTGACAAAATAAAATTATTCTTAATACTTCAACATACTCATTCTCTTTTACATCATCACTTGAAAGCAACTCTAGTTACATCAAGATGGATAGTTTTGAAGTCTATAGTCATATTTTCTTTCTTTTTAATTTTTTTTATTCTTTAGTTCTTTTTTTAACAGCCCGGTCTTCATCCCCCTCCAGTCTGGTCTGCCGCCTGACTATCTACATTTGACTTTTTCAGCTGCTTGTTGGGCCTCTCAGAGGGCAATCATGCTAGGCTCCTGTCTGTAAGCACACCACAGCATCAGTAACAGTGTCAGGCCTCAGGGCCTTCCCTTGAGATGGATTCCAATTTGGGCCTGTCACTGGACCTCTTTTCTCTCAGGCTCTTCTCCATTTTTGTCCCTGCAGTTCTTTTAGACAGGAACAATTCTGGGTCAGAGCTTTTGACTGTAGGATGGCAGCCCCATCCCTCCACTTGAATGTCCTTACCCTCCACTGGAGATGGACTTTACAAATTACCTCCCACTGTAGAGCACTTCATCCAAGGTCTCTCCCTTAAAGTCCTGAGAGTCTCTCACCTCCCAGGTCTCTGGTACATTCTAGAAGGTCCCTCCACCTCCTACCTTCTGAGGTTACCTGTTTCCACTCTTTCTGCTGACCCTCAGGGCTTCAGTCCTGGTCTTCCCCAATACCTGATCATATTCCCTTTTTCCCTTCCCTGTCCCCTCTCCCACCCAAATCACTTCCACCCTCTAACCCCTGTGATTGCTTTCTTCTCCCTCCCAAGTGGGATTGAGGCATCCTCACTTGGACCTTTCGGCTTGTTAACTTTCTTGAGTTCTGTGGGTTTTGTCCTGGGTATTCTGTACTGTATTGGCTAATATCCACTTATTAGTGAGTACATACCATACATGTCCTTTTGGGTTTTAGTTATAAAATATCATCTTTACTCAGAATGATATTTTCTAGTTCCATCCATTTACCTGCAAAACTCATGATGTCCTTGTTCTTAATAGCTGAATAGTATTCCATTGTATAAATGAACCACATTTTCTGTATCCATTCTTCTGTTGTGGGACATCTGGGTTTTTTTTTTTCTAGCTTCTGGCTATCACAAACAAGATCCCTATGTACATAGTGGAACATGTACCCCTGTGGCATGGTGGGGGATCTTTTGGGTATATGCCCAAGAGTGTTATAGCTAAGTCTTCAGATAGATCTATTTCCAATTTTCTGAGGAACCTCCAGATTGATTTCCAGAGTGGTTGTACCAGTTTGCAATCCCACCAGCAATGGAGGAGTGTTCCTCTTTCTCCATGTTCTCGCCAACATGTACTGCCATTTGAGTTTTTGATTTTGGCCATTCTGATCAGTGTAAGGTGGAATCTCAGTTTTGATTAGCATTTCCCTGATCACAAAGGACTTTGAACATTTGTTTTAAAAGTGCTTCTCAGCCATTCGAGATTCCTCTGTTGTGAATTCTCTGTTTAGTGCTATATCCCATTTTTTTTTTGGTTGGATTGTTTGTTTTTTTGGTGGCTAGCTATATTTTTTAATGATTTTCAGTATTTAGGTTTATTCCTGGAATCACACAGATCTTGACAGAGGCTCACATACTTTAACAAGTATTTATCATCTTTCTTATCACCTCATAGTTTCAATTACAGTACCATTCATAGAATAGATTGAACAGCAAACATTAATTAATAGACAAGTATATAAATACTATGTACTATATACAGTGTGGAATATTTAGTGTAAAATGGTATGGTGGATGAAAAATGGGTGTTTCTTTTGTGGTCTTGAATTTATTTTTCTTGTTTTTTTATTAATTATTTTATTCATTTACATTTCAAATGATATACCCCTTCCTGGTTACACCTCCACCAAACCCCCATCCCATCCCCCTGTCTCCCCTCTGTTTTGCCTCTGTGAGGGTGCTCCTCCACCCACTTACCCACTCCAGCCTCATTGGTTTAACATCCCCCTACACTAGGGCATCAGGCCTCCCTCTCCCCCCATTAATGCCAGATAAGGACATTCCCTTTTGCTGTGTTCTTAAAACTGTTTCTTAACACTGTTTTAAAATTTTG
The DNA here is from genome assembly GCA_030674055.1 of Rhabdomys pumilio. Taxonomy (NCBI): domain Eukaryota; kingdom Metazoa; phylum Chordata; class Mammalia; order Rodentia; family Muridae; genus Rhabdomys; species Rhabdomys pumilio. The sequence goes on from JANHMN010000012.1 coordinate 37,544,038, forward strand.
TCATAAAATTTTGTTGAATAAATATTAGCAGTTTCAAAAATTATTTAGAGTATATTATTTACAACATTTAGTGTTATAAACTGCTAATTAGAGGGTATTTTGATGTCTTTTCTATAGCTTATATGTACACTATATAAACATTAAAATTACAATTAATGGGCTAAAGGTTAGTTGTATTTTAAAACTCAGCCCTTAGCCCTTAGGTAATTTCTTTTCTTCATCTTAAAGCCAGCCTTGAAACCATAGCTGTATTACAAGGCTGTGAGGAGATTAAGCCATGAGAACATATACAGAGCATTTATGGTAGCTCATAAGACATAGTTAGCACCCAGTAAATGCCAGTTTATGAATTTTGTGCTCTGAATAATGGTGTAGTTTTTACAATCTTTTTAAACTAATCTAATTGGACAATGCAATGTCATTTTAATTTTAACTTGTATCCTTTTGAATACAAAAGGGAGAGTGTATTTTTCATTATTTTATATTTATATTTTTAAAATTGTTTTATTTATTTACATTCCAATGTTGCCTCATTTCCCGGGTACCCCTCCAAGAGTTCTTCACCCCCTCCACCCTCTCCTTTGCCTCTGAGAGGGTGCTCCCCACCCCCACTCCCTCACCTACCTACCCTTCACTTGGCCTCCCCTATCCTCCTTGGGGCATCAAGTCTCTACAGGGTTAGTCACATTCTCTCCCATTGAGGTCAGACAAGGCAGTCTTCTGCTACATATGTGCTGTGGGCCACAGACCAGTCCATGTATGCTCTTTGGTTGGTGGCTTAGTCTCTGGGCATTTGGGTGAGAATTTTTACAAAAATTTTGTGAATTTGAAATTTATATTTATTTAGCTACCAAGGCTTTATGGATTTACTTGATTGATTCTAAGCTGCATTTTATATATGAACCTATGAATAGTTTGTTAGTTATAGTAATTTAAACCTTTTCCTGTAGAATAGAGTTTAGACTTTGAAAGCCTAAGATAATTTAAAACTTTCAGGAGATCACAACTTGAGGGAAACACAAATTAATTAATTAAATTAATTGTGCAGTAAGTTTTGATTTCCAGAAACTAGCTGAAGTTTCAAGGCACCGATGACCTTGTCACTGTCATTAGTCAGTTTCTTCTCTGGGTCATATCTCGTTCTTGCTTCTGCTACTTCGTTAATCAGCTTAACTATTCTACTTCAGAAGGGGAATAAAGGGACTTTTCTTATTACATTGTGGTTTGAACATACGAGATTTACCTAGATGTCTCTCTTTTACATAGGCTCCCAGGGATAAGTCTGCAGAAATCTGTTCTAACCAGGCATTTGGGATTGTCTCTGTCTGAAAACTCATGTCTACCAAGTCTTACACTCTCCCTGCTGTCTCCAGGAAGAAGATCTGTGTTGTTACCATCAACGATAGGAGAAGGACTGAGCTGAAATGGCAAGTCTAGAATAAAGTCGGGCTCAAGTTTAAAGACTACTTTGGAGTTAGCAGGGCTGAGATTCGAGTCCTGGTCTGTCTTGCTCTAAGATCTCTGTCCTCCAGGGCAGCAGGCAGGCAGAAATCGAGCTCGCTTTCTTTACTGTCCGTTTTACAGGGCTGTTGTGAAGAATCTTCAACTTCAGGTAAACCTAAAATTTATCTATAAACAAAGAAACAGACATTCCATAGAAAATCCAGAGCAATTTCTTTGCAGCTGACTGGCTGTGTGACAGAGTCACGCAAGAGTAGAGAGGCTGATCTTTCTCTGTTGAAAAGCTGGTTGAAGGAGTAGGAGGCCAGTGATGTAATTGTTCTGCCTACTCCTTGTGATGGGGGAAGAACAATGAACTGTGACAATAGATGGGAAATGGGAAGTCAGTGGGGCCTGACCTTTCAAGAACGGTCCCGGGGAGGAAATGGAGTATCCTCTGTGCTGCTGAGTCGCTAAGTCTTTTAATAGAGCCATATTCTAGGAAAGAACCATAGAGTGGGGAAGTTCAGCCCAGACCCTGAAGCATTTCACAGTAGGTTTGGAAAGTAGATTTCTCTGGCAGATTGTGTCAGCACAGGCTGCACGATCTGTCTCTATTCCTTGTAAGGCTTTTCCTCTTTCTCTTGCCATCTCCATAATCATGTGTAACATTAAGAATTTACTACACACTGGACACAAGGTAGCATTCTAAATTGATTCATTCACTGAAGATATACTTACCACGCACTGACTTCCTCCCAGGTACTGTTCAGCATACTGAGGATGCAGCCGAGAGAACAAAGAGAGAAATAGAATGGAGAGAGATGATAGATGATAGATGATAGGTAGAAAGACAAATAGGTAGATGAATTTCTCTATTATTATTGTGTGTATTGCTCAGAAATCCAACCTGCCACATGTATAAATTAGTAAATACGATAAAACATTACACTTATTAATGCTTTTTTTCCATATTAAGACAATGATCAATGATATGTTACATAGTCACAGATGATTTCATTGTATTTATGCATTTACAATTCATTTAACCATTGCCTTACTGGTGGGGGAAAACATTTTCTTTTGTTTGTTTCTTGTCACCATAGACCATGCTGTGTTCAACATGCCTATATTTCTTTGCACGCATTGGGGTCTTTATTGTCACATGACACATCATCATTTATATTCTGCAAGTTATGGCTTGCCTTCCCTGCTAAGGAGTTATATTTATTTCCCATTGAAGGTTTGAATGGCTTCTTTTCATTTTGAACTATCTCTTTATGGTCCCAGATGTAACAATTCCTTTTAAAAATTGTAATTTATTTAAGACAAGACTTCGTCTACATATCTCTATGAGATGGCACTGGAACTTGGAGTTCTCTATGGGGCAAAGTGCTCCCCCTCCCCCTTCCCTAACAGAGCCTACTTGTTCAATATCACTGACCTCATTGCTACCGTCAGAAGTATCAGAATGTACATCTGACATTTCTTGTTCCTTTTATTGCTACTATATTGTAAATAACAGCATTTGATATTATGTTCTGGCTGCCTTTGGAAAGCAGGAAAATCTTCCGTCTTGTTGTAGTCTCTCATTTTAACAGTAGAGCACTTTGGTGGATACTTTGAAGTTTTCTGGATACATGAACATAGTTGCAATCTAGGCAAACAGTGCCAAGCTTCCCTCCTTACTTTGTGCTTTGCATTTTTTTTCTTCTGCTGCTGATGTCCTTACAGGAGCTAAGCAGTTGGGCAGAGTAGCAGTAGATTAGTGTAACTGTGAGAAGGGTATGAAGCAGAGCTTGATTCCATTTTGAACTGGGGGGTGGGAAGGGTGGGGAGATAGCATTTCTCCTAAGGCTTTAAGAGTTTGGAGATAGATAGTCCAACAGTTTGGAAAGTTTGCATGTCTTAAAAAGTGTTCCACATACAAAATGCCTTTGACAAGAGCTGTAATACCTTCACTTGGTGTTCCTTTCCCTGCTATAGCTTTGCATAATTCTGTCATTAGACTTCCACATGGTCCTGGAGTCATCATGGTGCTTTTAGCTATCAATCATTGTTTTAGCCATCACCTGCTCAACTGACCACTGACCTCCTTGATGGTAAGATCTGTTTTGTTACTCTATGTCCTGAGTTTCTAGCAGGATGCCTGGAAAACCACTGGCCCTTAACAAAGGCGTGCTAAACGAGCTACTAGATTTCCAAGTGTGCTAATGGATACATGAACATCCATTAATCTTTGTTGCATCTTGCAGGTAGTCGTGCCTCCAGGGGGTTGCTTCCAGCATCACAGGGAAGCACTAAATGAGGCTGAAGCCCAACTTCTCCTTCCCTGGGTTCAGAATTGAGGCATATGTGGGTAGAATGAGCTGGCTCAGTTCCTCTGTATCTTTGTGGGATTGATTGTATTGTAGAAACATGATTGAGCAAGAATACTTCCTTCACATAATTCACAGAAACCATAGGTCTAGAGGTCAGGTCAAATATGGACTATTTCTTAAATATCTTACTTACAGTTCTTTCTTGTTAATACCTGTGAAGGTTTGTTGGTTTTTAGCAGGAATAGGTCATCAGTCATTGGAACAGTGGATATGAAAAGACATTCTCTCTTGCTGTTTGTGAAGATTATTGGATAATGATTTTACTAGTACCTATATTTTGGATCTCTCCTTCATCCATCCATCTATCTATCAATCTATCTATCTATCTATCTATCTATCTATCTATCTATCTATCTATCTATCTATCCATTCATCTATCATCTATTTATCTATCATGTCTAGTTATCTATATCAATATATCAGTCAATCTATCATTTATCTATCATCTGTCTGTCTGTGTATCTGTCTGTCTAATCTCTAAATCACATGCATATGAAGAAACTAAGAAAAAAGAGAGAGAAGAGGAAAAGAAAGGAGAAAGGAGGTACAGACATAGAAAGATAGTACTTAAATTGGTTTCTTATGAATCTCATCAGGCAGTAACTTCATTTTGGCTATCTTTTTTTTTTCCTATGAGAGAGATCAATACATTGAGTCTCTTCGATGCCTTGTAGATTCAACTTTCGATCTAGGCATGGTGAATATGGTCTCTCTTGCTGTTAAATGTGACTGATGGTAAATCGTTGCACACTGGTTTGTTTTTAAAGATATTGGTGTTATATATCTGGGCGTATTGCAAAAATCATTCTGTTATGTATATTGAGGAGAGTGTAGCTTATGTGCCATATGTCTGTTTGACCTTTGTGCTCTAGCATTTGAGGAAAGGAAGTATTTCCCAATTCAACCCTACCCTTTTCTTAATCTTTAGGCTTACCCTCCCTCACATGATACCACTTTTTTGAGAAATCATGTGGCTTATACTGTTTGACCCACCCAGCCCCAGATTCTTAGGATTTTTAGCAAGCTGGTAAAATATAAGTAAAGTTTTTCCCCTTTCCTTCCTTCTTTCTTTCTTTCTTTCTTTCTTTCTTTCTTTCTTTCTTTCTTTC
>JANHMN010000012.1:37548977-37644872 GCA_030674055.1 Rhabdomys pumilio
TTCTTTCTTTCTTTCTTTCTTTCTTTCTTTCTTTCTTTCTTTCTTTCTTTCTTTTCCTTTCTCTCTCTCTCTCTCTCTCTCTCTCTCTCTCTCTCTCTCTTCCTTTCTTTCCTTTTTGAATCAGTCTTACTGTGTCTGTCCTGAAACTCACTAATGTAGATCAAGCTTGACTCAAATTCACACAAATCTGCCTGTCTTTTCCAAGTACTAGCATTAAAGGTATGCACAATCATTCCCAGCCTACATAGGAGTGATTGTTCCTTGTAAGTTGATGGTATTGTGAATGAACTTCCAGTGGCTGTCTTAAATGTAATTCAAATGACTGAAGTATATAGAATCTTTATTTTATCCTCTAATGCTGTCTTCACTGGGCTGAATCATTTACTGTCTTTAAGACCTTATTTACAAGTAAGCAGAGAAATAAACAAAACTGGTCTCAAATTCTTGTGTTATGGATAAATGAGATTATCTCCATGTTGAGTTCATAGTAGACTCTATAAAGAAAATTGCCACGGTCCCTTTGAAATGATGTAGTAAACAGTCTGAGACAGGACAGGGTGATCATGAGAAATGATTTCTGTGCAATTGTCTAGACGCTGCAACAGTGGTTCTCAACCTGTGGGTCACGACCCCTTTGGGGCTTGTATACTATGTATCCTGAATATCAGATATTTATTTACATTAGGATTCATAACACTAGCAAACTTATAGTCATGAAGTAGCAACAATATAATTTTATGGTTGGGGTATCACCACAGCATGAGGAACTGTTGTAGCACTAGGAAGGGTGAGAACCACTGGTCTAGAGGAACAACAGGAACTAAGAGGAAGGGGAAGGGGTGAGAAAGTTGAGAGTAGGGGGGCGTGGGAATAACGTGCCCCACATACACTCTGTACTTGTATGGAAGTGTCCTTATGTTACTCAGTGTCGTGTAAAACAAGTATATATATATATAACAAAAAAACTTAAAAGAGAAAAGGAGTAAAGAAAATGAATGCTGTAATTTCTGCAATGGCAATTTCTTTACAAATTAGCCAACAGTCATTTGTATACTTTCACAAGCTTGGTGAATGTATAGTCCCAACTATCAGCTGCACAAGATGTGATCACGACTTATTTGAGTAAAAACTGGAAATGAAATGGGAAATGCTGTCCAGGAGATAATATGTAGTTAATGGCCTTAGATTATTTTGGTTCTTTCCATGAGTCTATCGGTAAGATGGTAAAGTATTTTTTTGCCCATTTTGTTTCCATTGACATAAATGTCCCATGAGAGAGGATGAGTCTGTCATTCTTCAGGGCTTTCCATTAATCATTTTACCCGTAGTTTTTAAAAATTCTATTGCAGCCTTACCAGACTCTCTAACTATGATTTCTTGTGCCGAGAAAAATAGTCTCATGATGAGGACGTGAATGTTCTTGTCACCATGACAGTTATTAGTAACTGTAAATTGCTAAACTGCTAAAGTAGTACAGACTGGCCATGAGAAGTGACTATTGTAGTTTCTGTAATAGTAATTTCTCGTAAATTAATCAACTATCTTCATTCTGCTAATGTAGAGTTTGAATGATAAATTTTCTTGGTCTTTTTTTCTTCCTTTTAAGATAATCTACGGCCGTGCGTGGTGGCGCACGCCTTTAATCCCAGCACTTGGGAGGCAGAGGCAGGCGAATTTCTGAGTTTGAGGCCAGCCTGGTCTACAGAGTGAGTTCCAGGACAGCTAGGACTACACAGAGAAACCCTGTCTCGAAAAACCAAAAAAAAAAAAAAAAAAGAGATAATCCACAAAGATGTGAATCTGAGTGTGGACTATGGTATGTTTACAAGGGTACTAACTCCTTCAGTACTGGGAGGTACTAGTACAGACTAAAGCATTTTTCCAGTGGAGACATTGGAAGACTTCATTGAAATTCTATCTTTGGGAATCTAGAATTCAAAATTCTAGGAGACCCTGGTCTGAGTGTTTTCTCTGGGTATTTACTTTCATGGCTGGAACATTTCCCTTCTTTCTTTGTTCTTCAATTTGGACATTTATTCAGAGTCCATGATCTAAATTAATGATCAAAATTTAATTCCACCTTACAAAGGATTTAAAGAAATATAGTGATAGATGGGATAGGAGGGACAATTTCTTACTTTTATTTTTGAAGCTGAATTTTAAAAAGTTACACATGGAACTCTTTGTATTTTCTAGAATATTATTTAAGTATAACTGTTGTTGAGACTTGGCTTTCCTCACTGTGTTCAAAAGTTGGATTTTTGTTGCTACCACCAAATATAAACATACTGAAGTTCCTGTATTTCTTTAAAAAAAAAGAAAAAAAAAAAAAAAAAACAAGCAAAATCAGGGTTTTGACCACATATTTACAGCTTCTTTTTTTTTCCCCTGGGTTTTTCGAGACAGGGTTTCTCTGTGTAGTCCTGGCTATCCTGGAACTCACTCTGTAGACCAGGCTGGCCTCGAACTCAGAAATCTGCCTGCCTCTGCCTCCCAAGTGCTGGGATTAAAGGCATGCGCTACCACCGCCCAGCCATAGCTTCTATTTTAAATTTAATTAAAATGAGAACTTTGTCTGGTTCTTAGTAAGACATAGGCATCTAACTCAGCTCTCATAAGCTTTGTAAATGCTATCAAATATTTTCAACATAGTTTAAGGGTGAGATTTCAATTCTACTATGGTCATTGACCCAACTGTTTGAAAAATCACACCAACCTATTTTCATTTTACCTGTAGGATTCTGCATAGCAAACAAATAGCAATTGAAATCATACTGACTATACTTGGTGAGTGCTTGACCGGCCTCAGGGAAAGGTCATCTGGTCAAGGCTAGAATGACGTTTGGAGAATTAGGATTGCGGTTAGTACAGAACTTCTTATTCCTGGTAGCCCAGGTATTCTGCCAGTCACATGCTAATTCAAGTACAAGATGGTCTTTATTTGCCTATACAGATAACAGACAAAAGTCAGGTCTCATCAAAATCTCCCAATCAAAGCACCCTCTTATCCAGACAGAATGAATGGAAGAGAGAGAAAATAGGATTCCTATCTATCCACTTGTGATTGTCACCGACATAAGTCTGAGACAAGAAAGCTAAAAGATATGGGTGCTGTAATTCTAATAACTACCCATATAACCACAGTTGTATACCAACCATATACTAGCACTGACAATTCCTGGTTAGATTAGACAAACTTTCTCGCTGGTGCTAAATTCATCAAAATGGACTAATCAATTTATATCTTCTCAGCTTGGCTTGTCATAGGATTATTGGTCAGTAGTAGTAATCAAGCCACCATGGAGAACAGTTTTGTGCTGGGCTCCTATATTCTTCATACCTACTGTGTGATCTTCCTTTTGATTTTGCAGCTCTGCAAGATACAAAGCTGGAGGGGCAAACCCATTCTCCCACCTTGCACTGTATTAAGATGCAACTATTCATACCGACTTTTAGCACCCAGGAAAGTTGGGTTTTATATTTCATACCAAATGGTGGCTGGTTTAGTAATATTTTATTGGATCACCTCATCTGCCGTTATCTTCGAAGAGCTATGAATACAAGTCTGGCTTAGGTTCAAAGGGCTAGATTACTCTTTATATAGAATTGGATAATTATTATATGGTGAAATAAATATTGCCAAAGATCCTGAACTTGGCTATGCATTAGTGCCACCTGGAATAAATTTGTAAACAGCCCAGGCTATCTCAGACTATTTCAATTACCATCTATGGGGACAGTGCACCAGCACTAAGTTTATGGCACAGAGAAGCCACTAAATTATACAAGTATACATTGAAATAAATAAGCCAGTAAATATTTAATCAGAACACTCCTCTTAACAATTAAAATCAGTTCATTTAGTTACTTATGTGTCTGTGTATGTACTTCATGCACATGCTGTGTGCTATGGAGTATTTGTGGAGGTCAGAGAACAATTTGCTTGAGTCAATTTGTTCTTTGCAGCATGCATATCCTAAGATCAAACCCGGTAGACGGACTCAGTGGCAAGTGATTTTCCTCACTGAGCCACCTTGCTATCTGTGTTGCTAAATATTTTATAAAGAGGATTATATTCTGTTGCTGTCATAAAGTACACAACAAAAACCAACTTGAGGGAGGAAAGGGAATATTTCAGTTTACAATTTCTGTAGTCCATAATTGTGGTGAGGTCAAGGCAAGGACTTCAAATAGCTGGACACAACACATCTACAGTCAAGATCAGAGAGAAAGGAATGCACAATTGTCTCCTTGCTTGCTTTCTCTGTTTTACATAGTTCAGGACCTGCTGCCTAGGGATGGTGGTTCCCAAATGGATTAGGTGGTCTTCCACATCAATTGAGCTAATTAAGACAATACTTCATAGACATGCTCATAGGCCAAACTGGTGTAGGCAATTCTTTATTGAGGCCATCTTTCCAAATGGTTCTAGGTTGTGTCAGATTGATAATTAAAACTAGCCATTCTGAGATATATGTATCACCTTTGCATATTGTGAATGAAAAAAAAACATGTTTAGAGAGAGGAGGAAAGTACAAATCTGTAAGAAACCTTGAGCCACTGAAAGATAATGAGATTTCATTCAGGGTGACCTTCGGCATGGACAAAGAAGGAATCTGCTGAGAAATTTAAGTGCCCCAGGATGTCTGACTTCCCACGCCCATTTTAGACTCACACTTTATGCTTGGTATTCAGCAAAGAAACCTTCATTAAAAACCACTTGATAAGATCTCTTGGCTGGGTCATCTGCTTTCAAGCCTCCATGGTAGCTGGTTGGGCTACAAAGACATTTTAATGTTGTATGTCAGAGAGAGAAAGAGACAGAAAGAGAGAAAGAGAGAGGAAGCGGGAGATGGAGGAGGAGAGAGAGACAGAGAGACACACAGAGAGACAGACAGACAGAGAGAGACAGAGAGAAACAGAGAGAGACAAAGACAGAGGACAAAGAAACATAGAAAGAGACATAGAGACATAGAGAAACAAAGACAGATAGGGAGGTAGACAGAGAAGCAGATAAAGAGAACAAAAAATAGAGAGGAAAGACAGAGAGACAGAGACAGACAAAGGCATAGACCGAGACAGAGAGAGACAGACAGACGTAGAGAACAGAGGGACTGAGACAGACAAAGACACAGAGAAATTAGAAGATATGTTTTTATATTTGTATGTAGGAAGGTCTGGGAATAGGAAAGATTATTTTATCCAGCATACTTCATGTATACAACAATGATCCTGACCATAATTTATTCAATGATTAATGATTCACACAGAGAACCACAGTATTCAGAGCATAGCTAACAGCATTGTCTTCGAAGTGAACAGTCTCAGCATACTGTCACGTCTTTTGCTTCCTACTTTCTACACAACTTCTTTGACTATTCTCTCTCAGTTTTCTCATCAAATGATAACATTAGCTTTTCCTTGAAATGACTGTGAGGATAACTAACTACCTTGGCTGGTATTGATAGTGCAGATGGCATACTTCAGCTAATTTTAGTCTTCAGCATTGTTTTCTCAATCTTTTTACAGTCCAGTATTTGGTAAACACTAGATGGTAAGTAGTTTTTAGAACATGAATTGTTACTTTAAGATATTCTGGTAGCAAGTATATGTGGGATATGCAACATATAATTTCTGATATGTCTTCAGCAGATAACCAGGGCTTGGGAATTTCTGTCAGAGTTGAAACTTCTTGAAGCTATGTTGAAGGTCACGTTTTCCCCTGAACACATGCCATGAGATTGTCCAGAATGAGCCAGGATGTTAGGAAAGACTCAGGTTTGTGACTTGCTGGCTGTTCATATATCCATCTTCTTCTACACTAGGCTGACTTGACAGTACAAGGGGAGGGAAAGTAGAAGACAACAGTGTAAGCATTTCTTTCCTGAATGGGACACATTTCTTTCCTCACGTGTACAGTCAGTTCTAGAGTATTTTTATCATCTCCTCAAACGTACCCCACTCCTGTCAGTAGTTATGCCTCACAGTATGCAGTATCCTCTACCATGCTTGTTGAAATCTCTGTGAGGTAAATGCTCTAGGATTGGACACCTCACTGAGCTATCCAATATGTCAGGTATTCTGAGTGAAACATTTCCCCAGGAACTAATAATAGGAGGAGAACCATGAGTGATGGCCAACCAATCTCATCTGTCTGGGAACTGATGTATGCTAGAGTCCACAGATGGATTCCATGTGAAAAAAAAAAGTACTGAAAAAAATCTATGTTAGTGACAGAGTGAGCCAGGCTTTTTGCCACTACGTTACTAGTAAGTAAGTTGGGGATTGACTCAAAGCCTGTATTTGCTAAAGAGAACCTGACTAAAATCTCAGCTGAATAAAACTTCTGAATGCTTCACTCTAGCCAACTGTGCAAATCTCTGGATTTGCTATCTTCCCAGCCAGCTGCCTTCTAAAAGAGTTTTCTTGTTGTTTCCAAAGAAAACGCAAAGTAAACAACCCAACATCCCTTGGTTATCAGTAGCCAATATAAAGGCTTTTCTGCCCTGGATACAGGCAGCTTAACCAATGGTATCTTTGTGAGCAGAATTATGGGGGTGGGAGTTGGGAGAGAAGAGTCAAAGGGTAATTAAAGTGACTTACATTTCTCTTTCTTCCTGCTATAATCCTGAGGATTTGAGTTCTTCAACAAATCAAATTCAGTTTGAGTTTTAACCTTCTTACATGAAAAGCCAGGTTTAAAAATAGTCTTTCATGCCCCGGTGACTGTAAACAAACATTGGTGTGCGGAGTCGACTGAAGGGCAGCAGACATTACGTAGCTCTGCAGGAATGTGGAATTTAATATAAACGGAGTGACTCTCCTACATATGTGCTCTGTCTTTGCTCTCTATTGCCAGCAGAGTTCTTTGGGGGAAGGAGAAGAATCATCATTAAATGTTTGAGCTGAAAAGAACTTTAGAAATCGTGGAGACTTTGCTGCTACATTTCTGAAGTGGAGTGACCGAGGATAGAATAGTGCTAGTGAACTAGTTAGTGAGAGGCAGAATCAGCTTCTCTATTTCATTTGAGGTCTCCATGGTCAGATAGCAACAGAACCTACTTGAGCAGTATATCTTATGCTATTTTAAAAATAGGGACCATCTATTCATATACCCTGATTAGGGTGAATAGATTCCTGATTGCCATGAATATGGGATTATGCCTATTTGTTGGGTTTGGGATCTTGAAGATAAATTACAACAAAGTAGTCAATTTAATTTTTGAGAAAACAGTGTAAATCTTCTATATTGAGTTGTTGAGAGAGCCTTGTGCAGTAAGTAAATAAATGTTTCAGATCTTAGTTGATGTTTAATTTGTATACACTTTGTTGTCTCTTTACCTATCTCCCCTTCTCTTTAGAATGTTTCCACATTCCTTTGAGTACTTAAAGAGATTTTCTGGAAAAGTACCATCTCTGGGCACAACTGTATTTGTTACTTTCTTCTTGCTGTGAAAAAACACTGTGATCAAGGCAAGTTATAGAAGAAAGTGTTTACTTGTGCTTACTATTCCAGAGAGGTGAGAATCCATGATGGCAGAGTGGGAGGATGGAAGCTGGATCAGGGAGTTGAGAGCTTACATCATTAAAAGAAAGCACAAGCAAAAAGAAAGCAATTGCACATGGTATGGGTTTTTAAACCCCTCACACCTACCTCCAATGACAGACTTCCTCCAACAAGTCTATATCTCTTAAACCTGCACACAAAGCACCTCCAAGTGGGGACCACATATGTAGATACATGAACTCTAGGGGGGACATTCTCATCTAAATTCTGATATGGTCCAAGGTGATCATATGGTAATTATAGCTGTTCTCATTTACTTGATGCCTTATTATATTTGAGATATTTTGTGAACATTGACACTTATTTTTTTTTTTATAAAAACCTTAATATTATCCTTCCCTTTTTAGGGCTGAATAAAAGCAAGTTCAGAAAGGATGACTAGTCTGAGGACTTCACACCTCAAAGTCATGTCTTTAAAGCCTGTGTTCACTTTTATTCTTATGTCACCTCACTGGGTATAATGCCAAACATGCATATCTTTTAGTGCTTATCAAGTCTTGGGAAAGTATTGAGTACCCATTACATAATGCAACAAAATCTACTCATGATTCTTAAACCATGGGTATAAGGAAAGAAAGGTAAAAATATGCAGATAGCAAAAAGAGCTATCAGGAACAGAGTACAGATGCAGCTTAAGTGCCAGAAACAAACAAGGACTGATTTTGGAGTTGTAGAACAATATTCAAGTCACAGCCTATGAATATTGTTATATAGCCCATGAATATATGATACATAGCCCATGCCTGCTATGTAGCATTGAGTAGGCATTGAGACTTCTTTCTGTACCCCACTCTTCACCTGGATGAGATCAGCAATAAACAACAGAGATAATAAAAGTTAGGAGCTATCAAATGAATATTGTTGAAATGCGATGAGTTCGACATTCATAGCATCAATTAGCTCATTCTCCTTTCAATGACTAGGTGGAATAGAAGGGCTTCAGCCTCTCCCATGTATGATCAGTCTTGATTTGATCATTGCTTGCACCTGTTACAAATATAGGTTAGGTATTGATGCTGTACAATAAAACAAAATCTACTCGTGATTCTGAAACCATGGGTATAAGGAAAGAAAGAATAAAAATATGCAGATAGCAAGCAAACAAACAAACAACCGCCCTCCCCCAAACCCCTACTATTAGCAGAGTAGAGTTACAGCTTAAGTCAAGAGAAACAATGTCAGGCTTTTCTGCAATTACTCATGACTCTGAAAGCTTTATATTTATAATGACTACCAAGAATATCAACACACACACACACACATAATATTTATTCTGTCAATTGTCTGAGGAGAAATTTGTTAATAAAATATTACTGTTATATTTATTTTTGTTACCTAACTATCTGTGAGTCAGGGAAAGGACCAATAAAATCCTGCCCAAGTCATACTTATGACTTTCTACTAGATACCTTGCTTAATACCTGGTAGATGTTTAAAAAGAAGCTGCTAAATAATGATGATGGCTTAAGGCACATGGCCACTATGCAGCAAATACTGTGTTCAGAGTTCATACTGATACTCATATTTAATTCTGACAGCATCATTTATTTGTGTGTTTTAGACAGTGCTTAATCTTGCATACCCATTCAGAAGGGATAGAGTGACACAATTCTACTCCTAGAGCAGAGCTAGCAGGGTGTGGGCCTGAAAGGGTTAAAAATTTTCAAAATCTCCTAACAGGCTGGGCAGAAGAAAGAGTGCCAGCTTGGTCATGAGCTCTGTGTTTCAGGAACTTGGCTGACCACAAGATAGATGGTTGATTATGAATAGACTCTTAGAAAATAGCCTATACAAAATGTTCCCCATGACTGTTCCTTGGACCCTGTCACAAACTGAATAATGGGCTGGAACTTTCCACAGGTACTCTCCAATAATCCTCTATCTCCAAAGCCTCGGGGTCAGACCCCACTGCCCCTTTGTGGGTCATGGGTCTTGACCTCCACATGTTGATCAAAATATACCTCTTGCTGATTGCTTCACGTTTGACATCTTGTGAGTTAATGGGTGGCTGTGAATTACTGAGGCTTGGGTGAGGTCCTCCCTTTGTGGGGGCCTTACAGGCCTCTATGAGTGTTAATGGTTGCTAGGCATAAGACTTGTTTGTATATTTTACTTTGTGTTCCTCCTTTAGGAAAGTGTCTTATTTGGCAAGGTTAATGACTTCATGATAATCAGAGACAGCATGAGTCTGGGAAGTAAGGATGTGTGTGTATCTAATGTCCTTAGCAAAATGGTAAATGATGCAATCTTCAGGACAGCCCATAAGGCTGTGAGAAGGACCTCTGAAAACATGAGTTCAAGAAAGTATAATTTTTCAACTGTGCAAAATATAAGTATGAAATATGAATTATATAAGGGGCTTTACAGATTTAAAAGAACAGAGGCAGCTGCACTAAGAGTCAGCTGATCAGAAAGATACTAAGGAAGGAAGGAAATGAAAAGATTTAGAGAATGGTGATCTTGGGGCAAGATTCCACCCAGCTAAGTTTATTGTTTGTGCTTACAAAGCCAGGCAGATTTCTGAGTTCAAGGTCAGCTTGGGAGAGAGTGAGTTTAGGCCCAGGCATGGAGGGAATAGCTAGTTTATTTTCTGTGCTTACAAGGCAGGCAGACAGGCAGATCTCTGAATTCATTACCTCATTGCCAGTTTTTTTTTTTTTTTTTTTTAAATGTATTTGCTGTCTTCTAAGAATCAAGGGGCTAAGGTCATATAATGCTGACCCATGGGATAATAAAACAGGAACCTGGGTAAACAATGAAATTGATATGTAAATAAAAGCATGGGCTTTGGTCTGCAAGAGAGAGCTACCCAGAGAGAACTGCTTGGAGAGTGAATCCAGCTCTTTTAGAATTTTTCTAGCAATATTTCTGACTCTGGTTGGAAAGTCCAAGAATTTTTTCTAGCAACTTTTCTGACTTTGGTCAGAAAACCCATGGGCTATCATCCAAAGAGCTTTTAGAATTTTTTTTTCTTCTTCTTCTTCTTCTTCTTCTTCTTCTTCTTCTTCTTCTTCTTCTTCTTCTTCTTCTTCTTCTTCTTCTTTTTTGTTAGATATTATATTTACATTTCAGATTTTATTCCCTTACCCCATTCCCCCCCCCCCCCCCCCAGGAGCCCCCTATCCCATCCCCCCTCCTCTTGCTTCTATGAGGATGTACCTCTCAACTACCCCCCCACTCCCACCTCCCCATTCTTGAATTCTCCCCCACTCGGTGTCCAACTTTCATGGGACCAAGGATCTCCTCTCCCACCTATGCCTGACAAGGCCATCCTCCCCTACATACACAGCTGGAGTCATGGGTCCCTTCCTATGTGCTCCCAGGCTGGTGGTTTAGACCCTGGGGAGCTCTGGTTGCTTGGTATTGTTTCTCTCCTCATGGGGGCCACAAACTCTTTTAGCTCCTTCAGTCTTCTCTCTAACTCCTCCATTGGGAACCCCTTGGTCAGATCAATGGTTAGCTGTGAGCATCCGCCTCTGAATATATCAGACTCTGGCAGACCTCTAAGGAGACAGCTATATCAGGCTCATGCACTTCCTGATATCCACATCAGCGTCTACCTTTGATGACTGCACATGGGATGGATACCCAGGTGAAATGGTCTCCAGATAGCCCCTCCTTCAGTTTCTGTCTCACACTTTGTCTCCATATTTGCTCCCTTGAGTATTTTGTTACTCCTTCTAAGTAGGACCAAGGCACCCACACTTGGTCTTCCTTCTTCATGAGCTTCATGTAGTCTGTGAGTTGAATCCTTTTTTTTTTTTTTTTCTAGCTGGAGAGTGCTGTCTCCTGCTCTCTCTTGAGCAGACTATAGAGATCTTTGGAGATCTGTTGTGAGCAGAACAAAAGACTTGTACCCACAATTGACTTTGAGTCAATCTTTTGCCACTCCCAACACCCTTTCCTCAGAGACCCTCTCCAAGCTTAGGTGGTCCTTGGCAAGACAGGGTCTCATACATCTCATGCTGGCCTGCCTCTATGTGTAGGTAAGTATGGCCCTGAATTTCTGATCTTCTTGCCAACACATTCTGGTATGTGCTTTATGTAGTACTAACACTCAAGCAATAGGGTCTTAACTACCCTAGGCAAGCACAAGTTGTAGATGACAGTTAAACCTACAACTCCCTCACAATAATATCATAAGTAAACAACTAACAAGATTATTTGTACCTTTTGTAGATGAAAAAACTGAAAAATAGAGAGGTCAAGTTATGGTATCCCTGTATGTCAGAGAAACCATACTCTCAGTGTGAAGTAGAACTAAGGAATAATTGAACAAATGAAAAAAAACACATTTCTCCTGTATGAGGCCAGAAGTCAAGTAGTTGAGAAATTTATAGGGTACAGATAGACTGGAATGGAAGAGTTACCTAATATCTGTGGTTGTTATGTAAATGGTAGGGGGTATCAGGGCTGGAAATTTCTTAGGCAGATATTTTTTATCAGAAATAAAACCTGAATGGTCAATAAAAGCTGATGTGTTAAATTTCTCTTGTCTTGCTGACCAGTTTGGGCTGTTACAAGTCTTCTATATATGCAGCAATTCATAGTATTACTGTCTTCAGGGTAGCAACTATAGACTTATTTTTCAAGCTTAGGCTCTTGACCACAGCTGCATTTCAGTGAGGCTGTGGGTTTTTGAGAATAGTTGTTAATCGTTGTTCAATCATTGTTAATCTTAGGTAATCCATTTATCCAGGGGACTATAAATGACATTAAAATTTAAGAAATGGTTATAAAAATGCATGTAATAGCACCTGGTTTGAGATTTCCTATCCATTCTGCTGTTTTGTTTTAATTTTACAACCACAATGTTGCAGTGTTCAGTTGGTGCTCTCAATACCAGGCTCACATGTCTGCTCACAGCAGAATAGCACAGTTTATAATCAGCACTCTCCCTCAGTGTATACCTTTGTGCTCTACAGAACAGTGTCATTTATTGAGGGAGGAGTGATTCTGACTCTCAGGGTCATGGCTGTGGTTTGGGAGGCATTGTTTGCCACGAGCAAATGGAACACCTTGAAACTCTACAGTCACTTGCAGCTCAGTCACCTTGCTTTAGTGCTTCTGTCTTACAGTAACTCAACAGAACATATTGTGTGAAAACACTTCCTCTCCTCTCAGATTCCCCAAGCCATCTGGTGAGTCTTTTGTCTATTGCTTTTACAAATGGCAGGCTGGCTGGTGAGCAAATTGTCCTGGGAGAAAGCAACTGACAGTACTTAAAGGACTCTTAGATCTCTTGCTGCATTAAACCAGATAACATATGTGAGAGTGCCGAACTGGGAGCCTGGTGGAGCAGGTAGTGGAATTAGTGGTGGGATGGATGGGCAGTATCTATGAATCTTTCTAAGATTGAGCTCAAAGACAAACAGTTTTTCACCAAACTGTATAGATCTTACCTGTAACAATTCATAGCCAAAATTCTATGACAACTTCTATCGGTGGCAAGGTAACAGGGTTAAATCCTTGCTGATGCCGACCTTCAGTTTATAAAGGCAGGTGTGTGGCTCCATTTCTTTCTAGCCACATCTCTTGATATCAGCAAAAGACTCACATATGCAGCTAGAGACTTTTCCCAATGTAAAGATGGGAAGCTGGGCACTTTTGTCACAAGTAATTATTTAAAGTGATGCTGTACTTCTCTGAGGTCCTGGGCTCCTTGCAGGGAAAGAATATGCTTTTTGATTTGATAGGTGTTCTATAGTGCTAATAAGGTGCTCAACAGAGGAGAATAAAGAAACTTTCCCATCTGCCTTCCCTCCATATTCCCTGCTAATGACAGAAAGCAACCAGAGCCCCACTGAGCAGAGGTGAAGCTTCTGGGGCTTCCTCTATTATCTACTGGTGAAGGTATTAATTGAGAACATTCATAGAGGAATTAATTACACAGAGCACAGATTCTGGGATCAGGAAAAACAGTTTGAATATTGGGTTTCTTTGCTTATTAAGGGTGGTGCTCACTTTTGTTAGCGCGGGAGTATTGGCTTCCATTGAAAATAAATATGATGCTATTTGTGTGACTGGCAATAACCTTACTACTTGATTCCTGTGTAATGGGTGCATTTGCCCATTTCGCTTCCATTCTATATCCTACAATTCGATGGCCAACAATTCACAGATACATAGCTCCATATTTTGCTGAGGTTAACCCAACTTGGTTAAAATCTGATGGGATTTTTCTTGCAGTATGTTTACAGCAGCTTTCAGCGTACACTGAACTCTTGCTTCTTGGCAAGGTGTGTAGGAAAAAAATATGGCTGGGGAACCGCAGGGTCTCTCACACCACACTGTGTGTAGTTGGCTGAGAATGCCCTGGGTTCCTCCAGCTGGAAGTTAGGCCCGGCTGTTCACTAAAGGCCTCCCCACAGTTCCTCATGGCACAGCCCCAACACACGAGGAAGTCCTTGGGTTTTTAAAACCAGTTTATTGACATGGTGGATGGATCTGGATGTGCGCCCCACAAAACCCAGGACAGACCTGAGTTAAATAGGGAGGGGAAGAGGGGGAGGGGCTGGGGAGGAATGATTAATCGGCTCCACCCTCTGGCCTTCAGGTACCTTATTAGTATGTAAATCTCTCTAGGGCCTGGGGGCTGTTCATCACGCCCTCCTGTGTATGTGACTGAAGGGTGAAGGTGGAATGAAGATTATAACTCATGTCAGGCCTGACAAAGATAGATGTGTCAGATAAACGGCAAACTTCACACCAGGGCAACCAGAGGTTAACACTCCACTCAGCTCACTCTTGTGCTGATTTTCTTGCTTGTAGCAGTCCCTGGTCAGAAAGCTTTTGAATCCTCCTCTCAGGCTGTGCACCTGAGCAACTTGATCCAGAATTTATAAAGTGCCATCCAGAGGCAGCAGCTCAGAAGTTTTAGGTAAATTCTCTTTCTCCCTTTTTTCCAGCAATTGTTGCTGAGTTCTTTATTTGGTTTCCCGGCTAGAATGTTACTCTAAACTTACACAAAGTTGAGAAAAGTCTTTAGAAAAAAGGTGAGCAGTGAAGTTGATAACATCCTTTACCATGCAAACCATAGATTTGTATTCAATATAAAGAACTATTAAAAAAAACCCACATGGACAAAATAGAGGAGATGGTCTTGAGATTCACAGAAGAGGAAACTATAATGGTCAATACATACAGGAAAAGTTATCTAATCTCAGTATGAAAATATGAGGCATTGAACCAATAACAAAATGAAAACATCTAACATTATTAATGCTGGAAAAATGTGAAGTAACACAAACACACATACACCCTGGCAGAAATTTTCTTAGTTTCCCCAGTCATCATTTTAGACAGAAATTATTCAATGTCATGCATGAATATGTCATTCAATGTCATATTCATATATTATAATTGATTAATTATAGTTCTAAGAATATTTCACCCATATGTGTTATACATGCACAAAAATCTGGTGCATTTATACACAGAACAAGAACCAAAAAACAGACTAACAAAAAATTGAAAATAATTATATTCTTCATTGTCAGGAAAATGAATGAAATAATGAAAATAATCTGTGGAATGAATACAAGAATGCTGAGAGCCGCACTAGCCCACGCTTGGGGGCCAAAATGTCGTGGACCACTCCGTCAATGTTGGAACCCACACTGCCAAAAGCCTTGGGGACTAACTTGTTAGCCTGCACTGCCCCAAGCAACTCCAGTCTGCAGGTCGGGGGTTCAGCAAGAGAGAGAGTGAGGACGGACTCGAGGAATGGAGACCAGACAGAGTATGATTCAATCCCATTTATTCTTCAGTCTCTCTTCCTAGTCCAAGTCCCAAGTTTTGAGTTCCTAGTCCCTAGTTCCTAGTCCCTAGTGCCTCCAAGTTCTTTCTTCAAATGCCAAGTGCCTAATTCTCTGTTGCTAGTGTCTAATACCTAATGCCTAATAATCTGTTGCTCTTCTTCTGTCTGCCTTTTATTTGTCTCACTTCTAAGCCACACCTTTAAGTCACGCCTTTAAGTCATGCCCTTAGGTCTTGTCTATAAATCTGATCTCTAAGTCACGCCCTTAAGTCATGCCCTTAATCTCACACCTTTAAGTCTCAAACACCCAAGGGAAGATCCTGGGTATCTAAAACAAGATGGTATCAGAGTGTGCTCAGCTGTTGTAGGTTATTGTAATCAAGTCTCTTGCCAGAGTATATGGCTCAAGATGGCTGTAAGGATGATAGCTGCCTTCTGTTGGCTCCCCACACAAGAAAGCATAAAAATGTATGAATTAGCGTGATATAGATCAGTATGGAAAATTTGGACGCATAATAAAGAACAGAGGGACAGAGCCAGTGCTTCTATTACTTTGTTCAGTTCAGAATATCCCTATGCATTTTTAAAATGCTACAAATATAAATGAGTAAATTTAGACTTCATCCTTAGCCTTACAAGTCATTGCAGAGGTATTTAATGTCCTTGCTAATGACACACAGTAGATTTTAGGTTATGCTCAGCCCAGTCCTCTATCTATCCAGGACATTCAAATCAGAGAAGTCTCCCAGGTATCATTTATTTCATAGAATCTTCTAGATGATCACAGACAATACTTATCTTTTCATGAGCTGGAGTAATTTTTACCATATTTGAACAATGATATATATATGATTATTATAAACTTTGTGTTATTTTCTTAATATTGTTAATTTAAATGTGTTAAGTATTTAAATATTATCTATTTTTATGTGTCTACCTGGGGGAAATTTGCTTCTGGTTGGACACTTCTTTTTTAAAGTATTAGCTAACAGATTTTTTGGTTTATTATTTTTAGATGACCATGCAAAGACAGTACAAATATTTACCAACCCTGGGTACAGAGGACTGAAGGCCCTTGGTCTATAGATAAGGATCATATAATTGATTCTGATCAATGAAATTTGAACATTACTATCTGTCGACAACCAGGCATCCCTTTCTATATGTAACAAACTTGGAGAGCATATTTTCAAAATCAATGAGGCAAGAGATGAGATAACTCCAGAGTTATTAAATGAATGTTCAGGGTGAGGATAGTTTTGTGTATTCTGTGCATCAGAAACTATAAGTTAAAGCCTAGGGATGGAAATAGAGGGTCTTATGCTGTGAATTTTTCTTTCTTTCTTTCTTTTCTTTTCTTTTTTTTTTTTTTTGATGAGGCTTGTAAGGAATGACTGGGTGA
Organism: Rhabdomys pumilio; assembly: GCA_030674055.1. Classification (NCBI taxonomy): domain Eukaryota; kingdom Metazoa; phylum Chordata; class Mammalia; order Rodentia; family Muridae; genus Rhabdomys; species Rhabdomys pumilio. The sequence continues at coordinate 37,565,706 of JANHMN010000012.1, forward strand.
TAGGTCAGTACTATCTTTCAGTGTTAGGATTCACATCCTTTTATGAATACATATCGGGGGTTATAAGATATCATTGATAAGCTCATGTATCTGTTGTTTCTGATGTGATTAGATTTATCACAGAGGTAATTATTTACTGGAATAAATGATTTATCAGTTGTATCTCCTGGTGTGCTGCCAGATGGTGATTACTTACTTGTATAGACAAGATGTAGAGTTATTTTGTCTTGGCACTTGTGTTTAGAATGGAATAACTCAGGTCAAGGCTGCTGTTTTATGGAGTGGAATAATGCAAGGTAAGCTCCACTCTGAAAGTTGACATCCTATTCAAGACAGAGTAACTTATCATGGGCCCAGTGTGTTCTCAAAGCTGATTTCATTTAAGGCTTATAATATACGAGAAATACACAGAGTGGCTTAAGTGTTTCATGTAGTAGACAGGGTTAGTGAGAGAAAAATAGATATGTCTTATACATAAATGTTAAGATTTTATACACACACATATATGTATACATTTATTATTTATTTATTTAGTTATTCTTTTTTGCTTTGTTTCATCATATACCATTATCATCAATTCTCTTTGCAAAAGTCAGGAAAATTTAAACAATATATAATAATTTCATAGGCATATAACTACAAGATATGTTATCTTGAGTAAATCACTTTTTTACTACATTTTTTCAGTCAAATGCTTGTTTATTTTAAATTTTTTTATGTCTGTCTGTGTGTCTGCCTATCATCTATCTATCATCTATCTATCTATCTATCTATCTATCTATCTATCTATCTATCTATCTATCTACTTATCTTTTGTGTGTGTGTGTGTGTGTGCATGTGTATGCATGTGCACTAACATATATATTTGTACCTTCAGCATGGGTACATCACAGCTCAGTTTTGGAGGTCAGTGGACAACTTATGGTAGTTTGTTCTCTCCTTTCACACTGTGGGTTGCAGAGATTGGACTCAAGCTGTTAGGCTTGATGGCAAGCACTCTTACTTGCTATGGCATCTCACCAGCCCATCAGTTCCTTCTCTTATAAAATGCATGTAATACAGTATATGCCTGGATTGCATTCCAGAATACCATCCACAAAGTGCTACTATCTAAACAAAATTCTGGTTTAGAATTCCTTACATGTTCTTTTTTAAAAATCATGTACTTTGATTATGTTACTAGTGCAATGAAGTGAAGTAAGAACTGTTCTCTCGATGGAGAAAATGAGTATTAAAGCTCATTTTATTTGGGTTACCCAAAACAAGATGAGAGCAGGTGGTTTGTGGCAGATTGCTAATGCTGGATCCCAGTGCACTGTGCTGTGTTCCTTGAACTTTGTAGAATTCGGAATGTGTGAGCGCTACCCCTTAGATGATTGTGTGGACAGAAAACCCTTGCTTCTCTCATCTTTAGGATAAAGTTTCAAAGACTGTAATTTTTCAAAAAACCTTTTATTCATTATTACTTTTGTTATATGCATGTGTTTGCATCATGTTGATGATCATAATGGTGGTGCTGGTGTGTGTGTGTATGAAACACACACACACACACATACACACAACACTGTTCACATGTAGAGAGAAGTCAGAGGAAAGCTTTTGTGAGTTACTTCTTTCTTTCCATCTTTATGTGGGTTTGAGAAACTGAACTCAGGTCTCTAGACTTGGCAGCAGGTGCTTTTTTCATCTTCTGAGCTACCTTTCTGTCCCCTAAAATACATTTGCCTATTCAGGCTATTTCTTTCTGGAATATATGCTAGCCATTACAGGAGCTTGGGAGGCTGCAGTTAAGTAGTATGTATGGGCATGTGAATACATTAAATAATAGTAGCAAACACTAAAGATTTACTACTATTCAAAATTCAAGAAAGACGAAAAACCAGTGTTCACTTTTTTTTTTTCTAGGTTCACATATTTACCATTCCCACACTCCCAAATTCTTTGATATCTCCCTCAAAAGTCCATCATGGAGTATGCCAAAGAGACTATTTAGAAGAAGGGAAGGATGCATGGAGACTGACTTCTCAACCTTTTGCTCTATTGCACTGTTGAAGCGTATAAAGATTTTTTTAAACTGAAAAAGCAAACCTACATTTACTTATATTCCTTTTTTTCCATTGAGAAAAAAAGTTTGTTTTGAGAATATTGTACTTTTTAATATCCCAGGGTAGATCTACCTTGCTTTAGACAACGAAGCATAGAAAGTCACACGAATCAGTTCTAAACAGAAATTCTCAACAGAAGTTCTCAGGACTACTGCATGACTTGTCTTTATTCTCTCTGCTGCTGGACCATCAGGTCTCAGGTAAAGGATGATCTAAGTTTTGTCACTTCCTGAAAAGGACCCGAGGATCAAAACAGCAGTCCACTGTAAAGGATATTTAATAGAAGCAGGAAACAAGCCTTTATTCTCATAATACTAACTCCTCCATGTCTGGCATCTTGAGCTTACAATAGATTTACCTGGGCTCCACTGGCTTTTGACAAAGAACCTTCTACATCTCTGCTTTCTAAGTCAAGTGCACACTATTCTGGGGTGATTTTCTGTCTTTGGCAGAGCACAGCTCATGCTTCTGGCATCTTCTGGAATCTCAGTTACAACTTAGTATTTATCCTCATAGCATAGTGCTCAAGACCTGGGATGGTCACCCACATTTTTTATCCAGGTGGTTGCTTTTGAATAAAGAATTCCTTTAGTAGAATTTTCATTTCAGTTTTATCCTTGTAAATTAATTTTCATTTTCACACGTTGAAACTTCTGATAGGTAGAGGCAGTGTTTTAGTTTTATGTCAACTTTATACAAGATAAAGTCATTTGGGTAGAGAGAACCCCAATTTAAAAAATGTCCTCATTAGATTAGCCTGTGCGCAAGCCAAAGGTGCATGCGTGCATGTGTGCATGTAGTGTGTGTGTGTGTGTGTGTGTGTGATGTGGGATGACCCAGCTCAATGTGGGTGGAGCCAGCCCTGGGTAGGTGATCCTGAGAGCTATAAGAAAGCAGGCTGAACCAGTCACATAGGGCAAGCTAGTGTACAACAGGCTTCTGTTTTGGTCTCTGTCTTCAGGTTCCTGCCCTGACTCCTTCAGTGATGGATTCTGATATGGAAGTATAAGCAAAATGAACACTTTCTTCCTCAAGTTGCTTTTGGTCATGGTGTTTTATCATAGCAACAGAAATTCTAAATAGCTTCAGGACACTTTCATTATTTGAAGTTTCTTCCTAATTGAATCTTCATTATAAAACTTAGCAAACGCGGTGAGCAATAATCACACCACATCATAGATGTATTGTCTTCAAAAATTCCCTCTAGTAAACAACTTAGTTCATTTTTTTTCTAATTCATCTTGACTTAGGTTTTTAGAAACTGTTCACAATTTAGCCAGATTGTTTGCTAGACTACAACTCTAAAGGTCTCTAGTCTAGCTCCTAAAACATATTTTTTTTTTCTGTAAACTCTCATGATTTATACCCTACTGCCTCTATCTCTTATAGGGTTCTGGTCTATGAAACTTAACCCAGAAAGGCCCATAATACTTCACTTATCCTTCTAATTCTCAACTAGTCTGCATCTCTGACGTCTTCTGTTTTCCTCCTAGAAACTGGTTCCATGTTGTCCAAAGATATAGAAGCATGGTCAGATTTATTATGATATTATCCCCAAAACTTGGTACCAGCTTTCTCTATTGGTTACTTTTCTCATTGCTGTGACAAGATGCTTGATTAGAGTAACGTAAGGAAGGAAGTATTTACTTTGGTGCACAGTTCAAGGATAACATTTATTATGGTGGAGGGGGCCTGGCAATGTGAGCAGCTCTGTTTGTGATGGAACAAACACAAGTATCACGTCACATTGTGTTCATGGTCAAGAAGCTGAAAGACATAAATGATGGTATTTAGTTTTCTTCTTTACATTCAGTATATGACACAATGGTATGGTATGGCCAACATTTAGTATGAGTCTTCCCTCCTCAGTACAACCTCTTTGGAAATGCCTTCATAGATATAATCCAGAGATATGTGTCCTACATGATTGTTAAATTCAGTCAATTGACAATGACACCTTTATTCTTTTCTTCCTTCCTCCCTTCCTTGCTTCCTTCCTTCCTTCCTTCCTTCTTTCCTTCTTTCTCCATCTCTCTTTCTTCTATTCACATTTCTAACATTTATTGAGAACTTAATATATCTTACTTTGATTCTTTGAGTTAACATTTGTTATAAGCATGTCAAAAGCAGTAATGGAAAATTCGAAAAAGTCTCACTGTATACCTTCTCCGTGAGATATTGTAAAAATAAACTAGTGTGTATGGAAAAGTTATGTGTATGCTTTGGCATGCTATCAAGACATGAAGAATTATTATTATCCAATCTTTAATATCATTTCTTTGTAACTGAAAGTTCTGGTATTTTTTCAACCCATTGACAATCACAAATATTTCCCAGGACACCACAGGCCTGCAATTAAGAAACTGGAAACATTCATAAATATACAAGTTGACTAATTAGTCCCTAATTAGCTAGCAGATTGAGTATCATAATCACCCAAAGATAGATTGGTTAATGTCATGGAAGGGAAAGAGAAGTTTAGCTACACTATATTATGTCAAAATTTACATAAATATTTCATTAAAATACTTAATGGAATCTGCTAGTCTGAGCCATGGCTAACCAGGCAATCAGTGCCATTTATGAGACCTTGCTTTTCTTTGGCAGTTTGGATATGAAATTAACAAATGATCTCTTACTGTGCATGACAAACACTTAATGATTTTTATTGTTCACTCTGTCTCTGTATTCTATGTATCTGTGTATCTATGTATCTATCTAGCATCCATCTTGCATGCATGCAAGCTATTAAAACATAGATTATTTTTATCTAGGTTTTATTAGCAATTTTATATATCACATATTATGTATACACACACACACACACACACACACACACACACACACACACACACACACATATATATATATATATATATATATATATATATATATATATATACAGCTTGAATATGAAATTGACAGATGATCTCTTAGTCATTTGAAAAGAAGTGGAAGATCTTTATTGTTCACTCAATAAAGAATTCAGCATTATCAACAATACTTACATTTGAAGAAACTCTCCTGAAATTATTCAGATAAAGCCTAGTGTGATGAACACAGTTTACCTATATTTCTTGAAGGAAACTTCATTATTCTTCCCTTTGAACTTATGTACCGGCTTTATGCTTCCCTGAGTCAAACCATTGATCCTCTAAGCTAAGGCTCAGTGGCTGTGGTGCAGTTTTCATGTCTTTTGAATGTGAAAACTTGAATAATCACAGACCTGGAAAAATTTCCTAACAGCAGATCATCATCTAGATTTGTGGCCCAAGCACTGGTCTTCTCAAGAGGAGATATACATTGCTGCTCCTTTTTTTTTTTTTTTCTTTTTGTCTGAGATTCTAGTTTTTGTGTTTCCACATTTGGAACTTTAGCTTATTTGTAACATGAGCTCATGGTAACTAATGAACACACTGAGAGAGGCATTTATTAATTTAAAACACAAAAATACCCAATATCAAGCTAATATAGGATTCCTGAAGTCCTTTGGTGAACATATTTCTTGTTTAAATAGTGAGACAAACAATCCTGGGGGTACCTTAATGCAGTTAGGGTGTCTTGATGACTCTTGGTTGTAAAAACAAAACAACAGCAACAAAAAAGAAACCAAAATGTAATTAAAAAATGAAAAGACGTACATCAAGGGCATTGGATAGTTAACCTTTGTCTCAGAAGCCCTTCCTTTGCATAGGCCTGGAAGCTGTCAGTTACTGTTGTTGGTTCTAATGTGACTGACATAGACCTGTGATGATGATGGCAAAGACGATTATGAAGTAGGGAAATCCTGAAGGACTGGCATATAGTTCTTACGAGTTTTTATACACATTCATTTAGTTTGCTGCTTAATATTTTGGTTGATAATGGTCTTTGCATTAATTTGTTGGCTGTTTTAGCTCTACACTTTGTTCTCTGTAACATTGTCTTTCAAATACTATTTTAATCAAGTTTCTGTCCTTGATTTCATCCTGAGGTTCCAACTTCACCTGCAGCAGCTTAAGCCACAGGCCAAACTTGAAGCCTCTTTGTTGGAAGAGGAGTGTGCTTATTACTTTCTTCCTCACAAGCTCCTATATGCACAAACCCAGATTTTTAGGTGGTATTATCATCCCAAAGATATCATGTGTTCAAGGGTTGGACTTCAGATGGTGGACCAGCTCATTGAGGGGTGACTGGAGAGTCGATTGGTTAATTATTTCAAGGATTTATTCATTGATGGCAGTATTGGAAGGCAGTAGAAAGTTTTCAGAAGCTGGTTGGGCCTCTCAGAGGGCAGCCATGCTAGGCTCCTGTCTGTAAGCTCACCATAGCATCAGTAATAGTGTCAGGCCTTAGAGCCTGGACCTCCTTTCTCTCACTCTCTTCTCCATTTTTGTCCCTGAAGTTCTTTTAAACAGGAACAATTTTGGGTCAGAGTTTTTACTGTGGAATGGCAACTCCATCCCTCCACTTGATGCCCTGTCTTTCTACTAAAGGTGGACTCTACAAGTTCCCTCTCCCCACTGTTGGGCATTCCATCTAAGGTCCCTCCCTTTGAGTCCTGACCTCTCAGGTCTCTGGTACATTCTAGAGGGTCTCCTACTTTCTACCTCCCAAGGTTGCCTGTTTCAATTTTTTCTGCTGGTCCTCGGGGATTCACTCCTGTTTACTGCCTCCACAATACCTGATCATGTTCCCCTTTTCCCCTCCCTGTCCATTCTCCTATCCAGGTTTCTCCCTCCCCTTGTCCCCTGTGATTGCTTTCTTTACCCTCCCAAGTGATATTGAGACATCCTCACTTGTGCCCTTCAGCTTGTTAACTTTATTGAGTTCTGTGGACTGTATCCTGAGTATTCTGTACTTTTTTTTTTTGGCTAGTATCCACTTATTAGTGAGTACATACCATGTGTGTTCCTTTTGGTCTGAGTTATCTTATTCAGAATGATATTTTCTAGTTCCATCCATTTGCCGGCAAAACTCACAATGTCCTTCCTTGTTCTTTTTTATTTAATTTCTTTTAAAGCAACTTGGGGAGGAAAAGATTTACTTAATCTTACAGGTTATAGTTCATCATCAAGGAAAGCCAAGGCAAAGTCCCAAGGCAGGAGCTTGAAGCAGAAGCCACAGAGGACTGCTGCGTATGGACCTTATTTGACATCTGTGTTGTGCAGGGAACAGCTGTAGCAAGTCAAGGGAGAAGGGGTGAAAGTATCTATCAGATCAGAGCAGACACAAAGATTTATTAAAGAGGATACAGTGTGAGGTGAGGGAGAAAATTACTGTTATTATTTGATTTTTAAAATTATCTTTAATTATTTTTTTTACAGTCCGGTCATTATCCACCCCCATCTGCCCTCCGACAGCTCCTCATCCCATTCCTCTCCCCTCCAGTATTTCCAAGAAGATGACCCACCTCCAGGTCTCCCTTGGTCTTCAAGTATCTTGAGGGTTAGGTGTATCTCTTCTCACGGAGGCCCCATTGGTATATTGTCACATCAGCTTGCAAGCCACAGACATCCTGCTCTGTTCTCCATGATTCTGCAAATGCTTCTCAAAAGATGGATTTCTCTTCAACAGTTGGCACCTGGCTTTGATGGTTGCTGTAACAAGCCTGTGCTGCCACTTGCTACTATCCCCAGCACACCTGGGCCTCCACAAGGCAGCTGCTTCATCTGTCACGACTTCTTAAGATTCTGTGCCATTTCCTCTAGTTCAAGTCCCCAGCTCAGCCATATCACTTGACCTTAGCTTTGGCAAAGAGTGTTCAGAGAGTACTACTGCCTCCCTGTCTTAGGGTTTCTGTTGCTGCAACAAAACACCATGAACCAAAAAAGCTAGTTGGGAAGATAGGATTTATTGAGCTTACACTTCTACATTGCTGTTCATCACCCAAGGAATTCAGGACAGGAGCTAAAACAGGGCAGGATCCTGGAGGCAGGAGCTGATGCAGAAACCATGGAGGGGTGTTGCTTATAGGCTTGTTTCCTCTGGCTTGCGCAGCCTGCTTTCTTATAGAACCCAGGACCATGAGCTCAGGAAGGGCACCACCCATAGTGGGCTGGGCCCTCCCCACTTGATCACCATGCCTTACAGCTGGATCTCATGGAAGCATTTCCTCAACTGAGGCTCCTTCCTCTTTGATGACTCTAGCTTGTGTCAATTAGAAGCAAAACTAGCACCACACTCTCTAAGGCAGCTAATACTGAACCACCTATATACAGCTCTTGTCACTTTGTTTCACTTATTCACAAACATTTTGCTTGTTATGGTTTGAATTTGATGTGTTGTCCCTGGACTCATGCTATGAATGCTTGGTCCCGAGCTCATGGCACTATTTTGGGAAATTTGTTTAGATAGAGGAGCTGAGGGTTCTATATCTTGTTCCAAAGGCAAGCTGGAGAAGACTATTTTTTTTCCAGGCAGCACTGAGTGAAGATTCTTGGGTTATTCATCCTCTTTCTGTTGTTGACTTTGCTTCCTGGCCGACCATGACGGGTTCTGTTTTGTACTGCCATGTCCTTCTTGCTGTGCTAGACTGAAACCTCTGAAACTGTGAGCTGAGATACTTTCTTTTAAAAGATATTGGACATTGACCATATCAATAAAAACAACAGCGGTAGCAGCAGCAACAGCACAACAACCAACTAATACACTGTTTAAAAATGTTAAAAAATAAACAAGCCCTTTGTTACACCATGTTCCTGCTCACACATCCTTAATGGGTTGCCCCTTGTCTTTGTTAGGGTTTCCATCACTGAAGAGGCACCATGACCAAAGCAACTCTTATAAAGAAAAAATATTTAAGTGGGGATGGCTTACAGATTCAGAGGTTCAGTCTATTAGAATCATGGACAGAAGCATGGCAGCATCCAGGCAGACATGGTGCTGGAGGAGCTGAGGGTTCTACAGCTTTGTCCAAAGGCAAACTGGAAAAGACTACTTTTTTTTCCAGGCAGCTATGAGGAAGGTCTCAGAACCCACCCCCACAGTGACACACTTCCTTCCACAAAGACTAGCCTACTTCATCAAGGACACTCCTACTAATAGTGCCACTCCCTGGGTCAAGCATATTCAAACCACCACACCACTGTTTTAGATGTCAGGCTCAGCAACATTGTTCAGAGCACATGGTCTGAGATTTTCTTTAGCACTTGCTAAATTTGTGTGGTGCTTCTGTGTATGAACATTCCCTGCTGCCTGACTTTAGTATTCTTGAGGGCTTGGTATTTGTCTTCATATTCAACTGTATCTGATATTTCTCACAGTGCCAGCTAGATCTCCAGCCCCAGAGAAGAATATTTATTGTATATAATAAACAATGAGTGATTTTTTTTCAGAGTATCATATTTGGTCCAAACAAAGCAAGATTTTTTCATATATATTTAATTTGGAGAAGATTTATTAAATGCAGAAAAATGTGAAAGCAAATCACCATATTTCTCTTATCTTAAACTGTACATTGGTCATATATTGTAAAATACTTTCCTTAAGTCTGTAACAAAAAAAGTAAAGCTTTCTGCAGAAACAGCCCCTACATTTATATTCTCTTCCTATTCTGATCATTAGAGGTAAGTACTATGATGAATCTTCAGAGCATGCATTTTATCATTTCTTATACTTTTATGTCAAATACATGAGTCATTCCTACCTGGAAAGAATCAACAGGTCAGCTGAAATAAATCCAGTTCATGACTTATTTCTGTAGTGACTATATTCCTAATAATGTTTCTAAGACTATATGAAATTGAAAGCAAACAAAATTAGCTTTGCTGGTAATAAAATGTGGCTTACAAAGTCTATAGCATTTAACATTTGTCCCTTGTAGAAAATGTGTACCAACTCCTGATATATAGTGTGTGGCTTTGTTTTAAGTTACAAAGTAGTATAATATCTTATTTATGAAACTTATGACGTTAATTTTCAGAAACATGTTGTTAATCACGTATACATATGTGTTCTGTCTTCTTGTTTGTTTGCTTCAGTCCTTTTAATAGCTGTATAGTGTTCCATAAGATTAGCATAGCAGAAGGAATAAAGTCATTACCCAAGTAGATGGACAGCTACTTTGTTTCTATATTTTTTTCTGTAACAGAGAACTATATTTTTTTAACAAAGAGAACAATAGCCCTTAAGGACCCTAGCACACTGATGATAAAGTGACATTTCTCTGAAGGGGTTGCTTGCAATGTTGCTAAAGAGGGTGTCTGCTAGCCAGAGTAGAAATGACAGAAGAAGAAGGCTTTCTCCAAAGGGGTTTGTTGAAAGAAGGCTGAAAAATATTTAACTTCAAAGCAACGTCTGGAAACAGGTGTTCTGTTTTGGTGTAGACAGTGTGGTCCTCCACATACTTTCTGCAGATGCTTTTGTTGATGATGTGGTCAGGGACCACTTCCCTCTGGGTATACAACTCCAAGATCTGACTGACAAAAGGTCCTTTATGCCAACTGTAAATGCAATAAAGAAGAATTTATCTAGTAGTCATAGTAAACTCATCCTTGAGCCATAGACCTGGGACAAGACAGAGGAAAGCAAATTGTTAAAAGATAAATGAATAAAGAACCTTGCTTCATATTATTATTAGAGTCCTTAGTGTCTGGAATGAGATCCCATAAGCATAGAGCTCTTCCAAGTTCTCCATAATCCATGTGATTTAGTGATCTAAAACATTATATACTATACAGACAAACTGGCTAAACACATGTGACTTTAAGTCCTTTGAATGTGTTTCCCTGGATGTTGTGAATAGTCCTCTCACCTGCAAAATGAAAAGATTTCCTAAATACAGAATGTATTTCTTATTTTGCGCTGACTTTTGCTTCAGCTTGCAGCCCATTACCTTCTATCTTGAATATTGTAAGAAGCTATTAACTAGTTTCTTTGTCTCTGGTCTCTACAGTATTGTCAAAGGGATATCCTTATTTATGGAGCTGAACCTTTAAGAGGATCTTTGATGACAGTTAAAATTCATTCACAGAAATGGAGAAATTAGTTTGTATTACCCCTTTATAGCCTTCTGGATTCCACTCAACTCCTTCACAAATGTCTGTCCTAAAATGTACCGAGCTGTTCTGTATGTCTTTGCTTCTCACACTTCCACTGTTAGGAATTTGCACTCAGAGAAGGGGATGTCACATAAAAGTTCTTGAAGCTTATTTACTTAGTAGAATAGTCAGCACCTATTGGTGCTACAAAGTCCATTTTGTTTCTACATCATGAAGGCATGGAAGTCTGTGTGTATTCATGTAAACACTCAACTTCTTTGATGCTTTGCTGTACATGGAACTTAGATAAGACATAGATTTGCTAAATGAAGCTGCTATTTGGATGGAAACATCTCATTTAAAGACTAATCAATCAGATTGTGATTTTATGAACCTTTAATTAGGAGGGGCTTAGAGGAAAAGTAGAGCTATATGTGGAATTACAAGGATAGTCATCATGCAGAGCAAAGTCCAATGGGGACTATATGATCAAGATGTCCGTAAAGTGTGAGTAGTTGTAACATTTTGTATAATGAGACATTGCTTCTCAGGGATAAGCAGGACTAAGAACAAAACCCAATGTCTTGAACACCATTCCCACACATCTGCCAAACATTGAGAAAAATGGAATTTACCAGAAACCCTACTGGCATATCATGCGTTGAGTGCTAACAATTAGTGTGATAGGGAGAAGGGCTGACCTAGAAATGAAAAGATGTGAGTGCCAGAAACACATGTACCAGTGACTGTCCTGTGACCATGTGGCTACCACCACACTGTTACCTACTTGTAAAAATGACAGGCCAGAACTGAAGCAAGGCTTTGCTCCCATAGCCCACCTTCTTGGCAGACATTAGTAAATGATGTTGATACTGGACTCATGGACTCTTCCCATGAAGTAATGACAAATCAGCTGGAGATGGCTTTGAGGTCATCCAACCTGAGTGTCTTTATACTTCGGGCACCCCGAAAATCTCATGAAAAACAAGGGAAGCTTTTGCCATGTCATGATTTCTGATTCTCTTTCCTTCTATGTTGATAAGCAGATGATTCCTCTCTAAATTGTCACTCAAATGTCACGTTAGAGTGACAGAGGAGAGGCTTCTTTCTGGGAAACTTAGCACAGTGTTTTCTATCAGGCATGATGTATGATGCTCACAGTGTGGACAGCTAATTCGTCAGCTAGGAGATGTTAAAATACGGAGTAAGAACACAACCCAATTGAAAAGCACTTCAAGTAAGTAAATACCAAGTCACCCAAAATGCAAACATATTTTCTTTAGCAGTGATACCCAGATTATAGTTTGATACTTTAGCTAACATTAGCAGATGATTTGGAAAGGCTCCTTTGGTTTCATCATTAATAATAATAAGTAACCTGCATGCTCATTGTAATTTCTCTTGGGCTTCTGTCTTCAGCGTCTAACCTGTCATAGGCTCTGGGAAATGTTAACACATCATGAGGCTGCAGCAAGTAGAGGCTGCAGAGAACAGGCTAATGTTCTAATTTAGACTCATTCTTCCCAGAGAAGCAATATTTCTCAGGAGAGCGTTAGACAATTTCCCAGTACTTTCCAAATAATTGACATTTGTAACACCCTGGAGAGGGAGGCAGAGTGAAGAACGTTGTCCCTGTTAGAGAAAATTGGTTCTCTATTTCCTCAGGAAAATTGTTGGAGGTTTGCAATGTGTTGAGCTCTGAGACTGCATATATAAACAAGACCAGTCTCTACATTGGTGATGCCAGTGGAGAGAGAGGAAAGGTGTGAAGTTCACCTGATACACACAGATATGTATCCCTTTGTTGAGAACTCTGGTTAGGATCAGTTTGAATTCCTGCCACACCTGCTTATAATACTTTATGATACCTGACTACAGATGAGCCAGTGGTGGTAACATAATTAGCGACAAGTTCCAGGGGATGCAGGACAGTGTGTAGTCAGATCGTGGTGTTTCAGAGAAGGTCACCAAAGGAAACTAGGCAGAATAGAGTTATAGAGGCAGGAAGAGCTCTATAAGGATTTCCAAGTTGGAAAGAATGTTCTGAGCTGTCTATAATGATACGCAGAGACTATATGTAGGATCGTGTTGCAGCTTTTCTAAAACATATACAACATCCCTATAATTGGGTACATTTTATCTCCTTGTTAAGAGCACAAGTGTTATGAGGACAGTGTTATGCAGGCAGGGATGAAGATCTGGAGGTGATACAGGCTTTCATTTTACTTTTAGAAAGAACTCACAATAGACTTACATGATAGGCAACAAGAGATATTTGAGATATTGATGGACCAATAAAATGAAGACTCAAGAGTCTAAACACAATACAAGAGACAAGGACTGCAGCATCAATCTCCCCACTAAGACTCTTGCTCCTGCCTTAGCTTAGTCTGTATTCTGAAGCATGCACATATTCATTTTTTACACATTTAATTCCTCCTGACTATAGTACTATCTGGTCCTAACACTTTTATCAGTATGATGAATTCTTTCTGGTCCCTATATCTGCTCAGATTCTTCCTTTTGTTAATATACTTGAGTTATTAACCTCATTAGAGGAGGGAAGAGCTCTATAAGGGTTGCCAACTCTCATGCTAGATATGAAGAATCCCTTGAGTTCTTGTCGTACCCAATACAGCCTTCTGTCCTAGAGTGATCTCAAAGCTAGAGTTTATTTTTCTGGATTCTTTATTTTATAATGGGTCTTTAAAGTTGGGGTTATGCCATATCCAAATTATTAATGAACTTCATTAAACATCCAAGTACTCTATTGTTTCAGTTTCATATATATATATGTGTGTGTGTGTGTGTGTGTGTGTGTGTGTGTGTGTGTGTGTGTATACAGACATATATAAAAATACAGACATGTGCATTCTTATATAATTATAGGGAAAGAACCTACAAGTTGATGATTGGGACGTTTTCAATTTTCATGATTTTTGAAGGTGCCTGTGAGTGGTTCTCTGTGATGGTGGAGCTAGAAAGCAGGAAATAACAATGATATTAATTACATTTTATAGTTTCCTGAGGATATTCGTGAAAGAATAATTCTTCCTTGTGTTTGACTCTAAACGACTTGCATGTCTTACATGTACCACCAGAAGATTCAGGCTTCTTTTAGAACAAGAGCCGATTTTGAAAACAAGCTGTAAGCCTGAAGATTTTACATTGTTAGGAGAGACTCATCATGAAGTTTTTTTCCTGTCAGTTCAGAGAGCTGTTAGGTGGGAAGTCCCGTGTCAGCTCCAAATTGCATTTTCATGTGTTATTGAGAATAGGGAATCAAGGGTAAGAGAAGAGACCACACCCTTTGTGTCTTTTAGCTCTTCTCACATACCCAATTCTTCCCACATTTCTTTTCTGTCCCAAATAAATGGGATAAAATATTTTCTGACAGTCTTCACTACAAAGGATGGTACAACAAGGCCTGGTTCCTGTGGCTTTCTGGAAATAGCACCAATGGCTTGTACAACTGTTTCATTTTTAGTCTGGGTGGAACCTAAAGGTTTTTCAGGCAATCATCATTCAATAGGGTATTCATGAAAATGATATAATTCTGATTTCATGGCCTAAACTATTGTGGGTTTTAGAAAAGCTGTTTAGTCATGTGAGCTTGTCTATACATATATATATCATATACATATATGCATACAGATACACACATATATGTAATTTTGTTCATTCTTCTGGCATATATTACATATGACTAAAGTTTCCCCTCCCTTCACTCTAAGTAGGCCACTACAGATTCTACCCCCCTTTCCTCAGATCCACTCTTCCTCTGTTTCCCTTCCGGAAAGAGCAGGCCTCTCAGGCATATCAACCAAACATGGCATAACAAGTTACAATGAGACTAGGGACATATGATCATCCCAAGGCAAATGAGGCAACCCAGTGGGAAGAAAAATGTCTTAGGATCAGGCAAAAGAGTAAGAGACAACCCATGCCCACTGTTAGGAGTCCCACAAGGACAACAATCTATGTAACCATAACATATACATAGAAGACCTAGATTGTCAGTTAGGTGTCTGTGAGCCCCTGTGAACCCTGTTAGCTGATTCTGTGGGCCATGTTCTCATGGTGTCCTCAGCCCCCCTGGAATATGCCCATTTTTAAAGGCTATAAATGGCAAAATATTGGGAGTATTACAGAGTTCCATTTCACCGATATTGGACATCTTAAACTCATGTACCAGAATCCCCTGGAGAATATGCAGATCAGATCTCTGACATTTCTCTCTAAAGTATGTGGATATGGTAGTTAGGCTATAACTTTAAAATATTAACTATTTATTATTCACTTTCCTCACGGTGCTTGTAAAACCATAAGCTTATGTCTCTTCAAACTTGATCAGACATAGTTTTCAAGGGTGCCAAGGTAGTTATCATTTTCAGGAGGTTAAGTTTACAACTGTATGGTTTGCTATCATTAGAAATGTCTGACTTCATGGTGACTCAATGTGTCCCTAAAGGATTTCATACTGCTAAACCGTGTCATTGGAGAATTGGTACACATCATTGCAACCACCAACACCCAACATCCATTTATCCTTCATATAGTAGCACCATGACTTACAATGAGGAAAATTCCTCAGCCTCCCAGAATGTTTGGCATTTAAGGTACTTTTACTTGTTACAATGTGGGGGAAGGGTTATATTTAGATATTAGAACCTAGGATGCTGCTTTACATTGCACCGGACAGCCTCCGACAACAAAGAACTTACTCAGCTTAAGTATGTTAACAGGATTGAACTTGTGAAGCTCTGAGTTAAATATATCACACAGAAGTTTTTTATGAAATACACAGGTAGCACTTATTATTAGAGACAAATCTGGAATGGCACTTTTTGCAAGATATTTCACACCTGAACACTTTGGAATAAGAATCTGCCATAGGTTGGATTCATTTGGAAGCAAATTCTACCATATGAGGTAGAAGATAGGCAGTATTGGGCCAGGCCCTTGGAATGATTGACTGACACTGGGTGGAGGGAGAAGTAGAACTATCAGGACTGAATTCTAGAGCAATGCGCAATGCTATTGTAAACACCAAAGCTAAGATGGCCCGACAGAATAGCCTCCAGGTTAAGTATGAGGACCTGAGTTCAACTTTACCCAAAGGGACCTTATTTTAAAGGCACTTGAAGCACAGTGAGGATGATTCATAGGCAAGGTCATAGCTTCCTACAGCTTAAGCAGGAGCTTCTGGTACATCAGAACCTTCTCCACAGGACTGAAGAGAAGTGGAGCTGGTTACAAAACCCAGGGAGTCAAAAACTTTATTTTTATTTGTATTTTTTTTTTATTTCTACCAACGTTCACTTAAGGCTCATCAGCCTTAAGTAGTGAGACTTTTTAATGTGCAAGGAAACAGGAGAAGAGAGTAGCGAATCTGGTCAAGGCTACGTAGAACATGGTGAACTAGAGTTTTAGTGGACCTCAAATCTCTGGCTCCAGTCTGTACCACTCCATCACTTTTTTTCTACCGTCACCACTTCCTTTTGCCTTCCTCCTTATTTGCTTTCCTTTTGAGGCATGATCTTATTCTACAGCTCTGGCTGTTCTGGAACTGACTATGTAGGCCAGGCTACCTTTAAATTTATAGAGATCTACTTGCCTTTGCCTCCCAAGAGAGCTGGAATTCTAGGTGTGTGCCACCATGTCTAGCATCGTTTCTTTTAACGATTCTTAGAATAAAATCTATTTATGGTGTGAGCTCTTTCATTTGGATATTACTTTTGTTTCAAACTGCCCACATTTGACACAGATATGGCACAGAGCTTTGCCAAATGGCTTGAAGCATAGCAAACCTGTCCTACCTGAATTTTTGTTAATGATGATATTCTTCACTCTATTCTCTAGAAAAAAAAATGAGTCTTCCTAAATAGTTTACCCATTCTTATTTAAGGTTTTATAACTGTCTTCCTGCTCACCTCTGTTCTCATTATTGTCGTATGTCTCTAGCTGGCATTTGGGGAGCCCCATCACTACCTCCATAGTCACCTCTACTGGGCATGACTCAGAAGCATCTTCTAAAGGACTGACTTGGCATGCATTCTACTTCTTTGTAAACATAATAAACATAGCTAATTTGACTGTATCAGCAAAGAAAGGAGTTAGGTAGTTTTTTAAGCACCAATTCCTTCTACTTCTCAATGCAGTGATCCAGAGAGAGATACCTCTCTCCTTGGAGTTGTGTATACCTTGTAATACCAATGTTGGCTCATGTGCATTAATCTTATAAATTCACATAGTTTTTAATGTTAGAAAACTCTTGAGTCTTCCTTTAAAAAATGTCATACTCTCTGAGTGTTATGGTGAAAAAATAAAGATGAAGCTACAAAATCTTGGCTTCTAAAGAGCTTCATAAATGAGACAAGAAACTCCTTATAAGAAACCTTGCAGTGTGTTTCCCAGAAATGTGTCTTTGGAATCCAGCTCAGAGAAGATGAAGAGTATGAGGCCATCAAGAAAATTCAGGCAAATCCTCCAAGAAGCAAAGCCTAGCAACTGAAATCACAAGTCTTGAATTCAAGTATTGGGCTAACAGTTAATGTTGTATACTTGAAAACAGAACTTTAAACTTCTCTCTGTATTATTTTATTCACTAGCAACCTTTAACAATGAATACTTCCTTTATCACACATATATAAGAATTACATGAGAAACCCATAACTGATGTCCAGAATAATGACTGTTATGTATGCACACCAGGGAGCTGGGCCCTAACCTTTAGTATGGTTTTAGAACTTGACTCACTTTGCAAAATAGAAATCTTCGAAACTGAAATCACTCTACAAATATTAAGTATTATTCATACATGGATACAAGTACTATTCATATGATGTCAAGGAGAAAGCTCATACCCTCAGGTTTGCTTTAGATAAAACCAAACACATAAATAGGTCTTGATGGAGGTTCTGCTCAAGTTAATAAGAGAAAATACAGAAAAAGTCCCTGGAAATATTTTCCTTAATTTGTTCAGCTATAATATTGTGTCTCATAGATTTATTCCCTTTAGAGTTATTTCTGACACTTGTCCTAAAGAAGAAAGAATGTCAAATTACTTCTTAATCCTGTTGGGTATTTTGTTAGAGTATTTGGTCATTTAAACATAGCACTTATTAGGGTCAATATATACATTAATTAGGTAGCAAATTCTAAATTTTAATTTTTGTTAATTTTGTTAGAGATCACAATTTAGGCCACATAGAAAGTGTAGTCCACCATTCATATCCCCACCCACACCTCCTAGAACTCTGTATTTAACTTCTCTGGATCTGTGGATTATAGCACCATTATTCTTTATTTAATAGTTAATATCCATTTACAGGTGAGTACATATCATGTTTGTCTCTCCCTGTGAAAGGGAAATAGAATAGATTTTGTGGATGGATTGGGGATGGGTAGAGATGGGAACAGGAGAGATCTGGTGAGGTGGGGGGAGGAATGGAATGATAAAGTATGGAGAGACTACTGAAATAGATGAGCATTTAGGGGGCAATGTGGAAATGTACTTCAGCCGAAACTTCCTGGAACCTATAATAAGGTTGACCCTAGCAAGGACTGTAATAGAGAAAACGGAGCCTGAACAAGTCCTCTTCTGTAACCAGGATAGGTTCTCAGTGATGACACTGGTACATTAAACCAGTCACACAATCTATGGTTCACCACCTGCCCTACCTGCAGCTTGTGGAAGTGACCAACCAATGACTGTTCTAACCTGAGATCCATGCCACCACATGAGGGAACGCATGCCTGGATGGTCAGTCTCCAGAAACTGTATGACTCTGGGATATAGGGTAGAAAGAAAAAAAAAAAACTGGCAAAACCCCCCAAAAAACAAACCAAACTAAGACAAAACACAAGTACAACAACAACAATAACAACAACAATAACAACAACCACCTAGAAACAAACAAAAAAGTCATGAAATAACTCCTAAGAATATTCTGCTATACTCATAGATAGGTGCCTAGCTAAGTCATCAGAGAGGTTTCCTCCCATAGCTTATGGGAACAGACGCAGATACCCACAGCTAAACATTAGGCAGAGATCAGAGACCTTAGCAGAAGATGAGGAGGAAGGACTGTAGAAGTCAGACGGGTTGAAGATATCAGGAGAACATGGCCCACAGAATCAACTAAGCAGGACTCATAGGGGCTCACAGAGACTGAAGCAACAACAATAGGGCCTGCATGGGTCTGCACCAGGCCTTCTGCATACATGCTGTGGTTCTTTAGCTTGAGGTTTTTGTTGAACTCCTCCTAACAGTGGAAGTAGGGGTCATCTCTGACCCTTTTTCTGGTCATGAGAATGTTTTTGACCTACTAGGTTGCCTCATCTGTGGGAAAAATATGGCTGGGGAACCCAGGGTTCCTCCCGCCATGCTGTAGGTAGTCGGCTGGGAACGCTCTGGGTTCCTCCAGCTGGAAGTTAGGCCCGGCTCATTAACTAAAAGCCTCTCCACGGTTCTTCACGGTGCAGCCCCAACACTCGAGGAAGTCCTTGGGTTTCCCAAACTGGTTTATTGGCATGGCGGATGATGGATGGATCTGGATGCACACCCCAGAAAACCCAGGCTGGGCCTGAGTTAAATAGAGTGGGGGAAAAGAGGGGAGGGGCTGGGAAGGAATGCTTAGTAGGCCCCACCCTCTGGTCTTCAGGTACCTCATTAGTGTGTAAATCTCTCTAGGGCCTGAGGGCTGTTTATCACACTCACCTGGTGACTGAAGGGTGGAGATTAGGCCTCATGTCAGGAGCCTGGGTTCTGAGAACATGGCCCAACCCACAACCCAAGAGCCAGGATACCCTTCCATGGCCCAACACTCATCCAAACTTGATATGAGGGTATATGCCTTGTCTTATTATTATGCCGAGTTCAGTTGATATCACTGGGAGGCCTATACTTTTTCTGAAGAGAAGAACTGTGGATCTGAGAGAGAGGGAAATGAAGACTGACTGCAGTTGGGAAATATTTTATGAGAGAAGAATAAGCAAAATTAAAGAAATGAATGAATGAATGAATGAGGTGCAGGTTGTTAGTATTCTGTCTAAACTCCACCTCCACAGTTACCTGGCAACAGCCAGGTATGCTCCTCCCCACAGTTATCTGGCAACTGCCAGGTAGGCCTGGCCCACTATAAAAGGGGCTGCTTGCCCCCTCCTCTCTCTCTTACCCTCTTAATCCCTTACTCTCTTACTCTCTCACCCTCTTACTCTCTTAATCTCTTACCCCCTCTCTTACCCTCTTGCCTCTCTGTCCCCTCCCCCCTTCCTCTCTCTCCACGTGGTCAAGGCCGACCTCTACTTCTCTTCTCTCTTATCCTTCCACCTTCTCCCTACCTTTGCCCTTTCTCCTGAATAAACCTCCTCCCCTTTGGTCTGGAGTGGTCTGTTCTGAGCTGCGGTCGGATTTCTTAGAACAACTAACATAGGTAACATACAAAGTCTAAAATTCCAATCCAAGAGAACATCCTAGTGTATCAGGATTTAATGTATGCACATGCCCCTTTCTACTCCTGGACTGAGGAGTAGAAGGAGCATTGCACACTTTAAATTCTTATGCACTGTGGTTTTTACTAAATCTTCATAGTAATACTACAGGTTAGTTTCTCAATTATGTCGTGTTAAGGTAGTGAGTTGATTTTCCTTAATTTCTGTGCTTAATAAGAGACAAACTAAGAAGCAATCTCTAAAAGTCTGCTTTGTTGGGATACTGTAGATGTGAGGTCTCAACTCAGTAATTATCTGAGTGCAATCCTTGGCTCCTGTGTACCAGCCATTCTGATCCCATGCATGCTCAGGGAAAGACCCTAGAGTCACATATTAGTAGTCTTTCTCCATGCAACATTTCTGGGTCATCCTTTTGTGTTATAATATTCTGGTTTGGAACATGGAGTCAATGTATTTTGTATTATTTTTACTTGAAAAATCAGAACCAGCATAGCAGTGTGGAAATACATCTCTCTATATATGTATATGTATATGTATATGATGTATATGTATATGTGTATGTGTATGTGTATGTGTATATGTATATGTATATGTATATGTATACACACATATGTGTATATATTGATATATGTGTGTGTTAGTGTGTATGCATGTGTTGGAGAGATGTTGAAGTTATGCATGTTTACAAAGCATGGTGTTGGGGCTGAGTGTATAGCAGAGAGAGGCTATTATATTATATTATGCTATATTCTTCGAGTGTCACGGTTTTGTGCTGATGTGGGAACTCCAAGGCATTGCCTGTGCCTTGTCTCCCCCGACTTTACCACCTGTTCATAAAATCTCAATGACCACTTATTTAAGAGTTGTAACTGAGAACCTTTAAGTCTGGGAAGTTTTAGTGAGCTTACAGGGCTTCTTAAAGGTTAAGTGAGTAAACATGATGTCAGTTCTTGATCCCATCAATCGAGATTGTAAGCCTCAGAAAATCAGACAGGAGCGAAACATTTCAAAGGCTGCGTCTCACTTGATATGCACCAAGCAGAATGCCGGGGTACCATTGCTCAATCTAAGCTGCAACTATTTACTGTAAATTGTGAATGTCAAATCAGCAGTTTACAAGTATCAGCTTTGTTAGCTTTAATTTTGGTGGAACAGACTATGAGAGACATGTGGGCAGAAAATCACAACACTCTCACATTAGCCACAGTTTCTGTGGATGACGCATGGTACTCATTGTAGTTAGGCTGCAATGAAGTTGTTGGCCAGACTGAGTTTCTCTCACCTGGATCTTCAGGTCTCCTCCTATGATCAACTCATGATGTGGACAGAATTCAGTTGCATGTGGTTATAGGATTAAGGTCATTGGTTTGCTTACAAAAGTAGTCTATGGGGTGGTTTCTTTTTCAAAGACAGCAAAACTTCTCTTCTGCTTAGAATTTGCTGTTATGGAAAAGGTTCAGTTGCTTCTTAAAAGGGTTTATCTGTAAGGTCTGTCTTTGAACCAGAAGCACCTAGTTCATATCCTCTATACTAGCTAGATTTTTACAGGGATTCCCATCTCTTCCTTCAGTGAACTGGGGTTACAGGGCGCTACCCTACCCATCTAATTTTAGTGAGAGTTCTAGGGATCTGGTTCTTTTGTTTAACAACAAATACTTTATCCACTGAGCCACCCCTCTATCTTGATGTGCTGGTTTTAGTCTGTAAAATGATAAAATTTCTAAACTATCTTTTGGCATTGAAAGTTCGAATTATATTTCACTGTGACATGAACTATGCTATGTGTAAACTAGACACATTGATATTTGTAGATGTATTTGTGAAAAAGAAAAAAAAGGAGAGTTTAAATGCTAACCTGTACATCTATGCAAAAGAATTCCCATTGATTCAGTGAGACAGCTGATGAGAGACTTCTGTTATATTTGCAGATTCCATCTCATTTATCACATTCTATTGGTTAGTTTCTTATGGGGTCACTTAGTCATCATTACAGGCTAACTTCTGAAAACTCAGACTATCTTACTTTCCTGTTTTCAATCTTTTTTTTTAATAGAAAAACTTGAATATGGAAATAATTTTTGTGCAGTATTTTCCTTAATGAAAATTTAAATCAAGATAATGAAAAATATTGATTGGTTAATATCTTTATGGTAGATTTATATGTGTTGTAAATATTGCATAATTTCAAATACTTATTTCCCATATTACCTTTGTAACATTTCTACATAGTAACTGATTTTCACTCTTCCTTCTAAAACTGAGTTTCACAAATGGAAAGAAGTAGTCTGTGTGTGCTGTGTGCCTTTTTTCCAACTCAAGAACAAAGGTGAAAGTATAGAAATTACTGTGGGAGGAGAAATGGGGCCCGGCTTTTTTTTTCTGAGTTGATTTTGTGCAAAGGTAGGTGTTCATGATGCCAAGTGAGTTGTTTTTCACCTTTTAGAAATAAGTAGCAGAGGATAATCCTCAACCCTGGAAATAAGAGTGAAAGCAAAAATAGAATTCATAACCAGAACCTTGAGTCTCAGAGCCAATATCATGGTCAGCAGAGGCTGCACAAATCCTGGGGCTTGGCTTCTTGCAATGGCCATCCATTAGGCAGCCCACTGACCTCTACCCCTCTTTCCAAGTCCTATCACAATGAAGAGAACCAATCCAGGTAGATGAATTCTGTTTCTGCCACCCACAAGCTTTGTTCCTTTGCACAACGTATTACTTTGGACCTTTTACTCAAATTAAAATAAAAGCAACATCTAATTCTTTAACTGTGCAAGCCACATTCCTTTTGCTAATTAAATATCATAAGTAAGAGATGTCAGACTTCTTTCTATCGTCCAGACAATATTTAATAACTGATTTATTCAATCAATGCAAGCTAATTACTATTCACAAAACTTAAATTGTGGTTCTATGATGCATGAAGGAAGGGGTTATTATTATTTAGAATTAAATCCAGCAAGAAAAGACAGCCTATAATTGAAGGCTAATGCACTTAAAGGAAACAAAATCTGGCTATATGGCTGAGATCGCTTTCCTACAGGTCCAAAGAGTAAGCATTTTTGAATCTAGTGTGTATAAGGGGAGAAGTAGGAATGTAGATTTAAAACATTATTATACCCAGTTTCCAGTTTCGACCATGTTGTTATTTATCTAAAACACTCCAATTATTTAATCTTAAAAGTCACATTTTGTTACATGATTTTATGTTTAGAGTATTTTATAACAAATTTATACTTTTATAATTATTTTATGTGATTCTTGAAAGAACAGCACCTATATCTTAACTCCCATTTCATGATTCTTTTGAAATGATAAACATTCTGCTAAGTAAAATATGTCTAAAACACTCACTACAAATGGAATTGGTGTTATCTGCTTGTATAATACAAGTCTTAGCTCAGTTCTGATCCTAACAAGATGTTTGTTTCTTTTAGCAGTGTCTCTGTCCGTGTCCTCTTATGTCCTCAATGAATTTTCTTTTATGTATTAAATGCCAAGAACTTGAAATTAAAAAGCCTAGTGGGCTTGCTGGCTTCTCTCATGCAACATGTCAGAGAATAGTTCAAGGGACTGATCATTAACAGAAATGACAGTGGTAGGGAAATTCATGCCAGATGAGATATGCAGAATTTTTGTCTGTGTGTTTGTGTGTATGTGTGTCAGTGTTTAACTTGTATATGTGGCTGTACATGTATGTGTGTATGTGTGCATGTGTATATGTAAGTGTGTGTATATATATATATATGTACAAGTATGTGCATATGTGTATTAAGATGGATGTGTGTATGTGTATGTATGTATGTATGTATGTATGCGTGTATGTATGTTTGTGTTCTCACAACTGTCTATCATAGCCAGATGAGGTATCCTATTAGTAGCTTCTCCAGGCACTAAGAAGTACTACCATGTCTCTTCAATCTGAGAAAGCTCTGTGTCCCTATTCTTGAGCACTTTTGAAATACTAGGGTGCTTGGCTAGAGGACAACTGTTACACAATACCAACAGATGAACTTTAGTAGCAGATGAAACAGAATGTGAATTTGTGTAATTGTCAAGCACAGAGGTCAAGGTCATTTTTACTTTGTTTTGCACGTTCTGAGGAGAAAAGATTATATTGTTGATTGGACCATATCATCCAGAAACACTAAATCGAAAGATAAAAAGAACCGTCTATAAAATTGTAATGATATTTACTCCCTTTTCAAATGTTTCTTTGTTTTCTCTAAATTAATTTTTGTATCCACTTTACATCCCAATTACCCCCTTCTCCCAGCCTTTTAACCCCTCCCTTATAAATTCCTCCCACCATTACCGCTCCTTCTCCCCAGAGAAGGGGAAATTCTCCTTGTGTACTGCCTCATCCTTCAACATCCAGTTGCAGTAGGACTAAGCACATCCTGTCCCACTGAGGCCCAACCTGGCAGTCCAGTTAGAGGAAGAGGATTCCATGGTAACAGAGTCAGAGATATGCACTGCTCCAATTATTAGGAACCCAAATGAAGACTAAGACGCACAACTGCTATAAATGTGTAGGGGGCTCAGGTCCAGCTCCTGTGTATTCTTTGGTTGGATGTTCAGTCTCTGTGAGCCCCCATGGGCCCATTAGTTGACTCTGTAGGTCTTCTTGTGGTTTCCTTGACCCCTCCAGTTCTCTCAATTCTATCTTCCACTCCTCCACAGGATGCCCCGAGGACCACCTGATGTTTGGCTGTGGGTCTCTGCATCTGTTTCCATCAGTTGTTGGATGAAGCCTCTTCGGAGACAGTTATGCTAGGCTCCTGTTTGCAAGCACAGCAGAGTATCATTAATAGTGTCAGGGATTAATAATCTCTTGTGTGGGATATGTCTCAAGTTGGGCCAGTCATTGGTTAGCTCTTCACTCAACCTCTGCTCCATCTTTATCTCTGCACATCCTGTAGGCAGGAAAAAATTTGAGTTGAAAGTTTTATGTCTGGGTTGATGTTCCCCTTCCTCTACTGGAAGCCCTGGCTATATAGTAGTTGACTGCTTCAGCTTCTATTTCCCCTGCTGGTGGGAGTTTCAGCTATGGTCACCCTGATAGACTTCCTGGAACCTCCCCTGTCTCAGGTCTTTAGTCCCAGAAATGCCCCCCATTGATTGTCATGCTCACTCCCAGCCTCTCCCACATCCCTGATACCATCACTGTTCCTCTCCTTCCATTCTTCCCTTCTTCCATTCACCTCTGATAATTTGTTTCCCCTTCTAAGTGAAATTCACAAATCCTTACTTAGTTTCTTTGGATCTGTGGTTCATAGTATTGCTATCTTGTACTTTATGGTTAATGTTCAGTTATAAGTGAATATATAACGTGTATCTTTCTGGGTTTGGGTTACCTCACTCAGGATGGTATTTTCCGTTGAAGACTTACCATTTTATAACTCAGCCAATTTGATTTAAATTTAAATTAGTTTATTTTAGAAACTTAAATGGGTTCTATGGGGGTATTCAATTAAAAGACAGTGTGTGTGAAGTTGGAAGAGGAAGATGGGGGAAGATAGAGGGAGAGTTAGAGGAGAAAGAATGATAAGTGTATTGTATGCAAATACATTGTATTTATATGATTATTAAATAAAATACTCAATAATGATGGTGATGGTGATGATGATGATGATGATGATGATGATGATAGTAAAAGACTTCGACCTCAGATAATGGTACTATTGGAAGATGGCTTTATCAGATAGAGAAAATATTTTTGGGTCCTTGCAGGTGGAGACTTAGAGAGGATGCTAGAATACAGCTCCCACAACACAAAGTCACTCTCTCTCTCTCTCTCTCTCTCTCTCTCTCTCTCTCTCTCTCTCTCACCTCTTGGGTATGTGAGGTATGTGATTATCCACTAGAGCATGGTCAGTTTACCAGAGTCCGCATTCATAAAGAAAAATGACTCTCCCTCTCCCAGAAGCTGTCATTTGCCAATAGCTTTTCAGCTAGGGGTAGGAGTTCAGGCAGGGATTTTGTCTGGTTCTACCTTGAACATGTTTTATGCAGGTGGTTTGTAGGTACAGCTATCCACCTGGTTGAGAAAACACTGTTTCCTTGTAGCCATCTACTGCTACACTGAATCCTACACTCTTTCCATCTTCTCTTTCTCAATGATTCCCGAGCCTTGGGAGAAGAAGGTATGCTCTATATGTCCCATTTATGGATGAACATTCTGTAGTCTCTTATTCTCTGCATCTTGACCAGCTGTGCGTTGCTGTGCTAATTGCCATTTGCTGTGAGAAGAAGCTTCTCTGATGAGGGATTCACTAATCTATGGATATAACAATAAGTCATTAGGAGTCAGTTATGTACTATGTCCGTTCAACACAACCACTGTAGTAGGTTCTCAGCTCAGGCCTGCGACCTGTTTAGTAACAGGTTCTTGGTCCCAGTGATATTGTCAAATATGGATTTCGCTTGTAGGAGTGGGTTTTGGATACAGTCAGAAAGTAGTTGGTTACTCCTATGATATTCATGCCAGTATTGCAGTAGTGGCCATGACTGGCTATGGGACATTGTTTTAGCTCACAGGGATAACTTAAATCTGGGTAAGATTGATAAGTCCTTTTCTACTCTCATAGTATACAAAACATTTTTCAGAACTATGAAAACTATCCATCAGGGAAGAACTGTTCATATTAATAGAAGCTTAGTGTTTTCCATGTTCTATAACTCAAGTATGCGATATCTTCAACAACACGGCCTTGGCAAGTTGTAGGAGGTAATCAAGAGCAGTGTTAATAGATTTGATGTTTGGGAACCTATGAAAACTTACTGGTCCCAAGCTCTAAAAGTGGTAATCTGTTCTTGGCACTGGAAATTTTATGGGCTAGCCTGAGCTGTCTGGTAGGGCCATTTTTACCTCATTACAGAGGAACTCCATTTAAATATGTATATATTAAACTTCTATAGTAATGGGTTTCTATATGACTTTTTCAAAATGTCTTTCGAGTTAGTTATCTCCTTCTCTATATTGCTGTACTCTGTGATTTCATCCCTGACCCCATTTGACTCTTATTGCTTCATCGTTATTCCCCTTTACCACTTTATACCATTATTTTCTTCTCTCCCTCATTTGAAATCTCCCTCGTTGCCCCTTACTAATCTCTTGACTTCTGTGAGTGTTCCTGATGAAATACACATACCCGAAGACTCAATACTAGCATCCACATATAAGGGAAACAAAATTATATTTTAGACAAATGTGTGACATTTCTAGGCTATATATATATATATATATATATATATATATATATATATATATCTATTAGCATATTTAACAAATACTAGTAAGATGAACTCTATGCCCTGTTCCAGTGAAAGTGACTGCAGGGACTTACAGGAAGAAATTAATTTTGTACTTGCAATCATATGTATACACGCATGTATGTAATTCAAATAAAACATTTCTAAAGACAATCAGAGTATTCTATTCTATTCTATTCTATTCTATTCTATTCTATTCTATTCTATTCAGAAATGCTGATCAAAGCTCTCTTCACTTATTGGCAGACCCACTAATGGGCAGTTCTCTCAATTTGAAAGAGACTGAGGATTAAACTAGGAAATGGATGGAGCTTGTGGATCTCTTTTTCCCAGGTGGGGGTACTTCTTATATTACATTTCAAGTGTTTTTGAAACAGAACCTTCTCTAGCTTTCAAAATGCTGGTGGGTGGGGAAGCATTACCTAGGAAAGGTCATGTTGCCTGGTTTGAGGAGAGGCAGCTGCTGATGCCCAGGTTTAGGAGGAGAGAAAAGTATAAGAGAGCCCATGCCTCCTGTGAACGAGGCCCACAGCGAGTAGACAAAGGGTTTCAAGACCAGAAGTTTAAGTGGCTTCTTCTCCAATAACTGCAAATCTTTGTGGAGCCAGCCGATTCCCATCACAAAATTTAATCCATTCTACTCTCCTGGCAATTAGTTTTTAGTTTCTTTGGTCTCAGCTTTTCATATGTGGAGGTCTCAGCTTGTGAGTCTCCCTTTTTCTCTCTCTTTCCTTTTCACAGCAAAAGTCTGATTTAAACAGGCTTTTTTCTCTGTCCCATCTTCCCCAAATGTCTCTTACCAAGTCCTAATATTAACTCTCATATCCAAGAAGTATAATGATCTTTCTTATCCAATGACACTCTTCCAGATGTTATCCATTGCCATGTGTTACAATTTATCTGAATTAACTATTTGTATTTTACCTTAACGCGCACACTTACATGGAACAGGCACTTACATCTTAGTGTTTTATCTCCACTGCCTACCACATTTATTCCTTTATTTGCTGAATAAGTAAAGTCATACAAAACATGGTTTTGTTCACTGTTGCTGATATTATATATTATTAAACTTCTTTTGAACCACCTCCTTCAACCACAATAAGATCTGTGGGTTAAGAGCAAATTTGTTATTTATTATATTTTATGATATTGAGGTTCAGAGGGGATAAGGAGACTATTTGGGTTTACATCTCTGACTGGGAAGAGCAAGTACCCAGGTTTTGATTTTAAGTAGCCCATCATTCACGGGAAGAATAGGAACTTTTCTCCTCTTGTCCTCATTATGACCTTCAAGTGCTTCACTGATTTGGGCTTAGATTCTGGAGACTTTATCTGTACATGTAAGTGAAAGGCTAGAAACAGATGCACAAAGTTTGGTTCAAGGTGAAGCACATTTTTATAGATAATAGAAGTCATAGCCTCTGAGACTTTTAGATACTCTGAATATATAGGATTTTAGGAATAGAAAATATTTCCTTAGAATTTGCTTAACCATACCATCTGATCATATAGAATTTGAACCACGATGCCTAAATATATCAAGGAGATGAAGCGTGTTTGTGTCGACACACATCCTGCAGCTGGGAAATTCATATACATTAAGAGCTGGTTCTGGATAATTCATGTTATTTACTAGTGCGATTTTACCGGCCCTTCAAACATCATTGAGTGCTCTACTATAAATATGCCTTCAGCCCTTTTCCAAACCACTAGTCATTTGCCCAGCGGGCCATAAAAGCAATGTATCATGTAACCATGTATTGGATGAAATTTCAAAAGCTCTCCATTTAGGCAGCAGGCCTTAGTGGGTTTGGGGGTCTGTAACATTATCCATTTAATTATACATTTGGGCACACAGAAAAAAAAATCCTGTATTATTTACACAATTGCCTGGAATACCCCCTCCAAGCTGTTAGACCTGAGTCAGAAACCATTAGAATGCTAATCAAGAGAAGAATATGAAATGGATTTCCTTGGTGCAACTGCAGCAAGCTTTCTAGACACTTTTATTTCAGGCATATGCTCTCCCCAGACCCTAACAGCTTCTCTTCCTTGCATAGTCCTAATAGAGTTACTAAGCTTCTCATTTGAAAATTCAGTGCAATTTGGAAATATTGGTTCTATTTCTCAAAGACAGTGCCTGTAATACACAGAACCCTGTATTTGAGGCAAATTGAATGTTCAAAATAATAAAGTTCCTCTATCTCGGGGTGAGGAACAGGAAGTTGCTGGAGATATTTCTCCCAGGAATGGGCATCATGTGGGGCCATTTACATTAACTACACGAGAGACACATATATTGTAGAAAGAAAGAGGGCAGAATGGGTACAAGAAACCCAGAGCATCTGTCTCCTTCATCAATATTTTTGAGTAACTATGCCATTCTATGTGCTGTACAGTAACAGCTAACCCAGAGGCAAGGTAGAAATTGTTCCTGCCTGTAAGTACACAGCTGTTCATGAGGAAGCAATCAACAGAAAGGCATCATTTGATAAGCAATGTGACAAGAGAATCAAGGCACTAGTTGGCCTGCTCAATCCCAGTGGTCTTTAAATGGATCCTAATTTTCCACAGCTTCCATTCTCTATCATTGCCTGTATCCTTGTCCACTCCAGAAGGTCATTATCTTAGATTTACAGCTCAGATACAATATGTATTATTTGGTCCTATATCAGACTTCAGCCCTTCCCTGAGTCATATTTCATTGCAAGTGTTCAGCTTTGTGTTTTCTATACCTTCTCCAAAAAGGGTTCTGTGCCTTACATTTCTTGAATAGGCTTGATACTACTAGAGACTCAAGTATATTCAGTCTTGAGATTTATTCTTCAAATAAAATTTATTAAATATTTTCAGTTTATTCATTTGCATTATACTACACGTTAGAACAAGAAAAGAAGACAACAGGTTATTTCCCCACTAAATAACAGACTAATGGTCTCTATATTAGTTGATCATATTTCTCCTCTCTGAAACTTAAGCTGGGCTTCCACAGTTTGCATTATTCTGAATACCATTGTCTTCCAGTGATCCTACTATGATGACCTATTAAACTTTGCTTGTACCATAAATAAATAAATAAATAAATAAATAAATAAATAAGGGATCAGATACACATAAAGTCAGAGAATACTTCAATGTGCAATGCTATGCAATGCGGTGGATACTTTTCACTCATTACATAAAGAAACTTCCACTGACAAGTAACATTAAGTGAGTTGCTTGATTAGTGCTTCATGGCCTTCTCTGGATACTCTTGGAACATAAGAAGAGACACAGTGCTAGAATAATATTCTGATATTAGTATATATCAGAAACCTTTCTTCATATTGTCACTACTACTTGGATTGACAGAACAGTGGTATTGCCTATAAAATGTTTTGAACTTAGAAAACGGTAAATGTTGCCATCTGTATTATGAATAGCAAAACTTTGTAGAATATATTACTTATCTTCTTATCCAGCCTAATGGCTATTTTCATTACACATGGAATCTGCCCTGTTAGAAAGTCTAGAATACAATGGATCTGTCTTTCCTAGAATCTTCTTTGAACACAAGTGGCTTCCAGTCATTGCTTTATGGAGACTTTAGAGCTCTAAAAATCAATCAATAAACTATTAAATGTATTCTTCACTCTTGTCAAATGTGTATGAACATTCTATGACTGTGTGATATGATGAAAATAATCCGGTGACTTCTCTTGGTCTCAGTTTCTCCATCTATGTGACAGATAATAATGAGAGTCTTGGAAGTTGAAGGCAAATGAAGTGTCTTCAGCTAGGATTCAAGTCTAGTTTCATACATGTTAGGTATTGATTAACTATTTGGCACTGGTGCACACTTCCCAAAGCATTCACACAGTTTGTTTGATGGTTATAGGAGGTGTGTCTCTTTGAAACATTTTCTTCTGTTCCACAGAAGAGAAAGAGAGAGGGAGAAGGTAGAGGGAGAAAGAAAGAGAGAGAGAAAAAAGAGGGAGGGAGAGAGAAAGAAAAGGATAGATGAAGAAAGACAGAAAAAAAGAATAGGAAGATGAGATTCCACACATGTAAAGGCAGAGAATACTTTAATGTGTGAAATGGAAAATGGGAAAGGGCACATTTCTTTGCATAGAAATAAGATCTGTCTATCTTCTTTGCTCTCGAGCCAGGCAGGCCAGGTAGTAGGGTTCAGTCCTTAATGTTTATTTGTGCAATTCTCACTTTAGCCGGCAGCTGCTTCAGTCCAGGGATTTTATGGCAGGAAATATAAACTGCTGTTGAATCTAGGTGCTTTAGAGTCCTAGGTAGAATTATTTCTTCTTTGGGGAAAAAAAAAAGGTGACAATCAGCCAAGGACTGTTAAGCTTCATGGGCTTGATCTTATCTTATTACATCTACCCTTACCAGTTCTTAATCACGGCTGTGTAATAACAGTTTTAAAATTTATGGAGACAATTAGAAGCAAACAGTTCCTTTGACCCCCGGCTCTTTCAAAGGCACATGATACTGCAAAAGAAAGTGGAGCCAGGAGACTACAGTGCTTTTCAAGGTGTTAGCAGTTTGATGTTCGTTTTAGATTCCAACATGCTGGCCAGATCAGGGGACCAGGATGCTTGCCCTAATCTTTTAGTTTTCCAACTGATGTGTGAAGTCATTTGAGGGCTGCAGCTTGGCTCCCTGAGTCATACCACATCATATTTGAAGGGGGAAG
This sequence comes from Rhabdomys pumilio, assembly GCA_030674055.1. NCBI lineage: Eukaryota > Metazoa > Chordata > Mammalia > Rodentia > Muridae > Rhabdomys > Rhabdomys pumilio. The sequence goes on from JANHMN010000012.1 coordinate 37,598,192, forward strand.
GATCCTTCTACCTCTGCAAAAATCCTTCTTTAAAAAAACTCACTGGGCCATTGATGGGCCATCAATGCTTTCCTTAAAGTCCTTGCCTCTTTCTTTGGCCTTATCTGGCTGTGTGAGGATTGGCATGTGACTTCTCTGCCTCATGCTCCCTGGAATAGAATACCAAGGTTAAAGAGCTATCTAATAAGTTGTATGACCCAGATAATAAGCTATCTAATAAGAAGGTATAGCCCAGAGATGTTAGGATGTGGTCGTTTTTCTTCTTTCAGAATCTCATACATACATATACACAGTGTGTCTTGATTCAATTAATGGTGACTGTCCTGCCTGTTCCTCTCTGATTCTCTCTCTACTCCTATCTCCTTAACTACGTGTCCTCTTTTCGTAACCTAGCAAGTTCATCAGAGGTATAAGACCAGGCTTTAGTTGTGTAACTGAGGCAGTAAGAGTTGCATATCAGAAAAATGATAGATAGGACTGATTCAGTTAGATGTTGAATCCAGAGTTTGTGAGGCCAATTCAGGATTGTCAGATAATATGTCTATTAGATAGACTGACGTTCTCACAGAAGTGTCCTCTAGTTAGAGTTTATGTACCTAACCAGTGTCATAGACAGAGTATCTATGGTTGCAAAAGTTGAGTGGAATGAGACAGCAAATTGTATGGAGGGACCAGAATTTAGGGTGTGTATGAGAAAGATGGGAAAAGCAGACAGAAGAGTATTGGTAGAACGAGCTTTGGTTGGACAAATGTTTGGTTGTCAAATGTTTGAGGCCAATGCTGGAAGTCATTTCCAGGGTTCAAGTTCTCAGCCGCTCTTCACTTGTTCAGTGTTCCAAGAGTCACTTGAGTACTCTGAGGCTTATCTTATTGCCAACACACATTCCACTTTATATGAAATCTTTGCTCCCTACATGGTGTATTAAATAATGCACATGATGGATGTAGGTGGGATGCAGGTACAAATATTCAAAATGAAACCTGTAACCTACCATGTAACATTTTTACCAATAGAATGTCTACAGGTACTTGAAAGAAGAGTAACAAAAATAATAGTATAGTAATTTGAACTGTTGCAGTGCTGAAGGGAAAGGTTTCCTCCTATAGAAGTGTTAACATTTCGGCTCCTGCTGCTGCAGGAGTGGATTTCCCCAATGCAAGTGTAACAGTTCTGCTCCAGCAGGAGATGGTTCCCCCAGCAGAAGTTTTACAGCTCTGCTTCACACATACGAAGAGTTTCCCCAGAGAAAGTTAACAGTTCTGCTCTGGTCAGGGAGGTTTCCCTAGCAAAAGTGCTAGAGCTCTTCTCTCTGCTGTGGAGAAAGTGTTAAAACTTCGCTCCAAGAGGTATCCTGGCAATCAGGAGCCAAGGAATATCGCAAAGTCACACCACACAACAAACCTCACAAGAGGGATTTATTGGAAGGGAAAAACTCAGGAGGGCAGCTGTCTCTGCTCAAGTGAGAAGTAGCAGGGAACTGAGTGGAAGACAGGGTTTATGTAGAATTTCTTTGGGAGTGGAAATTTCCAGGGTGAGGATTGGTTGGATTTTCCTTTTTAGGGATTAGTAGGTTTTTGTGCTTAGGGATTGGTAGGTTTCTATGGCAAGCTCAGTGATAGATGGTTTTTCTCCTTCAGGGATTGGTGGCTTTTCTTCAATTTTTTATCCTACAGTAATGTTATCTATTTTCTGAGTACTGTAATGAGTACTTTATATGTATGCAGTCTCTTCAATCACTGTGTCAACTCTATAAGATAAACAGTAATGCTATCCTGATTTCATAAATGAGACTGTCGAACCTTAGAATGGAAAGCAGATCTATAGCAGTCACATAATTCACAGATATTCAAGTTAAGTAAGACTCAAATCTGGACAATTTGAGCTTTTGATTTGGAGATGTCAAGGAAGCAAATTAACAGAGGAAGCCAGATGTTCTGAAAAATATACAGTAAAACATGTAATGTGATGTATGAAAAGAAATAAAGCCAAGTGACACAGTCAGTTGAACATGTGTTAGGTAGTGTTATGTCAACTTGAAATAAAGCTAGAGCCATCTAGTAAGAGAGAACCTCAGCTGAAAAAATGCCTACATCAGCTTGACCTGTAGCAAATCTGTGGAGGGATTTTTAAAATTAGTGAGTGACATGAGAGAGCCTAGCCTACTGTAGACAGTGCCACCTCTGGGCGAGTGCTCAAACGTTGTATGAAAATGTTGAGTTTATGCTGTGGATTTCTTCATGAATGGACCATGATAGGGACATGGAAGCCAAACAAACCTTTCTTCTCCACATTCTTTTTGATCATGGTCTTTATTATTGCAATAGAAAACAAAAGAGAAAAAATAGATATTTGTGAAATGGATGATTCCAGTAGTTGTCTAGCTTGAAGAGTTTCTACGTGTCTGTTTTCCCTTTAACCTTCTTTCCTCCTTCCTTCATCTTTACTATGCTAGGTGAAGAATACACACGCAAATATAAAGAAAGGGAGATTCTATTGTATTACAAAGAAATATTTAAGATAAATACATAACCTCCATGTTGCCTAGAGGAAAATAGAAACTTAGACTGTGTCAAGGTCAGTTCCCTGTAACTGATTTAGCTTCTCCAGTGGACATTTTCCTTTGTGATAGGTTGCTTCCCTAAAAGGTCCTGTCATCACAAATGGTCACATTCTCACAGTTAAACACGTCTGTCTCTCCAACTCCCCCACCATCTTTTTTGTTTTTTTTTTTGAAGGTAGTACAACCTCTGTTATCCTGAAAGCAGATACTATCATTTCCCAAATGGAAGAATTAAACTCATTCCTAATGCTTCTCACTCCATTCAGGTAAGCTCAGCTACCAACCTGAGTGCTGAAGTGAGGCACCTATAATCATCCCTTTATTGTTTGCTCATTTTATGAGGCCTTTCCCTCCCTTCTCCCATCCTTGCATCTATCAGGAATTCACATGGTGGAGGCTCCTTGGCGGCCTTGTGGGCGAGCATCTCAATTTCCAAACATCTGGTTGGTTTCAATCAATGAGGCTCTAATACACAGCTCTTGGGGCTGCAGTGGTACTTGTGGGGGTCGTTGAATTCAGGATTCAGAGCCTATAATAAGCATCCAGACGGCCTCTGAATCCTTTTGTTCATGGAAAACTACTGAAGCTGGGTTAAACAAAGTGAAAAACGAAAACAAAATCTAATGGAGCTAATAGGTTTGACAGCTCAGAAAAATTGGAAAAAGTATACTTGACTGAAATTGTAGTTACTGATGGCCAGAGGATAGACTCTAAATGATTTAAAAAAAAAAAGCAATCAGGGGAAACTGGGTGTCAAAAGCACAGGAAACATGCCCATTCTTAATGAGAGGCAGATAACCAGACGTTCTGTTATTTGAGTTGTGTTTTATAGCTTCAAAGTGTTAGCACACCTGTGGACAGAGGATAATAAGGAGGGACCTTGCAGGTTCATAATTGGGTTCGTATCTAATTCTTTTCAACTATTAGATGAATGAACTTAATCAAATCATTCAGTCTGTTGGCATGCATTTTCAGGGATGGTAAATGTTACTGCTACCTTTCTATGAAAGGAAATTGAGTAAAATATGAAAAGAGCATACTTGTAATGTAGGCATATGTACATGCTGTAATATCATTTATTCTCTACACTGGGTCTGCTGAGAAGGTAGGATAAATATCACCTGGACTAGAAATTTATCTGAGATCATTCTAGTAGTAAATTGTTGAATCACATCCTAAACCCAGCCTGAATGATTTTCTTTACTCCTTCATTTAGCCCCTTTCCTCTGTGAAATGGGTCCATGTTGTATGCCAGCCACATTATTGGGGACAGAGAGATTAGTTTATTTTGTGAGTATGTGTGTGTTCACGTGTATGCAGGTACACATGCATGTGTGTTTATGTATGTATGGCAGCCAGAGGTCCATCCAAGATTGTTCTGAAGAAGCATTCTACTTTAATTTTTGAGAGAGGGCCTCTTACTGACCCTTGGGGCTCACTGATTAGGATAGGCCAGATGGCCCATGAGCTCCATGGATCCTCCTGTCTCTTCCTTCTCAGTTCTACGTCTGCAACATGGTATTCAGAATTTTGAATATAGATTTTGAGGATCAAACTCAGGTCCTCATGTATCATGAACAGCAGTTGGCCTGTTGAACCATCTTTCCCAGGCCCCAGAACTTAATCTTGAAATAGATATTTCCTAAAAGATGTAATAATAATGGTTATTACAAAAAGAATCTGACAAAGGCATTGACTTGGGAAAAATTAGAAGGTAGTGGATAAAAGTGGGTCAGGCTGTCAATTAACCTTGGACCTTTCTAGAAGTAGCTAAGCTAGAGTTGATCGTATTAGAAGCTCTTTATGAAGCATCATGAACTACTGTCTTATTCAATAAAGAGAGCGGTATCAAATGCACGACGCACAAGAGCAACCCCAGATGCTGCCTTTGCAAACAATCACATGCAAGACAGTTAGTCAAAACAAGCAAAGAGAAGCAGCATACTTATCAAGTGGAAACAAATTTTGAAGTAAGATCTTGGAGCATTCACTAGTGAATTATGAGCAGCAGACATAAACCTGTGCTCTGTCCACACTGTGTGCCTCTAGGTGGGCTACCCATGGGGACCATGATGCCACCTCTGCTCTTCCCTTTAGTGTACTCATGATGTTAGATATCAGTTAATTTCTGCCCTCGAGTTTTGTCTACAATACGGGTCTAGTTATACCACTCACACAATTTCCTTGTGGTCAGTGTGCTATGTATGCCTCATGTTGAAATTGACATAGGTTTGGTTCATAGAAAGATTTTTAGCAAGAATAGAGCTTCCGTTTTTAATATTTTTTAATTTGTATCCCTCCTTTTGGTTTTCCACATAAGAGCTTCAATAGATGTTAAATAAACCTGTTGAAATGTTTATATCAGATATAATGGGGGCATAATTTAAATATGATAAATGCTCATTTCATGCATAGTCCTCAGATAACTTTAAATAACTGCATGTAATTGTCACCACAGTAAGAATATAGAAAACTCTTTACACCCTAAATGCCCTCTGTTGTGAACCCTCAGCTCCGGGCTCAAGCCCCTCACCAATCTGCTTTCTGTCACTGTAGATGACTTACTCAGTCCCTTGAATTTGTATCAGTGGATCATGGGTTTCATACTAACTTCACATTGAATCATGTGCTTTTTTGTTTCTGGCTCTTCTGCACAATGTGAATGAGTGTAAGAGCCGATTTATGTAAAATTTTCCTTGTATTTCATTTTTTCCTGAGTCTATAATTGATTTGGGTTATTGAGTAATATATCATGACCAAGATATATTAAAATTTATTCAACTATTTACTTATGAATAGAATATTTTACTCCTCCTAAATTTTGGTTGCTGTAATAAAGCTACAATGATAATTCACATGTATATATTCATTTAGACATATGTTTTCATTCATGTCTGGTAACTATGTAGTTATGTAATTCTAGAACTGCACAATAAACAATACTTATTCAGAGTCATATATAAACATATTCCTGCATGAACATTTCCCACAGTCGTTGTAGCATTTAGCTTTACCAATAGTGTATGGGTTGTCAGGTCTATTCATTCTCACTAAAAGAAAATGGTCTTGATATTAGAAAACAGATATTTCTATGAAATATGTAGTAGTATATTCTAGTCGATTTTTATTTCTCTCATTACGGATCTTGTAGTTCAGGATTTTGTATATATTAAATACAGCCACTGAGCTACAATTATGTCTTTTTCATTTATTTAAAATTTTTTATTATCATATAGTTATATTATACAAAGTAGTAAGGTTCATAATGGCAGTCTAAAAAATTGCTTATTTGACAGTGTTTACCATCATTCATTATTTCTTGTTTTTCCACCCCCTGCTCACCCTTCTTCTTCCCAGTCCCCTTAATACATTTATGTATCATATGTTTATATGTATATAAATATTTATTATACATAATCTAGGCTCCACACACGAAGGAAAACATGTAAGCATCTGCCTCCTCAGGTCTGCCTTTCTTTGCTTATGATTATATCTGGTTTTATCCAATTCCCTGCCAATTACATAATTTCTTTCTTTACTGCTGAACAAAGCTCCTTTGTGTATACCTTTCACATTTTCTTTATCCATTTATTTCTTGATGGACTCCCGTACTGATTATAAAACTTGGCTTTTCATCTTTTCTGAGTCTTTTGCTCTTGATTAATTTTAAAAAATTATGTTCATCTCCTTGATAGCTAACACGTCTCAACACTTCATATTTTGTGTTATTTAATATTTTTGTTATCTTTTAATGAATGGTGTTTACGCTCGTTTTAAGGCTTTGTGATAAATTTTCTTTTACTGTAGCTAGTTTCAAGCTTATGAGAACTAACTGTAGTTTTGTGATCATTTCCACAGGCTGTAGAAACACTTTAGAGGAACCTTCATTACCATTGGTTAGATAATGAACACTTGTAATGTTTTGCAGCTATTGGCTTCCTGGTGATTGTTTGGTTTGTTTCTTGTATTGTTGAATATATCTGTCCATCATATATAAGTCATGCCTTTTAAATTAGTGAGTATACATATGCCTTTATATTTAGCCATTGACTCAAAGGAACAGTTACAGATGCCTTTAACATTTTTCTCACCTCTCTAGTTTGCTTTTATAATTCTAGCCACATAAATATCTTTGAACTCTAGTGTCAATCTCTTCAACTGAAGACTGCCTTTCTCAGTTTGGGGGCCCTTTCTTATTCACAGACTATAGAGTAGATCTGGTAGAAATTTTGGACAACCACAGGATGTTTATTGCAGGATTTCTATTACTGCAATGAAGATCATACTATAAAAAAGCAAATTGGAGGGAAAAGGGTTTATTTGGCTTATATTTCCACATCACAGTTCATTAGGCAGGAATCCAAACATGGCAAGAACCTGGAGGCAGGAGCTGATGCACAGGCCACAGTGGGGTGTTGCTTACTGGCTTGCTCCCATGGCTTATTCAGCTTGCTTTCTTATAGAACCGAAAACCACCCTAAAACTTCCTGATCAATCACTAATTAAGAAAATTGCCTTATAGCTGTATCTCATGGAGGCATTTTCTTCATCAAGGTACCATCATTTCTGATAACTCTAGCTTGTGTCAAGTTGACAAAAGACTAGCCAGCACACAGGGATTGCATTTACTTTCTACATGAATTCAGAAGGAAAAATAATCCTGAGTATTTTTTGTTGTAATACATGTTTCACATATTTTTCTAGCCATATAAGCAAAGGGCACATATCTGTTCTCAACCATCCATCATGGCTGCATCAGAAAGCTGATGTAGTCCTTAACAGAGTAGATGGCATTATCAAGATCAGACGCTTCAGTCAGAAAATGGAATTAAAGCACATGCCAGTGGTCAAGGTCATTCTATTTGTTTCTACCACAGGTCAAAATTTCTTACCTCACTAAGACTTTGTAATGGTTTCTTCCTTCAGTTAATGTATTTAGGTCAAGTCTGTGGGCAGTTGCCAATTGAATTGTTATTGGTTCTTTTTGAAAATTGCTTAGATTCAAGCTCCTTTGTACTTTGCATCACACCTACACAATTCATATATAGCTGGTGAATTTAGAGGAAGGGCTGTTTGTGCCCCATAGAATATTCTACCTGTTTCTGAACTGAGCTGAATTGTGATCTCTTTGAAAGAAAGGTCAAACCTTAAATGTTGTCTTATTCATACCACTCAGCATAAGATAACTCACACTATATCTCTAATACCAATTAGTTGGATAAGTAAAAATACCTCACTATAAGCTATTAGAATAGAAATCAACATAATCAAATTATGTCAAGTCATATCCTTTTTTTCCACCACTTTTCTCGTTAAAACAATTGTATAAAATATATGATACCCATGGTCAGTATATGTAGGAAATGGTCCCAAAATGCCTAAAGAAAGCAAGATCATTGTATAAAGTGACACTGCATTTGTATCTGACCTGTGACATCCTCTTTCAAAATCTAAACAATTTCTAAAGATGTAAAAGTCTAGCATCTATATATGAGCGAAGACATGTGGTATTTGCCTCCTTTCTGCATCTGGATTACTTTTCTCAGAACTATTGTGTCTAGCTCCATCCATGTACTTGTGACTTTTTTTTTCTTCATAGTTGAATACTTTTTCGTTGTGTATATTGCCACATTTTTGTGACCTCTTTACATATTGAAGGGTATTTAGGTTGTTTCCATACTGTAGTTATTGCGAATATGGCAGTAGTGAGCCTGAATGAACAAGTATTTCTTGTAGGACACAGAGTCCTTTGGGACAATATCTAACAATGGTATAGCTAAATTATATATCATCCTGCTGCAATGTAAATAATGCCAACATAATTGTTATTCTGAATTGTTTAGGGAATGATTAAAATTATGTTCATATCATAATGGACATAGTTTTCATGTATATTTTACCAACTGGGTTTGAATGAATCCATGAGCATAAGGATATGCAGGTACAAGTGTACCTGCATATAGATCTGGGTATATCTTACTAACATTATTATTCTAAAACTGAAAACATACAACTTAAATGTTAGGGTTTTTTTTTTTTTATAAATACTTGAATATGCATCTTGTGGGTTAAGATACCTCATATTTATATTCAAAGCAGTACTGATAATTTTTGTTAATAATCCAGAAATGTTGCTATCCAAAAAAAGAACAGGGACAAAAAAATGGAGCTGAGATTGAAGGAAGGGCCATCTAGGGTCTGTTCTACCAGGGGATCCATCCTGTTTGCAGACACCAAACCCCATACTGTTGCCATTGCCAAGAGTCGCTTGCTGACAGGAATTTGGTGTGGCTGTTTCCTAGGTGATTCGGCCAGCAACTGACCAATGCAGATGTGGATACCTGGAGCCAACTGTCAATCAGACTAAGCTCATGGACCCTGGTGGGGAACCTTGCAGAAGGACTGGAGGAGTGGAAGGGAGGCAATCCCAGAGGAAGAACCATGTCAGCTGGCCAGACCACCCAGTGCTCCAAAGGACTAGCCCACCAACCAAGGAGTGGACAGGGAGGGATCCATGGCTCCAGATACATATGTAGCAGAGGATGGCCTTGTCTGACATCAGTGGGAGGGGCGACCCTTAGTCCTGTGGAGGTTTGATGCCCCAGCATAGGGGGACACTAGAGCAGTGGAACAGGAGTGGGTGGGTGGGTTGGGGAGCATCCTCATAGAGACAGAGGGGAGGGAGGAGAGGGCAGATATTAGATGGGGGTGTGTGTGAAGCGGTAACTGGGAAATGGGATATCATTTGAGATGTAAGTGAATGGAATGATTAAAGAAAAGAAAAGAAAAGAAAAGAAAAGAAAAGAATTCTTTTATTGGGTTCTCTATTGTGCCTTTAAGAAAATGTCTAGAGGTCCCATTTGTCAATTCTTGATCTTAGAGCATATGCCATTGGTGTGCTGTTCAGGAAATTTCCCCCTCTGCCTAGGTATTCAAGGGTCTTCTCCACCTTCTCTTCTATTAGTTTCAGTGTATCTGGTTTTATGTGAAGGTCTTTTATCCACTTAGATTTGAGCTTTGTACAAGGAAATAAGAATGGATTGATTTGCATCCTTCTACATGTTGACCTCCAGTTGAACCAGCACCATTTGCTGAAAATGCTGTCCTTTTTCCACTGGGTGGTTTTAGCTCCTTTGTCAAAGACCAAATGATCATAGGTGTGTGGGCTCATTTCTGGATCTTCAATTCTATTCCATTGATCTTCCTGCCTGCCTCTGTACAAATACCATGCAGTTTTTATTACTATTGCCCTGTAGTACAGTTTGAGGTCAGGGACAGTGATTCCCCCAGAAGTTCTTTTATTGTTGAGAATAGTTCTCGCTATCCTGGGATTTTTGTTATTCCAAATGAATTTGCAAATTGTTCTTTCTATCTCTATGAAGAATTGATTTGGAATTTTGATGGGGATTGCATTGAATCTTTAGATTGCTTTTGGCAAGATGGCCATTTTTACTAAATTAAACCTGCCGATCCAGGAGTATGGGAGACCTTTCCATCTTCTGAGATCTTCTATTTCTTTCTTCAGAGACTTGAAGTTCTTGTCATACAGATCTTTCACTTGCTTGGTTAAATTCACTCCAAGATATTTTATATTATTTGTAACTATTGTGAAGGGTATCTTTTCCCTAATTTCTTTCTCAGCCTGTTTATCCTTTGAGTATAGGAAGGCTACTGATTTGTTTGAGTTGATTTTATATCCAGCCACTTTGCTGAAGTCGTTTATCAGGTTTAGGAGTTCTCTGGTGGAAGTTTTAGGGTCACTTAAGTATACTATCATATCATCTGCAAATAGTGAAATTTTGACTTCTTCTTTTCCTATTTGTATCCCTTTGACTTCCTTTTGTTGTCTAATTGCTCTGGCTAGAACTTCCAGTACTATATTGAATAGGTAGGGTGAGAGTGGACAGCCTTGTCTAGTCCCTGATCTTAGTGGGATTGCTTCAAGTTTCTCTCCATTTAGTTTGATGTTGGCTACTGGTTTGCTGTATATTGTTTTTACTATGTTTAGGTATGGGCCTTGAATGCCTGATCTTTCCAAGACTTTTAACATGAAGGGATGTTGAATTTTGTCAAATGCTTTCTCAGCATCTAGTGAGATGATCATGTGGTTTTTTTCTTTGAGTTTATTTATGTAATGGATTACATTGATGGATTTCCGAATATTGAACCCTCCCTGTATTCCTGGGATAAAGCCTACTTGATCATGATGGATGATTGCTTTGATGTGTTCTTGGATTTGGTTTGCAAAAATTTTATTGAGTACTTTTACATCAATATTCATAAGAGAGATTGGACTGTAGTTCTCTTTCTTTGTTGAGTCTTTTTGAGGTTTAGGTATGAGTGTAACTGTAGCTTCATGGAATGAATTGGGTAGTCTTTCTTCTGTTTCTATTCTGTGGAATAGTTTGAAGAGAATTGGTATTAGGTCTTCTTGAAAGGTCTGGTAGAATTCTGCACTAAAACCATCTGGCCCCAGACTTTTTTTTGGTGGGGAGATTTTTGATGACTGCTTCTATTTCTTTAGGGGTTATATGACTGTTTAGAAGGTTTATCTGCTCCTCGTTTAACTTTGGTACCTGGTATCTATCTAGAAAATTGTCCATTTCATCCAGATTTTCCAATTTTGTTGAGTATAGGCCTTTGTAGTAGGATCTGACAATTTTTTTTTTAATTTCCTCAGTTTCTGTTGTTATTTCTCCCTTTTCAGTTCTGATTTTATTAATTTGAGTACTGTCTCTGTGCCCTTTTGTTAGTCTGGCTAAAGGTTTGTCTATCTTGTTGATTTTCTCAAAGAACCAGCTCCTGGTTTTGATGATATTTTGTATAGTTCTTTCTGTTTCAACTTGGTTGATTTCAGCCCTGAGTTTGATTATTTCCTGCCATCTACTCCTCTTGGGTATATTAGCTTCTTTTTGTCCTAACGCTTTCAGGTGTGCTGTCAAGTTGTTAGTGTATGCTCTCTCCATTTTCTTTTTGTGGGCACTTAGAGCTATGAGATTTCCTCTTAATACTGCTTTTATGGAGTCCCACAAGTTTTGATATGATGTGTCCTCATTTTCATTAAATTCTAAAAAAGTCTTTAATTTCTTTCTTTATTTCTTCCTTGACCAAGTCACCATTGCATAGAGCATTGTTCAGTTTCCATGTGTATGTGGGCTTTCCATTGTTTTTGTCCATATTAAAGATGAGTCTTAGTTTATGGTGGTCTGATAGGGTACAAGGGATTATTTCAGTCTTTTTGTATCTGTTGAGGCCTGTTTTGTGACAAATTATATGGTCAATTTTGGAGAAGGTACCAAGAAAAAGGTATATTCTTTTGTTTTAGGATGAAATGTTCTATAGATGTCAGTTAAGTCCAATTGGTTCATAACTTCTGTTAGTTTCATTGTGTGTCAGTTTAGTTTTTGTTTCCATGATCTGTCCATTGCTGAGAGTGGGGTGTTGAAATCTCCCACTATTATTTTGTAAGGTGCAATGTATGCTTTAAGCTTTAGTAAAGTTTCTTTTATGTATGTGGGTGCCTTTGCATTTGGGGCATCGATGTTCAGATTTGTGAGTTCCTCTTGGTACATTTTTCCTTTGATGAATATGAAGTGTCCTTTTTTATCTTTTTTGATTACTTTTGGTTGAAAATCGATTTTATTTGATATTAGAATTGCTACTCCAGCTTGTTTCTTGGGACCATTTGCTTGTAAGATTGTATTCCATCCTTTTACTCTGAGGTAGTATTTGTCTTTTTCATAGAGGTGCGTTTCCTGTATGCAGTAAAATTCTGGGTTGTGTTTATGTATCCAGTCTGATAGTCTATGTCTTTTTATTGGAGAATTGAGTCCATTGATATTAAGAGATATTAAGGAAAAATGAATGTTGTTTCCTGTTATTCTTGTTATTGGCAGTGGAGTTATGTAAATTGGAAAGCTTCTGTAAGGCAAAGGACATTGTCAATAAGACAAAATGGCAAGCAACAAATTGGGAAAAGATCTTAACCAATCCTACATCTGATAGAGGGCTAATATCCAAGATATACAAAGAACTCAAGAAACTATACTCCAGAAAACCATATAACCCTATTAAAAATGGGGTACAGAGCTAAACAAAGAATTCTCAACAGAGGAAACTCGAATGGCCGAGAAGCACCTTAAGAAATGCTCAACATCCTTAGTCATCAGGGAAATGCAAATCAAAACAACCCTGAGATACCACCTCACACCAGTCAGAATGGCTAAGATCAAAAACTCAGTTGATAGTAGATGCTGGCGAGGATGCAGAGAAAGAGGAACACTCCTCCATTGTTGGTGGGATTGCAAGCTGGTACAACCACTCTGGAAATCAGTCTGGCGGTTCCTCAGAAAACTGGATATAGCATTACCTGAGGATCCAGCTATACCACTCCTGGGCATACACCCAGAAGATGCTCCAACATATAACAAGGACATATGCTCCACTATGTTCATAGCAACCTTATTTATAATAGCCAGAAGCTGGAAAGAACCAAGATGTCCCTCAATAGAGGAATGGATACAAAAAATGTGGTATATTTACACAATGTAGTATTACTCAGCTATTAAAAATAATGAATTCGAGAAATTTTTAGGTAAATGGATGGAACTAGAAATTAACCCTTGTGAGTTAACCCAATCACAAAAGAACACATGTGGTATTTACTCACTGATAAGCAGATGTTAGCCCAAAAGCTTAGAATAGTGAAGACTCAACTCACAGACCACATGAAGCTCATGAAGAAGGAAGACCAAGTGGAGATGCCTCAGTCCTACTTAAAACAAGTAACAAAAATACTCAAGGGAGCAAATATGGAAACAAAACGTTGGACAGAAACTGAAGGAGGGCCATCTGGAGACCATTCCACCTGGGTATCCATCCCGTGTACAGTCACCTAAGCTAGACACTGATGTGGATGGCTGGAAGTGCATGCTGTCAAGAACGTGATATAGCTGTTTCCTTAGAGGTCTTCCAGAGGCTGACCCATTCAGAGGACGATGCTCACAGTTAACCACTGATATAATCAAGGGTTTCCCAATGGAAAAGTTAGAGAGAAGACTGAAGGAGCTGAAAAGGTTGGTGACCCCATGAGGAGAGCAACAATATCAACCAACCAGAGCTCCCCAGGGTCTAAACCACCAGCCTTGAAGCACATAGGGAGGGACCCATGACTCCAGTTATATATGTAGGGGAGGATGGCCTTGACAGGCATACGTGGGAGAGGAGATTCTTGGTCCCATGAAAAACAAACACAGAGTGGGGGGGGAATATGAGGGTGGGGAGGGGTAGTGGGGGCAGGGTGGAGGTGGAGGCACAGCCTCATAGAAGCATGAGGAGGAAGGATGGGATAGGAGGTTTCTGGGTGGTGGGGGGAAGTGGGGTAAGGGGGTAAAACCTGAAATGTAAATATAATACCCAATAAAAAATATTTTAATAAAAAAAGAAAATGTCTAAAACTTTTACTCCAGCATAAAGTCCTCCAGCATGCAATCCCTAGTGATTTTAGCTTTATTGTCAAATCTTCCTCATTTTCCAGTCTCCATAACTATTATAACTTATTATATATTAATTTATTTCTTATACTATTCTTTTTCTTAGTAACGGAGATTTTCTCTGGTTACTTTAGATTTATTATTTTTTTTTTTACCTCTTTTACTTGTCCTCTGTGTAGAATGCTGTTTGCTGTGTGTGACAAATAACAGGATTCTTTGTCTCTGATATCTAATTGACTGTTCTGGGAAGAGTGGGAGAGAGAATGTATGAAAAAAAAAATGTGTCCTTTCTACTGATTTGTGTGCCCAGATCCCCATGTGATTGGACCTGAGATAGGACTTTGTTAATCACTCAGATAATCAGATAATCAACCTTAACTGAGTCATTCTGTTGTAGAGCAAACGGATATATTTTTATGCAGAGAAGAACGTAGTTTTTCCAGCTTCTAGGAGTGTTCATACCTAGATGGCTTTGAACTCATCTCAAGATCTGTCCTTGAAATGAGTTCAAAAACAAGTCAAACCTAAGGCTGAACTTCATCCATGAGGCTTCCCTCATCCATTGACTGACCGACTTATAAGTATAGAGGCTTGGTTCCCCATTCCAAAATTGGAACAATATGAAGGAGCCATCATGACTTCAGGACCTCTCTTTCCTATGTGACAGGTACAACTGTTGGTCAAAAGTTAGGGTAAGGTTTGCTTTAAATTAATATGTTCTGTATTTCAGCAATATTTACAATTCTTTGAAGAGTTATGCCCTATCAGTATACCTTGATGAGTATGTATTATTTTTCAGCTTTGTGTTTTTAATATATTATTATAAAGCAAATATTAGAATTATTCCCTGTCAGTAAAACATGACAAATGAATAAAAAAGATGATAAATATATTTTTAGAGAATGAATATATGCATGTGTAAATTATATTTTATTAAAAAATAAATGTATATCATCCCTAGAGTATTTTATCCTAATCTCCTTCACTTAATAATGTATCATGTATTTTAAAGCACATCAATAAATAAACATTTACATGATTTTTTAGGTACTGCTGGGTAGCTGACATTTTACCTCTATGGACGTGTAATGCTTTATTAAAAACAATTCTTCATTTTCTTATCTTCAAGCTGTTCAGTCTTCTGCATTACTGTACACAGAAATACATTGAAAACTTTAAAAAATAGTTTTGCCATTTTTTCTAGGGATAAGTTTGTAGAAGTAGAGTTGTAGAATATAAATAGCACTTTGTTCCTCTTTTAATTTATAGTGTCAAATATCCTTCTAAACACATTTAACAAAAGTGATTTTTCTACCAGCTGCATAAACAAATATATTCTCAGCCTTGATATGACAGGGATATGAATTCCTATTCTTTTAAAGTAGTATGTCTGTGACGATCAGAAAATAGCCCTTTTCCAGTGTTAGCTTTCATTTTCTCTTTCTCCTTCTACATCTTTTCTTATTGACTTTTAGGTGTCCTCTATATAATGTGAACATTAGTATTTACCTCATCTTGTATGTTATGAATATCATCTATATTCTTGTCACTTGTCTTGAGGATGAAATAGGCTAGTTCAGTTTTTGTCTTATTATTGATATTGTTCGCAGTACTGTTGTTATGTTTGGTGGTGGTGTTGGTCTTGATGCTGCTGTGGTTTACAGGAATCATGATGGTGATGCTTTATTTTATTTCACTGAAGTTTAATTATATCAGTATTTTTGAAATAATTTTTACATGTAATGCCATGTGGCAAAAGACTATTGCAATATATACATATATCTTAAAAATTACATTTGTTAATACAAACATATATGTGAACCTATATATATATTATATATATATATTATATTATTATGAGACTATATCATCATATATTACATATGATATATATTAGATATATATGTGTGTGCTATATATGTTTGTGTGTATGTATGAATGTATATTTATGTGTGTGTATACTCACTCTTTAATCTTCATCTGGGATTAGTTTGATATAAAATGTGTATTAGTGTGAAAACAACCTGACACAATTAAAAGACGAGGCTGAGCTTACTGCTCCTAATTAGAGATAGCTAACTGTATTGTGCAATGTCCCCAAGAGAGTGGATCTATCGTGGGCTGCCGAGGAAGTATATAGTCAATGACAGACAGATATCTAGGGGCGTGGATTTTCTGTATCTGCAAAGGGGTTCACTGAGGAGCTTGCTGCTGATTGGCTGACTCTGGGGATGTGCTTATTGGGGTGTAAGTAACTAGTAAGCCATTTTTCCAGAGCTAGGCACTGTCGATAGTTGACTGACTTGTAAAAGCAGATTCACTGAAAAAAAAAAAACTGGCCATCTATTGAACAGGTACGAGAGCAGTTCTGGCATTTACTGTTAAAAAGGTTACAGAAAAAAACAGATCAGACCTTTCTTAGTATTGTGGGGCTTTTACCATCCTCAGTAGGGATCCACACACTGAAAACAAAGAGAAGGGATTCCTTTTTTTCCATCCCAATCTCTGTCCCCTCCCCTGTCTCCTCCCAGCTCTACCTTCATATACCCCTCCCCCATTACTTTCTCCCCAAAGAGAAGCCCTGCTGTGCGTTCTGACCTACCCTGTCACATCAAGTAGCAGCAGGACTAAGCCCATCTTCTCCCACTGAGGCCAGATAATGCAGCCTAGCTAGAGAAAGGTATCCAAAGGCAGGCAACAGAGTCAGAGACAGCTACCACTTTCATTAAGGGACACACAGGAAGACTGTTACACATCTACTACAAATGTATAGGGGGCCTAAGTCTAGCCTAGGCATGCTCTTTGAATTTTGATGTGTTTATTTCTTTCGAAATTATGAATTCCTTGAGAGCAGAAACCTATTTCTCTTCTTTACTCTCAGTTCTAAAGCTGCTGTTGGGAAATGAAAATTAATATATTGAAATCAGGAACTTGGCTTTCAAACCCAGCTAAGGCCAAGGCCAAATGCTGTAAGGCACCATTTAAATGATAGTAGACTCATAGGCTTTTTGGAATTTGCTTCTTGAAAGATTCCGTGAAATCACCAAATACCACTTATTTACACCCCGTTTGTGGCTCTCATGTTTATATTTTAGAAGGCTGGCATAAGAAACAGAAATATCTTCAACTGGGGTATCTTATACCTGGTACTGTAATTTTTGCTTAGGAGCTCACTGCATACAGGATCACCAGTATTCTAGCTTTGAAGGGAAACTCTGTTCAACTCTTTGAGTAATATTTGACATTATGGTAACAAAATAATAGATCTGCTCATATCTTTTTCATATAATTTTCATTCTGGTTAAAATTCCTCTCTCGTTCCCTATCCTAATTTACACTTTTCTGACTCCAATATCAGCATCTCTACTTTCAATTTTACCTATGTTCTACTCCATTAGCTACTTTTCTGTTGCTGTGATGAAATAGCAGAACTGGAAAAAAAAACTTATGGGAAAAAGAATGATTTTAGCTTATAGTTTAGTTTGGGAGGGTTAGAGTCCATACCTGGTAGGAGAGGCATGACATGGAAGCAAGAGCTGGAAACTAGATAGTCATCTATCCATCTATACACAGGTAACAAGGATAAAAGATGAAATAGGGTGTGGTTACTTCATCCTCTAATACTCCTGTAACAGCATCACTAAGCAAGGACCAAGTGGTTAAATACATGAACCTCTGAGGGACATTTTTTCTTTCAAACTTCCACAATCCCCTTCAACCTTCTATGGTTAAACCTTTCTGTCCCCACAATTCCCCCTCTACTTTCATTTTACTTATTTTCCATTCTTCCCCTTAAAGTATCACATAAGTGGCTCCTTTCTAGCCTCCTGGCTTCTCTGGATGCTCTAAGTCAGACATAGAAAAATAAGGTTCAGAGAGAAGGAGGGGCTCCCTGGAGCTCTAACCCCAGCAATCTCTTAGGTAAGGAGACAGCAGCACCAGCCTCAAACAGGGAGCAACTGGAACCCACTGGTACCCAGGAATTCACTCCTGACCTGGGGCACTGGTTCCTTCTGGTCTGTGCCTGAGCACTGAGCAGATCTTGGGCCTCAGTTCTAACTCCAGCAGCAACACCAACCCCAAACAATTCTGACACAGTCAAGATAATAAAAAAGACAGGCTTTAGTCAGAGACAGTGCAGGTAACACTAAGGAGATCCAGATGGCAAAAGGCAAGCACAAGAACACAAGCATCAGCAACCCAGGGTACTTGGCATCATCAGAACCTAGTTCTCTCACAATAGAAAGTCCTGAATTCCCCATATCACTAGGAAAACAGAATTTCGATTTAAAATTGCTTCCAATGATGATGATAGAGGACTTTAAGAAGAACATAAATAACAGTCTCAAAGAATTTGAGGAGAACACAGGTAAACAGGTAGAAGTCCTTAAAGAGGAAGCACAAAAATCCCTTAAAAAATTATAAGAGAACACAACCAAACAGGTGAAGGAATTGAACACAACCATCCAGGATATAAAAATGGAAGTAGAAACAATAAAGAAATCACAAAAAAAGACTACCCTGGAGATGGAAAACCTAGGAAAGAAATCAGGAGTCATAGACACAAGCATCACTAACAGAATACAAGAGATAGAAGAGAGAATCTCAGGTGCAGAAGATACCATAGAAAATAGTGACACAACTGTCAAAACAAAAAACCCTGCAAAATGCAAAAAGTTCCTAACCCAAAACATTCAGGAAATCCAGGACATAACGAGAAGACCAAACCTAAAGATAATAGGTATAAAAGAGAGTGAAAATTCTCAACTTAAAGTACCAATAAATATCTTCAACAAAATTATAGAAGAAAACTTCCCTAACCTAAAGAATGACATGCCCATAAACATACAGAATGCCAAATAGACTAGACCAGAAAAGAAATACCTCCCATCACATAATAATCAAAACACCAAATGCACAAAACAAAGAAAAAATACTAAAAGTAGTAAGGGAAAAAGGTAAAGTAACATATAAAGGCAGACCTATCAGAATTACACCAGACTTCTCACCAGATACTACAAAAGCCAGAAGATGCTGGACAGATGTCATACAGACCCTTAGAGAACACAAATGCCAGCCCAGGCTACTATACCCAGCAAAACTCTTAATTGCCATAGATGGAGAAACCAAGATATTCCATGACAAAACTAAATTTACACAATACCTTTCCACAAACCCGGCATTACCAAGGATAATAAAGGAAAAGCTCCAATATAAGGAGGGAAATTATACCCTAGAAAGAACAAGAAAGTAATCTTCCAACAAATCCAAAAGAAGATAACCACATAAACATTGCCACCGCTAATAACAAAAATAACAGGAAGCAACAATCTCCTCTCCTTAATATTTCTTAACATCAGTGGACTCAATTTCCTAATAAAAAGACATAGACTAATGGACTGGATATGTAAACAGGACCCAGCATTTTGCTGCATACAGGAAAGCCACCTCAGTGACAAAGACAGACACTACCTTAGAGTAAAAGGCTGGAAAACAATTTTTCAAGCAAATGATCCTACGAAACAAGCTGGAGTAGCCATTCTCATAGCGAATAATATCGATTTTCAACTTAAAGCTATCAAAAAAGATAAGAAAACTAGGGAATCCAAAATTTCAGGAACCAAGGCCCTCCTCTTCCACTAATACCTGACAAGACCATCCTCAACTACCTATACAGGTAGAGCCATGAATCCCTCCCTTTGTGTTCCCAGGCTGGAGGTTTAGACCCTGGAAGCTCTGGTTGATACCAGTTCTCTATAAACTGTTCCACAAAATAGAAACAGAAGGAACACTACCCAATTCATTCTATGAAGCCATAATTACACTCATACCTAAACCACACAAAGACCCAACAAAGAAAGGGGACTTCAGACCAATCTCCATTATGACTATTGATGCAAAAATACTCAATAAAATCCTCCCAAACTGAATCTAAGAACACATCAAAACCATCATGATCAAATAGGCTTTATCTCAGAAATGCAGGGATGGTTCAATATATAGAAATTCATCAATGTAATCCACTATATAAACAAACTCAAAGGAAAAAAAAACATGATCATCTCACTAGATGCTGAGAAAGCATTTGACAAAATTCAACACCCCTTCATGGTAAAAGTCTTGGAAAGATCAGGAATTCAAGGCCCATACCTAAACATAGTTAAAGCAATATACAGCAAACCAGTAGCCAACATCAAACTAAATAGAGAGAAACTTGAAACAATCCCACTAAGATCAGGGACTAGACAAGGCTGCCCACTCTCCCCCTACCTATTCAATATAGTACTGGAAGTCCTAGCCAGAGCAATTAGGCAACAAAAGGAAGTCAAAGGGATACAAATAGAAAAGGAAGAAGTCAAAATTTCACTATTTGTAGATGATATGATAGTATACTTAAGTGACCCCAAAACTTCCACAGAGAACTCTTAAACCTGATAAACAACTTTAGCAAAGTGGCTAGATAAAAAAAATTAACTCAAACAAATTGGTAGCCTTCCTCTACTCAAAAGATGAACAGGCTGAGAAAAAAAATTAGGGAAATGACACCCTTCACAATAGTCACAAATAATATAAAATACCTTGGTGTGAATCTAACCAAGCAAGTAAAAGATCTGTATGACAAGAACTTCAAGTCCCTGAAGAAAGAAATCGGTAAGGCAACCTGATGTGGTATTGGGCGAGGGAAAAAAACTGAAGCCCTGAGGGCCAGCAGAAAGAGTGAAAACAGGCAACTCCAGGAGGTAGAAGGTTGGGGGGACCCTCCAGAATGTACCAGAGATCTGGGAGGTGAGAGACTTTTAAGATTCAAAGTCAGGGACCTTAGATGAAATTCCTGACAATAGGGAGAGTGAACTTATGGAGCCTACCTCCAACAGAAAGACAGGACATCAAGTGTGGGAGGGAGTTGCCATCCCACAGTTAAATCTCTAACCCAGAATTGTTCCTGTCTGAAAGAACGGCAGGGATGGAAATGTAGAGGAGCCTAAGGAAAAGAAGGTTCAGCGACAGGCCCAAAGTGGGATCCAGCTCAGGGGGAGGTCCCAAGGCCTGATACTATTACTGAAGCTATGGAGCTCTCACAAAAAGGACCCATCATGACTGCCCTCCGAAAGACCCAACAAGCAGCTGAAAGTCAGATGCATATCTTTGCACCCAACCAATGAACAGAAACTGCTGATCCCTGTGGTTGAATTAGGGAAAAGCTGGAAGAAGCTGAGGAGAAGGGCGACCCTGTAGGAGGACCAGCAGGCTCAATTAAGCTGAACCCCTGAGATTTCTTAAACACTGGACCACCAACCAGGCAGCATACACCAGCTGCTATGAGGTCCCTAACACATATACAGAAGAGGATGGCGGGGTCTGGTTTTAGTCAGAGAAGATACAACTAACCCTCAAGAGTCTGGAGGCCCCAGGGAGTTTAGAGGTCTGATGGGGTAGGGAGTGGGGACATCCTTGTGGAGACAGGGGGATGGGAGGAGGTATGGGATGTGGAACAAGCAGAGGGTGGAGCAGGAAGGGAGTAAAATTTGAAGTTTAAAATAAATATATAAAATTAATTAATTAATTAAAAAAAATAAAGAAAACCAGGAAGTGGCTGATAAAAGTTCAGTCCTAAATAAGACATACTACTTCCTTCTGAAGTTCAGGAAACATTACAGAAGGAGGGGGGCAGACAGAATAAAAGGTAGAAGATGCTGAAGAGAGTTAAACGTCCTGTATTTAGAGCTTGACACAGTGATGGAATCACGATCTTACAACAGATGTACCTGTCTGCTCTAGACCTGTAAAAACCTGAGCCCTTCAATGGTTAATCAGGGAGCAGAGATGGACTCATAGAGCCCTCTACCTCCCAAATGAACTGGTGACTACCGATGGATGAGACAGTCATTATCTTCAGTTGTGTGGTTACTGAGAAACTCCCAACTCTTCAGTGAATAATTGTTAAGTCATGGCCACACAGATAGACACTACTGAAAATAATGAGTCACAAAATAAAAATGCATGACTATGAGGATTTGTAAGGAAAGGTGGGGCTGAAACTGAAGAGAGGGAGATAAGTGAGAGACAATGGAGGTGAGAGTGATCAGAATGGATTATATATGTATGTGAAATGTCAGAAGGCAAATGTAATCACTGAGAACCCCCGAATCATTGAAATCATGTTGAAATACATCAATTCAGCTAATATGTAAATCAGTATCAAATACTTTCTGTGGAATATGTTATGGAATCTTTATACAATTCTTTGAAAAATCTACCATACTTGTCTCCTTAGATAAGAGTATTGAAATTTGGGAAGTCCTCAGTGAATTTCATGCATGTTGGGGTGAGGGTTAGAGGAGCTGTTCACCATCCTTGGTAGAGCTTTTTAAAATATTCCTCAATGTGGATTATCTTACAATGACCTAGAATTGAGAAGACGATGGTTTTAAAACACATTGGGGACTAATGTCAACAGACACTATGTGCCAAGCACTATTGTATCCAAATATAAATTAGTCTGCTCAGAGCCTTGGCCAGGCAACTACTGTGGCTTTCTGTCTTTGACAAATGTATATCCTGAAGTTAAGAGAAATGAAATCTCAGATTCTCTCAGCTGGTAACTGGCTGAAAAGATTTTAGACACTGTGGGATGCTGTTTGGTTCTAGTTGTGATTATGCTGCCCACCTGCCCTGCCTCCTGTGTTTCAAATCAGTGACCCAAATAGGCCTGGTTTTTGATAAGCTGACTTAATTATGAGCTTTTTTGGTGAGAGAACTTTAGGCATAATTTCTAAAACTTTGCTCTTTCCTTTTGGAACTTTAATCTGGAATATGAATTTGGCTAATCCAAGAAAGATTGTGACTAATCTGAAATCCATTTCTGTGCAACCTGATCTCTCACACTGTGGCTTTGATTGCTATAGAGTGATGAGTTTTCCCATTCAACATTGCATTATTTTCTAGCTTGCTCACAATCTTGGGGTGATTAATTATGGGATGCAAAAGTAGGAGGGAGGTATGATGAGTCTGCAGAAGCAGCCTGGACAGAAAAGTGGAAGCACAGCCCCACCCTTAAGAAGAGTCAGACTTGTAGCTGGGGGCTCACTACATTCTTTTTTCACTCCTACATGTGATTTCCCATTAACTCTGAATGACCAGGAATTTATTTAAATACACAGGTACTTTTGTCCGATGGCCCAATGAATTATCAAAAAAAAACCCACTAAAATTCTTTTTATGTGGTGTTTTTCTCCAATTTTAATTAAGACAACTTTAAACTCATTATGGAATACCTTTATTGTATTTAAGTTTGTTTTGGCAAAATTAAATAAACATTTATTTCCCCAAGGCTTTTAAGACCAATGGTGACTACGCTTAGGAAGAGAAACGCATAAAAACAGCACTGTAGGCAAAAAATATACTACTTAGTTAATGGTTATTAGGGAGTAGCTTTTGTCCCTCTGAACTCCTTTCACCTGGATGAACAAACTCCTTACAGGTAAGCTGGGTTCTGTCTCTGGGTCAGTAAGATTTCTTCACCTGTATAGATACTTGGTGATTTTATATGGAAAATGAAGAGGTTGGTTAGCATTTATTCAATACCCATTAATATTGTCACCATCTTTCAGACGCTTCTGGGTGATGGCAAACCAAGATGAATGGATTCCTGTCTGCAGGTCTAAGGGTTGGGGCCTGTAAATAAATAAACCAATACAATCACTGCCATGTCAGGCACATGCACAAGCTGCAAGGTAGAAGAGATGCCTTGTTTCCTGACACTCCAGCCTGAAGACCTTCCTGTGGGAAGTGATATTTCAGCTGTTGTTGAAGAAAGAGCTGTTTCAGGTTAATTTTTCTTAATATAATAATTTCTGCTTCTATCATTGTGATTGTCTGTGTTTTCTTTTTATTTAAAAAAACACTCTTAGATTTAATTTTACTTATGTGTATGTGTACATGTGTCTGGGTCTTTGTGACTGACTGTATGTTACATGCATTCAGAAGTCCACAGAGGCCAGAAAAGGGTATTAGGTCCTTTGGATCTGGGGTTACAGGTGGTTATGAGCTATCCAGGAACTGAACTCCACTCTCATGGAAGAGTATCAAGTGTTCTTAAACACTGAACCATCTCGCTGGACTCAGTTTTGTTTTTCTTTATGGCTAAATAAAATTCTATTGTGCATCCATAACAAGTCTCCTAGATTTAAAATCATGCGTATATAACTGTATTTGTGTCCAGGGCATGAAACTGGAAAGGGCATTATGAGAGAGGAGGAAGAAATCTTAAGCAGGTTAAAGGAAAGGGTATTGGAATACATGTGGCAAGCGAGCAGAAGGGAATGTATTGGGAAGGGGTGGGCCAGTTGGAAACAGGAGCATCAGGGAGTTCTGTAATGGGTAGATATAATAACAACAACATTTAGTAAATGTATGAAAATCTCATGTTGACACCCATTAATGTATACACCAAATTAAACTGAAAAAAAAATGAAAAGGAAGAGGTGAAAAGTACAGTTTCTTCTTGATAGTGATGTGCTCTAGAAATAATGAGAATGGTAGGAAGGTATGAAGAGACAGAACAAAGGAGAAAGAGCCTGTGGGGAAGGATCATTGTCTAGAATATCAATTAGTGTTTATATCTCTAATGGATAGCCCACTGATATTTATTGAACATCAATATCTGGAAGTCATTCAGCTAAGTACTGATACTATCTAAAATAAAAGTGACATACCTGCATTTGCCCTCATAAATATTCTTTTGGTCTGGAGTGTGGAATGATAAATTAAATATCAGCCATGCAGAAGACTGGAAGCTGTGGAATACAGGGCTCTGGGATTGTATAACTTGGAGAATTAACCTAAGTTTTATTTTCACCTGAGGAATTAAGAAAGGGAAGAAGGCATTCTTATAGGAGTCAAAGCCAGCCAGACTTAAGGGGACAGCATCAATCACAGAAAATATAAGTATTCAAGAAGCTATGTAGTCAACCATATGATAGACTTCAAAGCAAGAGATGTAAGAGATGAATTTGAAGAGGTGAGTGAGGGCCACATCATAAAAGATATTAGCTAAGAATTAGTGAATGTCACATGGAGGGCTGTAGGTGTTTAGGAGGCCAGCTGAGGACATTCAGTAGGGGGGAGAAAATTAATCTGCATTTCCATGGAGTGCAAAATTTAGAGTGGCTGGATTTCTGCACATAGCTTTTGGAATTAAATTATGGACCAATTGCAAAGGGCACATTCTGGTCATAGAATGCCTGGACTCTTAAACACCACACTAATCATGGATGGATGAAGACGCTACATCTTTGGCTGATTCAGACACATGGCCACAATTACGTGCTGTGTGATGGTTTTGTAGTTGAGGTAGCCCCAGACCTCTGGCTCACTGCCCTCGTGCACTGCCTTTTCCTCAGAATTTACTGTGTGGGTTTTCATGGACCATTCAAGGCTAAGTATTTCCCGAAAACAAAAATTGATTACTTTTTCTATTTCAGGCCTCAGAATGGCACAGTGTTCCATCCATGACTGCCTAGGTTTTCCTTAACAATACTTCTACTACGCCATAAATTACGTCAATGTGTGCAGTTGTGGGATTATCACAAACAACTTTCTGCGAAGTTGTCACTCTCCTCATAAGCTTTCTAAATTTGTCTCCCATTATTATCATTCACTTTACTGCTTTTATTTTTATTTGTGTGGATGACATAGAAATAACTATAAAAGTAGTCATATTGTTGTTACTCTTTTTTAAATGCTTATTAATTTGTGTAAATATATATGTTCCTGTGTGAGGGTGTGTGCATATGGAGGTCACAGAACAACCTTGAGTATTGTTTTTTGCCTTCCACCTTTCATGGTTTCTAAGTAGCTGAATACAGGTCAAGTTGGTGCAACATGCATCTTTGCCTACTGTGCCATTTCCACTGCCCACAATGGTCAACTCTTACCACCTAGTACCTGTGCTGATGGCCCTTGTTCCCTATGGCTAAAGGCCAGAGGATCAATAACTTTCTGAGTTATGGTTTTATATAGGGAAAGGTAAAGACTTAATATTTATGTTTGATATTAATGACCATACAGAAGTTAGAAAGAAATTGTGTATGGAGTATTCTTGCTAGAAAAAAATCAAGATGCAGGTGCTGTGGGGGGATCACTTAGGGTTGTGACACAGTCTAGACAAATGTTCCTTGCCTCTCTCCTATAGGACTGTGGTAGCATAGTTCATTCTAATCTTTGGGGTTGTTGCAGAGAGAACTTTGTGGAATGACTCACAAAATAAGTAGTAAAGTTTCATGTCTCATGCTAGAATCAGTAGAAGTTAGATAAAAATTTCCCAGGAATCATTTCAGGGATGGGAATGATGAGATGGGAGATGAGGTTATGCTAACACGATTACCCAGTTTCCTTGAAATTTTCAAAGTCTGGGAAATATTTTACAAATACGATATGCTCAGAATTCCTTTCTGATGACAGCACGCTTGTTATTGTAACCAAAGTGATCTGATGGAGAGGAGTGTGCTTTCTGGTGTGGAACAGCCATGGTGTACAGCCCCTAATTAACCACTGCTTCATTTCTTTCTAGACACAGGACTGATTCTGCAGATGACTGGGTTTCACTTTTGTGGGTGGCAAAAAAAAAAAAAAAAAACGAGAGAAAGATGCATGAAATAAAAATCTATGTGGCAGCAACTGATGGACTCACATGTTTTCCTTCTCTGCATCTTAGAAGTGGAAACTTCTCTTGTCCGTGGTGAACAGAAGCAGACATGAGTTATGATTATGGTCTTTGCCTTGTAATTTCTGTGTCATCAAGATGTGCTCTGTTTATTACTGCACTTAGAAAGCCTTGGGATATTAGCCACATAAAGTCTCTGTCTGTGGATTCGATTACCACACCCATCAGTTGTTCCAGGAAAGTGAGACTGTAGAATCATCTTTCTGGGGAGAAGGCATTCCCTGCTTGTGCTGTCTACTGGGAAAGTTTTGTGAGAGTTCATTATATCAGGAGTGGTCCCTAGGGAGCCTCTGGCTGGTCTCTTTGTCTTCTCCCTGAACATTTGAGGAATTGACACTCAGAAAAAGAATAGTTCAAAACCATAGCATAAATTGCAGATGTGGCATTCCAAGAATATAGTCCCTGTGCAATGGGTGCATTGTCCTAGAATCCAGGCAGATTCCTTTGAAAGTTTTTTTTAAATTAAATTATTTTATTTATGTACATTCCAAAAGTTGCCCTATTTCTTGTCTCTCCTACCTGAGTTCTTCACCCCTCCCCTGCCTCTGAGAGGATGCTCCCCTACCTGTCCACTCATCCCACCTCACAACGCCAGCGTCAAACACACATGAAATGAGAAAAGTAGGTGATGAATTACTTGACTGACCAACCTTGAGAAACATGATGTCTCAATCTTCATAGGATATAAAGTGAAGGTGTGTTTGGAGTTTAAAAATGAATGACAGCACAAAAATAGTTATTATTTTATAAACAGCTCTTCTAAGAGCCTGGATCTTCATAAATAAAACAAATAATCTCTGAAGGAGCACATGGAAAAAGTTTCCCTTGTTAGTAGGAGTGAGACCTGCCTTGCTGAATGGTTGATAGGTTACAATTAGATAAGGTAAATACATGGGAAGGTGGTGGTAGTATTTTTAAAACTTGTGGAACCTTTGGCGGGGGGTGGGGTGGGGAGTGGTCCAGCAGGAGGAATTAGGTCACTGGGTCTGAATGATGTTGGTGGTGATGGAGATGATGGCTCTTGTTGCTTGGAGAGAGATTATACCCAGGATACATTCATCAAGTAATTTTTCTCTGCAGTATCATTGTGAGTTCAACTAATAGTGGTGGAGAAGTTCATTAAATTTAAGGTTATTTGATAATTTGGGAGAGATGCTGCCAAATTACTCACTAACCAAAAACAAACAAACAAACAAACAAACAAACAAAAAACCAACCAACCAACCAAACAAACAAAAAACCATGATAGCAGCAAATGCAAGTGGGGTTTGATCAAATAAATATCCTAAACTCTATTGGTGATATATATCATGAAAGAACATATCTTTTGATTTTTAGTGTTATTCATAAGAAGTAAACATAATGAAAAAAGGATTTGAAATAAAAAAGACATGTTAATAAATATATTCTGTATAGACAAGAATAATAACGGCAAAATATTTAAATGGTTCAAATAGTTCCATTCTGTGGAATGTCATGAATATTTTCACAAAACTCTAAGGGTTAGTATTCAATGTGATATTAAATGGTATTTACATTAGAAAAAAGTATATAAAAGTTTATATAGACATATTATAAAGTTATGATAACAAAAAATTAAGCATATTCTCATTGCTTTAAAATATTGTTTAAATATGTGTATACAAAGAAATGGAGCAATAGATTAGTATACAATAAAAATTTTATTTGTTAGAAAATAATACTAAAAAATTTTCTAATACCTATTTGGGAAAACTTTTGCCTGTTTCATCCCTTCCTCTTTTCATCCCTCAGCTCCTCCCTACCCTCTCTCTCCCCCTCTCCCCTTTCTTTCTTCCTTCTTTACTCACTCACTCACTCACTCACTCACTCACTCACTCACTCACTCAATCTTCTTTCTTTCTCTTTCTCTCCCTTTCTTTCTTTCTTTCTTTCTTTCTTTCTTTCTTTCTTTCTTTCTTTCTTTCTTTCTGGGTAGAAGTATTTTCAAGCATTCTATGTCACATGGAATAGGTGAGAGAACAACTTGCAGAAGTTGTTTCTCCGCTTATAGGTTCTGGGGATCAGACTCTGGTTGTATTTCTGGTGTTAAGTGACTTTACCTGTGTCACCATCTTCTTGACACTTTGCTTCTTGCTCAATATGAACATGAGAAGGTAAGTTAAATATTTTCCCCATGGGAGATGGACTTGCATCTCCTTTATCTTTTTTGTGCTGTTGTTCCTATAATTTTATTTTAATAAAAATAAAATTATATTTTTATATTTCTCCTGTATTTACTCACTTTTATTATTTTTCAAAGCCTCATCTCCAAGAAGCCTGAGGCTCTTTCCACTTATTCTATATTATAAAGGATAAAAAGTTCCTGAATACTTATTAGTCCATCCATCTGTCCATCCATCCATCCATCCATCCATCCATCCATCCATCCAACCATCCATCCATTTAGGGCTATCCATTGGATCAAAAAAGAGAGTAGGATTCCCTATCCCATAATGGGTATTTGAAATTTAAGGTCCTACTTAAGATTTCATTCTATTTTCCAAAGTCATCTACAGGAAAAGGATAGTTACAGTAACCTGTTCTTTATCTTCATTTCCATGAAAACTAATCACTTAATTTAGCGATCATTCCTCATGAAGCATTTGTCTAACTCAACTCTGTTCCTCATAATATCATGGGCCAATGGCTAGCTGAATTTCCTTCACTGTACTAGAATCCAGCAGTAGCATTTCTTCAATATCTGGTAAAAATATCCATTCACATAAACAGAATCTCCATAAGAACACATGTGGAAGTTCTGAGGTAATGTCTCCTTTTTCAAAAAGCTCCAATTTGGAATTTTCCAGAGTGACCCATGGAGCAGCTGGTTTCATGTCTGAGATTCTCCATTCACACTGTAGAACAGACAGGAGAGATTTTGAATGTCTGCCACATTTCAATCAATGCAGGATTTTTAGTTTCACGAAGGATTCTTATTGCATCGGGGCGGGGAGAATATAATAGAAGTTCTAGGGCTAGGGAGATGGCTCAGTGGGTCAAGTGGTTCCCAGGTAAATGTGAGGTACTGAGTACAGATTCCCCAGATCATCCACCCACAGATGCTGGGTGGGTAGAGTGGGTACATGTAATCCCAGCAGTCAAGAGGTGGAGATAGCGGACTCCCAGTATAAGGTGGCTTAAGTAGATTGCACAAATTAGTGAGCTCTGCATTAATGTGAGAGAACTTGTCTCAAATATGTACTACAGAGAGCAATTGATAAAGACACTAAATGATGCCATTTTCTGGCCTCCATATGCACAACATAAACAGCCATATGAGCCTTCACTCTTGGTCATGCTCACATATATGTGAACATGTGTATGCATATGTGTATGCATTTGTACATAATTCACGTACAAACTGAAAAGACAGAAATGTACTTCACACAGGTAGCATTTTTTAAGTATTTATAATATTACAATGCATTTTAAAAAGCCATTCAGCTTATATATGTTTAATATTTAGAATATATTTTATTTATAAATATATATTTCTACCATCTATCTATCTATCTATCTATCTATCTATCTATCTATCTATCTGTCATCTATCATCTGCCTGTCTGTCTATGTATCATCTCTCTATCACTATCATTAGTATCAACATCATCATCTGTTTTTTATTTATTCTGTTTCTCTGAAGAAATCCAATACAAGCAGGAAGTAAACAAACACTCTCCCCACCCCAGATTACTTAAGAAGAAAGTGATAGTTTAAAATGAAAGTACTCTTTGCCACTTTCTCTTGATATATATATATACACACACACATATATATCATTATATATAATGTATATATATTTTCATATGAATAATTTTGTTCTATGATGATATTATACATTTCTATATTATATATAATTATATTATAATATGCTTTATATAATTATATATAATACTGATTGAGTAATGATATAAGTGTTACAGCCATTAAGTCTTGTTCTCCCATACTGTTTACTGCCTGATCTTTACAGAACTTTGCCAGTCCTTTTGCTAAACATCACTACTTGCATGCCTTATGTACCCACACTCATAACTGGCACTTCCCAAAACATGGGAAAAAGCTTGGGTACTCATCCAATGGACTTCCGTCAATAAGAGACAAACATCTCATGATATCTCCTGCCCTGAAAACATAGCCATGCACAATTATTTGTTTTCTCTTGAAACTTAAAATAGGCAACATAGAGGGAAACAGATAAGCAAATCACTACATACACAATGATGGATAGACAAATGCCTTGAGACAGTCATGTTTGGGATGCTTTGAGGAAGGATCCTGTGTGTTAGTCCAGAATCAGAATCATGAGAAAAAAGGATAAGCAAATGCTCTTGGGAAGCTGAAACCTTCAGACTTTGATCCAGGATATCCAAGGCAGGAAGCAGATATAAAACACTGGTAACCCAAATCTCATAGGTCAAACCAGCTCAAGCCAAGTATTCAAATTCAGAACATAAAAATTGTTTCATCTCATTGACAGCACATACAATATAGCAATTAACAAGCCTTTTGCCTCTTGTATATGCTCTGAATATGTTTTGATAAGCTTGTTGCTATTCCTATGTTGTTAAGTAGCTTTTGTGGTTGGGTTACATCTGGATTTCTCAAATGAATTAGAGGCAAGCCAGTCAGAATCAGTAATGGGGACTTCTTTGTATCTTTCTTTTCATGGATTACAGCATAGTAATTAAATTGTCAGTGGATATTTGTTGGTTGACCCACGAAGAGATTTTCAAGTCTTTTTATTTTGTGTTCCAAGAAGGTGTGAGGAGTGCATTCATATAAAATATTTCAAGAAGAGAGGAGAAACTTTTACCCACATGTATATAGCACTCTGTCTTAACTAGTTCTTTCTAAAGATGTTATCTTTATATGATGTTTGGAGGCTTTGCTGATCTTTTCATCCCTTTGCTGAATGATTTTCCTCTTTGACCATCCATAAGTTATCTCTGGGATACAGTTTTTGGAATATTATAATTACTTTGATTCCTAGCACTGGCATTAGAGAAGCATCGCTTGAAACAGTCCATAATGCCATGAGATAAGATTTTGTGTATCAGTCAGAGACAAAATATTTTGTTCCTGAGAATCAATACATGCAACAGTGACTGTTAATATACTGAGTACTCATAGTTAGGTATCTTCTGAAAATGATTTATCTTTAAAGAACACCATTATCAACTGTTTGAGTGTAGCGGTCCATTAGCATCCTTGGGTAAATAAAAAAAGTATGATGGACTATTTTAAAAATGCCCTGACAAAGAAGAGCCAATACCAGCTCCAAATGCATAGATTTCTATAGTACTTTGACCATAACTCCAGAACATAAGATTGTCCTTCTAAGTTCCCGTAGCAGTTGGCTTTGCCTATGGCAAAAAAAAATCTTTGCTATTCTCTGTGTTCAATCTTGTTGTCACTCACTTATTTAGTCAGATATTTTTTGGGCACATCTAGTGAAAACTGAACCACAAAAATGAACAGTTGCTGTTTATAAAGTCCACACTGTTACACAATCCAGATGACGGCACAAGTGGGAACTGCTGCTGATATTCAATGTTAATTGAGAACTTGACACTTGCAGACAGCAAATGTGTTGGCGAGGTATCCAGTTTTACTTTAAACAAAGTCTTGGTGGAAATGAAAACTTTTGCATCGGTCTAGACCATTGCAGTTTTATTGTGCTAGTTACATGCTAAGGCCCTGGGTGGGGTGGGGACTAAACTATGAAACGTCAATTTTCCACAAAGTTCTTAGTTGATTTTGCCACCAGTCAATACTCTGGGGTACTTAGCTATGTGCTTATTATGGCATGGGTTCATCTTCTAAACAAAAAACTGAATAGATCAGCTATTGGGTCATTTATAGAACTAATTTTCATCTTTCAAGCCACACATCACCATCACTAGAGGTTTCCATTTAAATAGTTAAAGAAAAAAAAACACACACAAATTAGAATTTACTCAAAACTAAGAAATTATCACAAATCTTTGCCTTTGTTTTCTAATTATGCTCCATGTTCTCAGCACACCCATCGTTCTGCATCTTGTGGCATTTACAACAGCACAGTAAAGATACACATTTGGAGCCAAGGAATAGAAACTATGGGATTTTCTCACATAAAAAGGAGTTGGTGATTTTTTTTTTTCAGTGATTTCATTATGCCCATGTTCAAGTATGTTTTACTTGGTATTTCTATGTTGGGCCCAGGAAACCACTGTACAATGGTGTCTATATTCATGTTCAAATGAGAAAAAGAAACAACCAGAGTATTTTTTGAAAAATTTTTTTGTTTTGAAAATAGATGATGTTTCCCCTTCTTCTACCCCTTCCAGCTATTCCTCACCATCCTCCCAGGAGGGTCCACCCCATTCTGTCTCTCATTAGAAAACAAGCAGGCTTTGTTATCTAAGGGATTATAATAAAATAATAAAAGAAAAGGAAAATATAAAACAACAGCTAACACATTGAAATTGGACATAAAACCCAAGAAAACAAAAGGTAAACAGCTGAAAAGAAGGCAAATGTGTGTGCGAGCATTCATGCACACGTGTGTGTGTGTGTGTGTGTGTGTGTGCGCGCGTGCGCACGCGTGTGCGTGTACACACACACATACATACACACACACATCTATCTGCTTTCACTTTTGATTCTTGACTGCTTGCATCTTGCTTCATGTATTAATGTTTATTCAATAAATGGACCGACAGAAATAAAATCTAGGTCTGCTAAAGAAAGATGCTCCTTCCATTGTTTTACCAAAGCCATGGTACCCTCACATATTGCTGAAAGGAACTCACCTGCCTTCTGAGGCCAGCTTGATATTTCCATTTATCTTGTATCTTCACACTTTAATTATCAAATATGAATAAGAGTTGTGCTTATTCACTATTTAATCTAGTCAAATGGATCTAAATGCAGAATTAAATAAAGAATCTCTTTAATACCTAGTTCATCTCCCATTGGGTCTACAATCTCTCAGTCTTTCTATATTCATTTCTTGGAAAACATCGACCCATTGAGCTGCTCATTTGTCTGCAGGAATAGGAGAGGACTCAGTAGGAAGGCAATGATAATTAGAATGACAAGGGCTTTGATCACCTGTGCTTCCTTAGAAGGTGAACAACCACAAAGGAAAATTGTTAAGAAATCAGTGGTGTTGCTATGGAGACCACTTTTGGTCTTTCCAATGTAAACTAAGGAATGACTGTCACTTCTGGCTATATAAGATCAGTCTGCAGGACCATTCCTAATGGCAAACATCTGATACCAAACCTTCCACCTTTACCCCACCCCTAATCAGATGGTCTCCTTCAGTTCCCTTCTTGTTGGTTGACATTCCTTCCCATCTCATATCCACAGCAGAAGCCTGGGAAGTGATGTATCTTTTACGACGATTCTTTACTTTCTACATCTAAACTCTAGGGCTGATAATCCTCACATCTCTGTTCTTATCATCTCATAAGACTAACGTGGGTCATTCCATCAGTCTTCATGAATGTCACTTTCATAAGAACGATCGGTTGTCTCCAGATTGAGGATTTCTTTCCAAATGATTCTCCAAGTTTTCCAGACATCAATTTGTTGAAACAGGGTTTATTCAGACAGTGGATTGATTATTAATTTCTAGGGGCTTCCCTGGACTTAAGAGAAAAAAAAAATCTCAATTTCTTAGTAAGATTCTACTCTAGAGATGATGTCATTTTCTTACCTCTTCACTGTCTCTTCTCTGCTCCTCCCCTTATCAAGATGGCCGTTGAGCAGCTCTCCTAGGGGCTCTGACCTCAGTCACTTGGAGAAGTTTAGATATTATATTTCTGTCTTGAAATAATCTTCTCTTTCCACCTATTGTGACATGTGGATTCTTAAGGTTTCAGTCTACAAGGTACAAACTCTGAGAAACCTTCCTAGATGTCCAAGCTATGGGTTACGTTCTTTTTGTCTATGCTTCCTTTGTCGTTGCTTATTCATCCTAGCCCACTACCTCATTGAATAGCTATATATTGGTAAATTACATTGTATCTTTGTAGCCTGGCCCATGATAGTTGTTCAATGAATACTTATTGAAGAAACAACAGGCTGAGAAAAAGGGAATTGGAGAAGTGAACAGTTACTTCAAATAAAATATGTAATTTTTTTGCCTCAATTATTCAACTATTTTGAACTTAAGTTTGGTGTGTGTGTATGTGTGTGTGTGTGTGTGTGTGTGTGTGTGTGTGTGTATGTGTGTATGTGTGTATGTGTAGCGTATGTGTGCCAATATTTGACATAGGATGTGAGAGACTCCTTAGGCTTAGGTAGATAGCCCAGTCTCATTCAGAGGCAAAAGAACTTAGTGAAACTTTCATCATTTGCAGCTTTCAAGACATATGTATCAGCTTTCTATTGATATATGACAAAGCTTGTGGCTTAAAACACTAGATAATAATTAATTCACAAGTTTCAGCACAGAAGTCTAGTGTGGCATACATATTTCCCTTTGCCCAGAGCACCACAATTTTGACGTTGAGATGTATTCTAATCTTCAGGATGTATGATCAAAAGATCCTGTCCTAAACCCATTCTGTTGGAAAAATTACATTTCATTGTAGGATCTAGTCATTACAGGACTGCTAACTAGCTCTTGTCTGTGTGCAGATCTTCAGCTTCTGGGGACATCTTTTGTTCCTTGTACTGTATCTACTTCCATTTCCAAACAAGTAACAGTGTGTCAGATCATTCGTGTTTGCACTCTCTGACTTCCTTTTAAGCTGTCAGCTCGAGGAAACTCTGTGCTTACACAAGGTACAATTGTTTATATTGAGGGTCATCTTCACAGTGTCCACAGAAATCCCTTATCTGTTGTACTGTTCTATTTGACTGCATCAGTGATAGGAAATGTTGCACCAGAGGCTTGGAGTCATAGGGCCAATTTAAAATCTGTCTGCTGTACCAGCACCTTACAGAAAAGAAAGAAAGAGAGAAAGAAAGAAAGAAAGAAAGAAAGAAAGAAAGAAAGGAAGAAAGACAGAGAGAAAGAAAGAAAAGAAGTAAAAACAAATGATTAGATTAGTGACAAATTTTGGTGATCGGACCTGGGTGGTAGGACATGTGCTTCCTTTAGTATCACCCTGGACAGTCGGTGTTGCCAAACTTGCTATATACTAGGTCAATTAATATAAATGTGAGACTGCTGTTTGTTTTCTGCTTCAGATCTCAAGACACTTGATCACACAGCCTCTTAAGATATCGGTGGCTCTCAGCCTGTGGCTCCAACCCTCTCAGGGCAGGTACCTCGAATGTTGATTTGTTATCATGATTAAAAAATGATTATCATTTATTGAACTTTTTATGTAGCATGTCATAGGTATCTTAGTCCACTTATTCCTTTAACAAGTGTGATCTAGTTATTAGTGTGTCTAATTCATCACTATGCTCATGGCCGTTTGGGATGTATGTATCTAAGACTCTGCTTGTTTGATTCTTAAAGTCTAGTGTCAGTATTGTATCTGAGTCTTTGGGAAACGTGATAAAGCTGGTATAGTCAGGAGTTTGTGTTGGGATGCTTAGTGTTAGCTCTCACATCTCTCACTTCCGGGCGTCTCTTTCCAGCATCAGGCAGTGACTAACACCATTGCCCTCCCTTCCTTATGAGAAACAGTCCTGGGGGTGAGCAACACATTCCACGTCTATTTCCTCCGGCATTAGGAACTAATTGTGAACTAAGTGACCAAATCATCCTAATAGAATTGGCTTCTAAACAGCAAATTGTAAACTTGCATGAATCAGGATCATGTGTCCTCTAAGCCCCTTTCCTTTCTCTTTTAATTGAGTTTCACTCCAACATTCTCTGTCGAAAGGAACAATGGGATGCTCTGTTTTGAGAGTTAGTCAGGCCCAGCTGCTATGAAAATAATATGTTTGAGAAAATGGACTTGACATTTGATGGCCTTATGACTCTTCTGACAGGATATAATCAACTCATTAGGGAGAAACAGAAGCCCTTGTTGTACAACCACGTTATTCTGAGCATGACTGAACTCCTTCTAAGCCGGTGGGTGAGTGTTCAGGGCACCCTGGGACATCATCTTCTGTGGCCAGCAAGCAGTGTGGCCGTCTTTACTGTCTCTTTCTCTGGCTACTTTCCTCCATCTGATGAAAGGGAAATGTTACTTTCTAAAGCCCACAGTTCCTTTGTTCTTTTTCTGCCTTTTCACCCCAGAAGACTGAATTTATGAAAAGAACTTGAGATTTCAAGGATGCTCTCAGCCTTTCTTCCACTCAGACACAGCTGGGGCAGCTCTCCTGGGAGGATGATTGGAAGCAGGAAGTAGCAGTTGGGATTCCTGATTCCAGTTCCCAGGCCCAACCCTAGTTTTCTGTGGGACTCTCAAGGGTTCATAGCAGACTCTTAGCTTAGTCTCTCACCATAAAACTTCAACTTCCACTGCTTGCTGCTTTTGCCTGAGTTTTCTCCTCAGCAGGAATATGAAGGGAAGGAAAGCCAGATTTTTCACATGGGAGTAATAGTCACTTTAAGGTACCAATAAGCATCAGAGCACACAGACAATTCCGAGCACAGTCCTTGGCGTGTCTCTTAGGCTTTTTACTAGATTTATTGCCTGGAAGTTGTGGTTTCTTTAAGTTTTTCTATTTGATCATTAAATATGTACTAGACATTCTGTTTCTTACAAATACGTCTAAGTACATTCATTTTAAGTATCAAATCAACTCATTACACCAATGATGATGTCTTCGTGTTTCAGGAATTCTGACTTGCAACACTCATTCTTAAGAATGTTCTCAATTATTCCATCAGAAAAAAAGACAGTGTCTATTTCCCACCACGGAGCTTCAAGCATTTTTCACAGGGTCTCAATCATTTGTGAAAAAAATGATTAAGTAATTGACTAATTTTTATTTTTTTAGAATTTATTTTATTATGTGTGAGAGTGTTTTGCCCTTATGTATGAGTTGTGTGCCATATGTATGTCTGGTGCCTGTAGGGACCAGATGAGGATATTTGATCCCCTGAAACTGGAATTACAGTTACCACCATGTGGGTGATGTAAACCATCTACAAGAGTAGCAAATACTCTTAACTACTGAGCTATCTATCCAAACCTTAAAGGTTTTCCTAAATATTTTCTGGACATGATATTTGGCTTCATCCTGTAAACTTTGCCTCAGGAATTAGCAAACTGAGGCCCATAGGTCAAACACTGCCTGCTGTCTGTTCCTATAAACTGACTTTTGAATGTATCCACCCACTGCCTTTGCTATTTCCCTAAAGGCACAACTGAGTTTGTGGTGGGAACTACACGGCTGAAAGATGAAAGATATTTTATCATCCAGTCCTTTGTTAAGTAATTTGCAGACTTCTGCCTTTTACCTGTTGGAGAAATGCACAAAATATAAACCTATATATTGCACCCTCTTTTCTGGAAAAGAAATAGCTGCCAGTCTTCCAAAGAAGTGTAAGAGTTTTTTATAATGCAAGATGTACTTTAAATCCAGACAGATCTCTAGAAACTCCCCCACCCTCACTGTTTCCTCTTCAACTTCGCACTTTTTGCACCTATCAAAGATGCTAGACCTTTGTATCAGCTGCCAGTGGAGCTGACATCACCATTTGTCCTACTGTTGCTTTATAACTTTATCTTTCAAAACCTTGCTTAAATACTATCGCTGTTTTGTTGGTTTGTTTTTATTGGATATTTTATTTATTTACATTTCAGAGTTATCCCCTTTCCCCATTCCGCCCCCACACCCCTATCCCATCCTCTCTCCTCCTGCTTCTATGAGGGTGTGCCCCCATCCACCCACCCACTCCTACCTCCCAGCCCTCAAATTCCCCCACACTGGGGCATCCAGCCTTCCTGGGACCAAGGACCTCCATCACCATCACTATTAATTGCTTTCTGTGAAGTTTTTCTGCTAGGCTAGATGCCCCCCTCTCTTTTCAACCCAGCTCAGCACTTTATAAATGATGACATTCAAGTTCATATGGATTATTTGACTTGACCGAAGTTCCATGAAGAAATGGGCAGATCAGACTTTGAGTTGAAACCGGTCTGAATTCAATGTGTACTTTCTATTCTAGTCACACTCTGATTACTTCATGTATAAAATAATATTCATTTCATATGGAGCCAGTTCAGGATGGTAAATAGGTCTAATAAAGCATGATATTGGTATGTGTGTGTGTGTGTGTGTGTGTGTGTAAACATGTAATCTCTGTCATCAAGATAATGAAAATGTTAACAATAAATGGAATGTGACAATTTGTTTTGTAGCCAAGTGCCAATATATAAATAGAACACTGTCTGTGCAAGTTATATACAGTTGTATAACAAACCAGTTCAATTCAGAGTTTCATGAAGGAATAAATTTTATCATAGTTCTACTGATTAGAAATATTGGTGGGATGTAATCTGCCTCTCTGGCCATGAAGTTACTGTGTTGCTGTCGACCAGAGCTGTGGTCTCACCTGAGAGTGGATACAAGACATTTGCTTCTAAGCTTAATATTACATAATTTACTGGCTTATTTCTTTTCAGTGGTTTCAGTGGTTCATTCCACAGAACTGCATCACTTTGTGGCTACCTTTTTTTTTTTTTTTCAGACAAGTGATCTGAAGAAGCAAGAGGGACTCACAACTAACCTGGAGGTCACAGTCTCTGTATAACTTAATCTACTCTCTAGAGGTGAGTTCTTAGTCCCAGTCCTGACTCAAGGAGGAGGGATTATGTAAGGACTTGAAGGCAAACTTCCCCATCTGTAGACTGAAAATAAGAAATAAAGAATTCCAGAAGACACGACTCATAAATATGAAATTGCATTCTGTCCTGGATAGTGTGACAAAAATCTTACAACATCCTACCTCAGTATCTCTAGAAACATAGCAACCTGTTGCCTTATTGCAAGGCTCATACCATTCACCTTAGTTCATCCCATTCCCTGGTCTCTCTCTCTCTCTGTCTCTCTGTATGTGATCTACATGTGTCCTGCTCCTCTGTCATATTCTGCTTTATTCCCTTAAGATAGTCTTTCACTAGCTTGATCTCCCTGTGTTTGATAGAATAAATATGCGATGTTTTCAGCAGTAATGTGTTAGCAGTCTGGTTGTGGAAAGTAACCAATAACATTTGCAAAAGCATATAAAAATGGGGAGGGGGGATTTATATAACCTCTTTGGCCAGTCATTGAAATGGAACCCAGGTCTGGTCCTGGCTGAACCCTCATGAGAAAAGCTCTTGCAATAAATGGTAATTACCTTTGAGACCCACAAGTGCATGACGTGCAGAGAATAGAGACCATGGAACATTCAGTCTTAAATACGATTTCTTTATTGTAGCCCCTCCCCTTCATCTCCTGTGATCTATATAGAAGAGGGGCATAAAGATTGTAAAAGTCAGGGGTGGCATATGATGTCAAAGAAACAATGTTTTCCAGACACAGCAGGGTTGACCTACATGTGAACTCACAGATGATGACAACACGCACGACATGCACAAGGTCTGCACAGGTTTAAGTCAAATAAAGGCAAAGCATGGAGAGGGGGACTTGGGTATACAATCTCATCTCTAGTCAACAATCTATTTGCAACTGACAGCTGCTGGGAAATGAAAAAAAGTTTTCTTTAATAAAGACCTTGAGTATATCAAGCACACTCCAGAACAAGCCTCAAGCTCAGATGTGCTTGGCCAACACAAATTTGACTCCATGGAATTTTTTTTTTTGCGGGGGGCAAAATTTTTTGTCTTGATTTGATTTTAAAGAGAGTAAACATGAAGTTGAGTAGATGGGGTGGAGATAAGGCTCAAGGAAAAGTTGGGATAGAGTTAAGACTATAACCAGAATGTATTTTATGAAATTAATACACTGAAAACATAAGAAATGATTGGCTCTCTCGTCAAACCTGAAGCTTGTCATTGGGTTGGGCTAGCTGGTCAACTTCTTCCTGTCTTGGGATCCTATCACTTGGGTTACATGCCATGCATTTTTTATGTTGGTGCTGTTGATTAAAATTTGATTCTTCATTCTTGCATGGCAAGCATTCTTGCCCACTGAGCCCAAAGACATAGTTTTCTTTCAGTAAAATTTCAGCCAAATGTATAAGGCTGAATATAGAAGGAATTTTGATGGAAAGTTATTTATGTACTTTCTTATAAATTATTAAAATGGTTATACAGTTATTTATTGTTTCTATTTTCTTATCTTACCCGAGTAATGCTTACCGCAGGTGTGCATGCACAGAAATACTTATATTTATAAACACGTACCTACAGATACTATGATTTGGAGCTACTTATAGTTTCATATATCTACTGAGAGTCTCGGAAACTGTTCCTCACATAAAAGGAAACCTCTATCCTAAAAGAGCAGAAATCAGTATCCAGCCTAGAGCTTTGATGACTGTTTTCGCCACACTGCATTCCACAGTGGAACTTTCTTATCAACACATCCTTTTTAATTTAATTGAAGTTGTAAGTTTATGTTTCTTAACAGGAAGATATGGAATATTTATATGTTGATTCTTGGCCTGAATAATTCCTAGTTATTGTAGACTATTTGCACACTGTCATCCACATCTGGACGCATTCCTGGTCTTTTTCCACTAGATACCAGTTGCGTCTTTTATCCTGGTCTTAATAATCCAAATCGTCGCTAGTCATTGCTACCCATTTAGCCTAATCAGGAGTTGTCACTCTTGGGAGTGGAGGCTTAGTGAGGAATGTTGAAAATCTCAATAAAAAGGCTTCCTCTAAGAGAGAATATAAACAGATGTCAGACAGGCAACTAGCCATGTCTTTTAAGGCATTTCAAAACCAGATATATATTTTAGGTAAATGGATAACAGAACATCCATGCAAGGTTAGTAAGGAATAAGGTCTTTTCTGAATTGTAAGGAAGAAGGCATAAAGGTCTGAAAGATAAAACCATTCTATGCATGCACTCAATTTTTGAAACCATAAAAAAATTCTGACTTAAACTTAGTTTTTCAACACATAAAATTTAATTTCTTTTAGAGCTATCCATTTAAATACCAATAGTCTATAGATTTCTGACTTCTGTTTTTTCTACGCTAGCAAGTTTTTATGAATGACAAATGACTCTTATTCACCTCTTTAGTTTTTATCTCCTGCATATAAACAGATGATATTGTAGCATAAATACCTAGTCCAGTGAGCTTTCATGTGCTTCGAAGCAATCCATCTTTCAGTGATCTACTACATCTGCATATGGAAGCCCCATAAACCTTTCAAACTGATTAATTTTAAATGTAAACTCATTATCTTTTTCCTATAGTCATTCCATCTTCCTGAATTTCCTATCTGTGATAATACAGAAGTGTGGACTTGAACTTTGATGAGTCCCTTTTCTCATGCTACCTCCCACAATGGTCTATATTTTAGGAATGTTCACTGAATATGAATATTTATTCATTCCATACGCATTCTTTGAGAACCTGGTATGTGTTAGGGACTGCGACACTTCTCCAGGTTGCTACTGACATTGTCTTCCTTGGCACTCTCATTAGATTTTATGTGTAATACTATTGCTTGAAGAATTCAGCATAGTTGAATAAGGATTAGCTGACAAATAAACCAGACATGATCAACCAATTTATTGTTTTACCTGGTATTGATATCCTTGGTTAATAATTAGAACCACACTTAATTTCAGTCTATTTACATAGAACGAAGAGTGAGAAAAAAACCCACACTCAATGAATTAAACTTAAAATATATCTCATTTCTTTATAATGATTGAAATGAAATGTGTCCTAAAACAGAGAAATTTCTAATAGTCATAACAACCAAAAACAACCAGAAGAATTGTTATAGATCTATGTCTACCCAGTATTAATATGTTCATTACTTTGATTGAAGCTGATCAATGCTATGGCCAACTTTTCTTTTGACTTCTGAAGGAAACACCAATCTCTATTCTCTTCAGGTTTCTATTGCTATCTGAAAGAGTAGGTACTCAAAGATTTTATGTAAAACCCTGGAATTTTGCTTTCTGCTGTGAGTGAGGGGTATATTTTAGTAATTGTCTCACTTTGAGTCTATAGCCATAAGCCTTGTTCCTGTTAAGTCTTTTGGTAAAAGGTTGGTGACCATAAACAAACTGCTTAAAATCTGTGCACTTTAACCTTGCCATCTGTAAGCTTGGAAT
The DNA here is from genome assembly GCA_030674055.1 of Rhabdomys pumilio. NCBI lineage: Eukaryota > Metazoa > Chordata > Mammalia > Rodentia > Muridae > Rhabdomys > Rhabdomys pumilio. Next base: position 37,641,148 of record JANHMN010000012.1, read on the forward strand.
ATATATCTCTATATTATTATTCTGAAGATTATATAAAACACAAAGCTCTTTGAAGGTCACAAGTACTTTACACAAGACACTCATATGCCTTTTGTGGTGTTCCTATGAGCTGTAATTTAAGTCGTGGTTGCTTAGGCTTTCAAATTGTGTTTTACTTCTCTGTTTAATGAGAATAATATCTCAAAAGGCCTACAATATGGATTAAATGTGAAACTTATGACTCAATTAATGTTAGTCCCTCAATACACTCTCTCTCTTTTAAGAAACTCCTCATTAATATGCGTTAGTAAAATATTAAATGCAAGAATTTAGTATTGCACCAATCCTATTAGCCTATATAATCTAAATCCAAATTGGAACAAAGCTAGCTTTAATAAAATGAATTGTAGTACAACTTGCTTTATTGGTTCTGTAAGACGAAGTCTAATTGAAGAAGTAATTAACACATCTACTTTACATTTGACTTTGGAGTCAGTTCATAAGACCGGAAACTAGTATGTGAAAGAAAATCTAATTGTTAGCTTCATTACTAGGTACAGAGACCTTTTGAATTCATAGAATCCCTTTGAAAAATAGAAATTTCCAGTCACAGATATAAACATACACTGTTCTGTTGTTCATATATCTTATAGGAACTCTATAGTAATCTTTTGATCCCCGAGGTGATGCCTATCAAAATTACAATGTTATTAGCTGGACATAGGCCTTTAATCCCAGCACATGGGAGGCAGAGGCAGGCAGATCTCTGGATTCAAGGCCAGCCTAGTTTATAGACTGAGTTCCAGGACAGGTGGGTTTGCACAGAAAAACCCTGTCTTAGGAGGACAAAAACAATGACAATGACTCTCTCTCTCTCTCTCTCTCTCTCTCTCTCTCTCTCTCTCTCTCTCTGTGTGTGTGTGTGTGTGTGTGTGTACATAAGAAAGCTTTATGAGAATGAAGCAATCTTGGGCTACATTGTGCCTCCTTGTCTTAAGAAAGACCAACAGCACAAAATCAATCACAAAATTTTTATAGAATCAAAGGATGAACAGACCAACCTTTAACTAAATGAACAGCACTAGAGGCCTCACACTACCTGACTTTAAAATTTGTTACAAACCTTCACAAATCAAAGCAGTGTGGTGCTACATAAAAGTAGATAAAATGATCATTAAAATCCAAACAAAACAAAATTAAAATAAATCCAACAACTCAGGACTGAGAGCCAAATGTAAACTTTATACACCAATTGGAGGTTAGTTTGTAACAGTTTCTAAGCACATACAGTAGAAAAAGGACTATTCCACCACAAAGTTGATGTCTACAAGCAGAAGAATGAAATAAGACTGTCATTTCATACCATACACAAAATAAATACAGCTGCATGTAGAAATTAATATAAGCTCTGAAACTCTAAAGCTACTAGAAAAAAGCACAGCAAGGTTCCCCACAACACTGGTCTAAGCAAATGTTTCTGGTTATGATCCTTACTCCAAACAAACAACAAATGGAAGAAATATATATGTGGGATTAACTGAAGCTAAGCTTCTAAGATTCAAAAATGCTGAAAATAGAGCAAAGAGCTGACATACAGACTAGAGAGAGCATCTACAAATACTACTGTTGGCAAGGGGCTAATAACTCAAGAGCAAACAAATTAAACAATACATCACAAATGTTGCCCCACTAAACCAAAACAAAGTAAAAAAAAATAAAAAAAATAAAGTACCTCAGGAAGAACGATTAGAATCAGCCAATGGACATAAAACATCACCAATTAAAAGGAAAGTATGCATATTAAAATTAAGAGATATCATTTTACCTCTTTAGGATGGCTAGTATCAAAAAAAAAAAACAGAGACAAAACATTAGTAAGGAGGTGAAAGAAAGCACCTTTGTATGTACTGTTGGTGGGACTATGTATATTCATATGTTATACATAATATGAGTGTGCTATAATGTAGTACTATAATATAGTACACTCATATTATATATAACAATAAGCAATATAGGGGTCCCTGCAGAAAGTGAAAATAGAATTATTATATGATCAAGCAAGTTTTCTACTGAAGATGCATTCAAAAAGAACTTAACTGGAAATGCCAGAGAGATTGCCATGCTTACTACAACACTTTTCATGAATGCAAAAATTAGAAGTGAACAAAGTGTCTAATACTGTATCAATGACTATGAAAATGAGGTTTATATACAGCATAAACATTTTAGCCTTAAGATATGCAGAATCCAGCCATTCAGGATAATGTAGCTGAATACAGATTAGCCTGAGAACATTATGCTAAGTGAATTAGGGCAGGTGTAGAAGGACATCCAGTGTCTAATTCACTTACATGTGGAATTTGAAAACTTAGTACCATAGACTGACATTTACCAGAAGAAGCTAAGGGTGGAAGGTCTTCTTTAAGAGAGAGGAATTCTGATCAAATTATATGAAGTTTCTCTTAGATGAAAACAAGAAACACCAATATGTTGTTACACCTCCCACACAGAAAATGGAGAATAAAATAAATGGTACATTTCACATTTCATAAATGCTTTCACATTTCATAAATGCTTTCACTACAAAAATGTAAGCATGTAAGGTTTTTTCATCTATGGTTCTGTATTTATTTAATATTACAAATATATGTCAGGACATCATACCTTATAAATGTTTGCAATCATGATTTGCCAACTAAAATTAAAAATTAAAAAAATGCCAATCTGGACTTTAGTCAAGTTTCAGACTTCTACTTACTGACATCTACTGACAGGGAAATAAAATAATAATAAAATAAAATAAAATAATCAGAATGTTATATTCATTAAAAAAGCTGCCACATAAATTATATTCAAACCAAATAGTTCCAACAAATCAATAGAAAAATCTAGGCTTACACTACTTTCTCAGATGAGGGTTAAGAACTTTGTTTATTCTTGCCTATGAAAGTAAAAAGATGTAGGAATAGAGAAAACATAGAATACAAGAGAAGGTGGTTTCTAAGATTCTGTCCATCAGTTAAAAAAGAAGAGTGATCCTTTAAATGCAGGGTATATTTAAATTAACCACAGTGATTGTCTCTTCTTGCTTTTTCCAGGGAAAGTACAGGATAAACCAATGAAGAAAAAAAAATGCTTGCAGATAGGTGTATCTCTCACCCATCAACAATGTCTCTTTCTTCAGACAGAGACTATCACAGAAAACCACAAGTATTTAAAATCCAGAGACTAAGTAATTATGTGGTTCTTAGCCCGAGCTTATCCATCTACAGAACAACTCCTGCACACAAGGCTCAGGAAATATTGTGAAAAGGGCAGTGTAAAGTTTGTAAGATCTAGAACATAACATTTGCTGTGAGATTGTGTCTCTTGGAAGTGTCAAGGGAGCCTCAATAACATGTTGCCTAAACAATACCCCAATGATAATAACACTAAGAGACATGCTAACATTTGAGGGGGAAATCTTTATGAAATTTATAGACAATAAACTATAGGTAACTTAGGAATGCTGAGAGTAAGAGAAAATAATCTTCAGGGAAGAGCCTACAAATTGGTTATCTTTGCCTCCACAGTGGTCAGCTTTGAAATCATATACCTACAAGTGACATTAATATTATAAGGAATGAGCAAGTTGTATTTACATATATAAAACAGGATTGGAAAAAAGTATCCATATGCCATGAATTTGAGAGTGATAGTCACACACACACACACACACACACACACACACACACACACACACACAC
>JANHMN010000012.1:37644882-37704356 GCA_030674055.1 Rhabdomys pumilio
ACACACACACACACACACACACACACACACACACACACACACACACAGAGAGAGAGAGAGAGAGAGAGACAGAGAGACAGAGACAGAGACAGAGACAGAGACAGAGAAATAGAGAGAGACAGAGACAGAGACACACACACAGAGACAGAGAGGCAGAGAGAGACACACAGAGAGACACACAGAGAAACACAGAGATGAGGTGGATGCATGACAGCAATTGGAGGGAGGAAAGGAAAAGGTAACATAATTATATTTTAATTTCAAAGAAAAAAAAGAAACAAAGAAAGAAAAGAGTTAGCAAAGATCTTGACTTAACGAAATATATAAGAGTGGTTGGGAAACCAACATCACTAAAGTTTTCAGTATATAGAGCCGGAAAGCAGATGTACACATAAAGATGGAGCTTAGAAAATCCACAGAGATTTTGCTCTTAAGTATTAATCTGAGGACTGATCTGCTCTTGTGTGCATGGCCTGGGAAAGCTCACGCAATAGACTAAGAGATAAGAGCATTCTGCCTGCCCCACACATGAGGCTAGAATGAGTATAGTTCTCACCAGTGAGCCTCAAGATTTGCAGAGTACTGGATATAGGTAAGTGAATGGTATAGCTTCAATATTATGAACCACACAACCCACTAGAAATGTTTTGCTTTTACCTAGGAACAGCCAAAAGAGTCTGAAGGATAAAATGTAACTGTGTTCTAGAATAGTTGAAGAATATTTGCTGAACACAAATCTATCTAACATTGACTGAGATGAGATTCACAATGTCTGATCTCACACATTAAAAAAAAAAAGCATAAAACATGAACATTCAAAAGAGATGATACATGATATGGAGGAAATCCAGTTGATTGAAGCCATCCCAGAGACAACACAGATGCTAGAGTTATTAAGCAATGATATAAAAACTGTTATCTACACAATTCCTTTATCCAAACATGGAGTAGAAAGATGAGAGACATTTTAAAGGTCCAAGTGATTTTTCTTGAGATACAATGATCGTATGAAACAGAAAATATACTGTATGCAGTTATCACTGAAGGATAAAAAGATGATAAATTCCAAGCCACAAACTGAGTATGATTGGTCGAAAATAAATGTAAAAGAAAAAAAATTAACAGAAATAATAACATTCGTAGACCAATGTCAAGCAACTTTATTTATGAATCATCAGAGTTGTCAAAAGGAGAGATGAAAGTTAGGAAAACAGAGAAGTATTTATTTTGGAAATTACTATTAAATGTATTACAAATTTGAGAAAACCTATAAACCTACAGATGCCAATGATATACAAATATACAAAACATAGAAAAAATACCAGAGGGAACAATTTTCCTAAACAATGTTAAAGAGAAATACTTTGAAAGCATCCACAGGAGAAATGCAGTGTGGGTGGAAGACACTTTAAAGAGATAAAGCTACCAGGCCCACAAAATACAGAATAGAATTTTAAAATGTAAATTTTTATTGGAGAATTTTATATACCGTGCCATATTTATAATATTTTTACATCCTACTTCCCCTGTAACTCCTGTCCATCCCTACTTTCTCTCCAATTCATGGCTTTTTTTAAAATTATTATGATTTTATACACAGACACGCATGCATATACACACAGACACACATGCATACACACAGAGACATACATGCGTATACACACAGACACATGCATACACACAGAATATAACATGAAGAATATATTTAGTGTTGCTTTTATGTATATGTATTTAAATCTGACCACTTAGGAATAGGTAATCTATCTAGGGGATCAGAATTGTAATTTTCACTCTCTTAGCCTGCAGCCTTTAATCTAAGACTAGGGCTTTGTGAGATATCTCCCATCCACAGTGGACAGTGATGCTGTCCTTGTTTAGGAAAATATAGTGTAGAGATTTCATAGGTGTTGCTTCTTTGTTATATATAATAGACACTATCTAGTAGTAAGCAGTCCTCTGGCTCTTATAATCTTCCTTTTCTCTCCTCTGTGAAGCTCCCTGAGTCTTAGGTGTAGGATTTGTGTTATAGATGTATCTATTGACACCCTACAGTCAGTTGTTTTCTGCATTTTAAGTAGTGTGGCTTTTTTGTAATGTTCTCTGCCTGCTGCAAAAAAAGAAAAGAAAAGTAAATTTTTGGGGAGGTTGGGTAAGAGAAACACTATTCTGTGAATATAAAGGTAAGTGTTTAGAATACAGTTAGAATTTGTTCAATTTCGAAAAGTAGCTGTCTTAGAGCTTCTATTGCTGTGAAGAGACACCATGACCATGGCAATTCTTAGAAAAGAAAACATTTAACTGAAGATGGCTTACAGTTCAGAAGTTTTGTCTATTGTCATCTTGGTAAGGAAGCATGGCGGCACATAGGCAGCCATGGAGATGAGAGTGTCTATCTGGATCAGAAGATAGCATGAATAGAGAGTGACACTGGGTGTGGCTTGGGCTTCTAAAAACCCCAAAGCTCTCCTCACCCCACAGCGACATACTTCTTTTAACAAGGCCACGCCTACTCCATCAAGACCACATTTTCTAACAGTTCCATTTCCTAATGGCCCATGGGGGGGGTATTTTTATTCAAACTGCCACAATGACATTAATAGGTTTTCTTCAATGGTGCATGACTTCCCCATCCATGAGTATCTGGCAAAGTTTATGTTAGCAGCCATGAACTTTTTCTCATTGAGCAAATCCTGTTAATTACTCACAAGATATAGGTGCTACCATTGCATGCTTCGAGTATCCTGTGATTACGATCATGGTTGTGGTTCATAAGTTTTCCAGATAGGTAGGACAACTGACTGCTTCTCCTTTTGGCAGCTTGTTAAGTGCTTCAGATACTATGAAAACTATTTGTCAATAGGGATCGTTTCAGGTCAGTTCTAGTTGAATTTTTCTGTGTCCAAAATGTGTGCTGTCTTCAACACTAGGATCTTAACTCAAGTTTGAGAAGTAACCCAGGGCAATGGCAATAGCCTATAGTGTTTGAGGGAATTTCTTGGAGATCCCTGGTCATTTTAGAATGAGGCATAAGGAAAGAAATAAGAAAGGAAACCACACAGGCAGCTAGAAAAAAAAGTGGACTGACAGATGTAAACTTAAAATTGTTAGTATTTATATAAAGTTAACAAGATTAGACACTGCATTTAAAAGTTAGTGATTGTCAAATTTGATAAAAAAGGTAAATCTAACTGCATTCTTCCAAAAAATGCTTTTAATATGAAGGCAAACATAGTTTAAAATTAAAACACGTGTGCTTGCACACACACATACACACATACACACATACACACTCACAGAGTAAGCATTAATATCAATCATTAAAGTCTTTGGTGCTTAAACACACACACACACACACAGATATATATAGTGTTAATATCAGCTAGAAAAGTGTTAGGTGCCTAAATTTGTATTTGTCACAGTGTGCATGTGTGTGTGTACGCATGCATGCACACATGTGCACATACACACACATCAATATTTTAGTATAACATATAAGGAAGAACAGAATCATTATTTCAAAATGATAAGTTAATTTTTCATAAAAATGTTCCATTTCTAAGCATCTTATGTAGCTTATAGTTATAGATAATTTCAGTTAAAATAAAAAGAATAGAATGCCCCAAAACACATATTAATGTTTGTGAAAGATCTCAATGCTATTAGTTTTCAGAGAAATATGAGCCAAAGCATGATTAATACTATTATTGTATAGGCATTAGAATAACTAAAATTAAAAGGTCAAATTTTCATTTTCAGATATTTCCATAAGATAAAGGGAAATTTGTGTCTCCCAAAAGACTTACACATGAATATTTCAGCAGTTGTAGTTTTAATAATCAAATCTAGAAACAACCAAAATGTCAGTCAAGAGGTGAACAGATGCCATCGGCATTCATTGGGATATGTTTCAATAATAAAAGCAGAGTGAGCTACTAACACATGCAACAATATGCCTGAATTCTGAAAGCATATGTATCAAACTAACTGAAGAAATGGTCACTAATACTGTATAATTTCACATATATTAATCTAAAAATAAGACAAGTGGCCCTGAAATGACAGGAATTAGAACTATGGGTACTTACTATGAACAAGATTGACCGGAGAATATGTGACACCTCACCTTCCTGAAGTGACAGGAAAACTAAGCATCTTGTAGATTGTGTTTGATGAGATAGTACATTTGCCAAAGATTACCTATGTTTTAGATTTATAAACTTCATATAAATGAATCTGACTTTAAAAGATCTTACGTATATTAAGTTACTATACAGTATTCTTTAAATCACAGTAAGCTTGAAAAAACAATAAAAATAAGGAATCGATAAGATTAATTTTAAGTCCCTATACAAAGCAGATAATGTGTCCAGCAATTGAAATGGACATGTCAGATAATTTTCAAAACAACACTGAACATTTATATATGGAGAGACATAGATAATCCACCTGTGAATCAACCTTTTAACTACTGAATGTCAGCTCACTTTCTTAAGGGTATACTATTGAAGAAATATTTTTTTTTGAGAAAATGTACTAGATCTAGGAAAAAATAGTAACAATCTACTGATAAATTATGGTCTCTCATATACTTCCTGCTCCTACTGTGTAGGGAAGGTGTGGTCTGGACATACGCACTAAGTGTGACAATCTGTCTGTTTATCCATATGGTTCTCAGTCTAGGACCATGGTCTCACTCCAAGAAGATAGAGCCACTGCCTTTGGCCCCATATTACATAAGCTCAGGTATAACTCAGAGGTCCAGCCACCCTCCATTTGAAAGTATTTGTGGAATGAGTCAATAATTCTATAGTTATTGTTAAAGAAAATGGGTACCATTGCATACAACAGACAATGAAACCTTGCATCAATTTATAGTTTTAACAAACTTAGCAAATCATAGTTACCAATAGTCATTGCTTGGACCTATGAAAATGGAGTTGGTAATCAATTATAATGTATTAGAAACATTTAGATCAATAGGTGCAGAACTGGATGTTGGGAAGGATGCTGAGTTATGGATTTAGAGGTGTAGGTCTCAATATTAGTCTTACTTTTAGTCCTGTACCCAGCACTGGAAAGACTAGGTTTCGTCTACATATCTCAGTGTTCTTAGAGAAACAGTACTGCAGCAGACTATCTCTGCCACCATTTCCAGCATTAACATTTTTAATTTATTTTTATTGGATATTATATTTACATTTCAGATTTTATCCCCTTACTCCACTTCCCCTCCCCACCCAGGAACCTCCTATCCCATCCCCCTCCTCATCTTTCTATGAGGTTGTGTCCTCACCTGCCCACCCCCACTCCCACCTCCCCACCCTCATGCTGGTGGGAGTTGCTGAAGGAGGCAGAGGCAGGAGGATCAGGAGTTCGAGGCCAGCCTGGGCTACACAGCACTAACATTTTATGAGCCTAAGAAAACAAACTATAACCCTACATCCTGGACACTTTTCCTGAGCATATTTGGCAAAAAAACAAACACAGAGATACAGAAAATGATCACACCTCAATTATAAAATGTCTTTTTTATGCTCAGACCCCCAAGGCAGGAGGATTGCAAGAAGTAACAATTTGGTTGTATTTATCTGGAGCCTGCAAGATGTTCAATTGTGTAAAACCCTGGCTTTAGCACCAATTTCCCGGAACAACTTTTATGAGGCTCTCTTGACTCAAAGATCCCATGAAAGATCATCCAGAATTATGATTCAAGTCTGGTAAGTTAATAGCAGTATCAAAAAGCCCAAAGGCCATGGTGGGAATCAAGATTTTCAGTCTGGACCAAACCTTACATTTGGCTGAGTTCCCCAAAACATACAAGAGAAAGTCTAGCATTTTTCTTCTCAAAGAGAATTAAAAGTAAGAATCTTATATAAGTGATTGGAATATTTTTCTAAGGATATAAAAATTGCAGTGAAGCCTTTTATATATATATCTGTTTCACTTGTCTGAAGGAAACCACATAATCTTTCTATGCCTCAGTTTACTCACATATGAAATGCTGACAGACTTACTTTTGTGCCTTTCTGGGTTGACAAGTGGCTTTGAATATAAAAGCATCTTTCAGACTGTGACACAAAAGTTGGTCAGACCTGGAGAATTACAGAGAATAATATTGCTGCCCCCCAATCTCTTATAAAAATACTTTAATTTTTTGAAATTAAAATAGAATTACATAATTTTCTCCCTTCTCATTTCTCCACCCAACTCTTCCCATTTTTCTAACTTTTTCCACATTTTGACCTTGCTTTCTTTCAAATTCATGGCCGATATATTTGTTTAGTTGTTTTTATATATACATATATATGCACAAACACACACACACACACACACACACACACACACACTCACATGCATACTCACACAAACACATATTACATATTCAGCTTCACTGATGAGTACTCATCTGGTAATATTATTTCTGTTCTGATCACGACCACCTGTATTTGCTAAGATGTCTGTCAAAGCACCACTGGTTGAGTTCACTACATAATAAAACTTTATCAACTAGTTGTTTTGTAGACTATGTAGTTTATGAGAGGCATTATCAGAGTTGGGCTAACTCAGGAGGTGTAAGGATTTGCTGCTGCCCACCTGAATTAGCTTCTTTTATTTCCTCTGCTTGTAGTCACACTTTACATGATGCCCTGTCTATAATCCACAGTCCTAGGGGCTGATTCTGTATTAAGATTTCATGATCTCATTTAATGAATTGTATGCTTCACTTCTCTGCTATCAAATAAGGCCTTATTTTGAAGTACTGGTGTTTAAAGCTTTAAAATAGAAATTTTGGAGGTTACAGTTCAATCATAATATTACCCCTCCTGTCAGAATAGGACTTTATTCGGTTTGGACTCTCTGTCATCTCTACTTGTTCCCAGTATGGTTGTGGGTCCATTTTCTCCTGTCTTGCTTTTATTTCCTTGACTTTGAAGTTGAAGTGTTAGCTTATTAGAGTTTATTTTAGAAGGTCAGTTAGTAATAGATTCTAGTGGAGCCTGTAATTGGGACGTAAAATAAAATTATTTGAGGTGAATTAGAGGACATCATACTAACAGCATTGGCTTTTTATCAGAAAGTTTCCAATTAATTAATATAATAGAAGTATTTTCATTCTCTTTTTTGATTCACATGAGCCATTTTGGCTTGGTCTATGGGAGAAGGGTGGGTAGCCTTTATTTCAATAATGTTACTGCTTGTTCTCTATCACCTATGTATACGAGAAAAAAAAAAGCCAGAATTACCTCTGTGTATTCATTTAAGACTGGAGATCAGTGGCCTACAATTGGGATTGATTTTTAGCTCCCCTGGGACAAATGTAGGTTTGTAGTAACTTTAATTGTCACAAGGCACAAGGGTTGTTGCATATGGTAGGTATAGTCCTCAGTGCAACTAAATGTTCCACTAGGGACAGGACAGACTCTCAAAGGATGACTCTGTCCCAAAAGCCATAATGTCAACACTGTGGAACTCTGGTCTAGGTTTGTGGTTGCATTGCCTTTTATAAATTACTTTGATGAAGAATTCCATTTGCCTTCCTCTATTAGAATCTTCTTCCACTGACTCCTTCAGTTCTTGATCTTCATGTACATTTCAGAGACCACTATAAAAGTAACCCTAAGAAGTTAGACCCCCTTAGCTGTACAACCATTCACAGGTATTCTCTGTCTCTAGAAAGTTGGGCATAGAATTAACCTTATGGTTAATTTTTAGTTCTTGAAGACAAGAAATTTTTTTGTTTTGGAAATATTATTGTTTTAAAGTATTAAATAGTATTACTTCAATCTTCCTAAACCATCTTCATAATGTTTTAAGCAATATGTAATTTTTAAAGGGACAAGACTGTCAATTTTACTTTGTATGTTATCTGTATTTTTAATCTCAATAAAAATCAATGTGGACACCAAAACAAACAAACAAACAACAGACCTGGCATAAGGAAGCTGGCTAATTCAGTAATTCCCACACTCTTCCCAGAACAAGCTTGGTTTAGGGGAGGAATTTTTTCTTCCTGTCATACAGGAACTTTCTATTGTGATGGATAGTGGTGGCATTTGTGGTGGTAACTATCGAGTTTCTTTGATGTGTCAGACTCTCTGTTGAAAGAATGGTTACTACTCCAAGGGTATTGAGCTGGTAGAAAAAAAAAACAACTTGGTTGGTCACAGAGAAAGTTAACAGTGAAGTCATAGTGTTAGCCCAGACTTGTCTGACTCAAACTCTGGATGAGAATTCAGATAATAAAGTTCAAGTTGTCTGAAGAAGTGTTTAAAAGAATTTTAAAAGAAAGTTAGAAGAAGTACCGCAATGTATTTAAAATTACTACTACTAAAAATAATAAGTAATAAAATATGATTAAGCATGTTATGTTATGTCCATAGTATATATTAGAGATACATATAAGGATACATAGGATACATATAAGAACATACATAGTAAAGTACAAGTTTATGCTATATTTTATAAAAGAAAACCTCCTGTAAATGAAATTAGAAACATTTAATTAAATAATAGCCTTCTTCTAAACTCTTTTTTTTTTTTTTTTTTTTTTTGGTTTTGGTTTTTTGAGACAGGGTTTTTCTGTGTAGCCCTGGCTGTCCTGGAACTCACTTGGTAGACCAGGCTGGCCTCTAACTCAGAAATCCACCTGCCTCTGCCTCCCAAGTGCTGGGATTAAAGGCGTGCGCCACCCCCCACCTCCCGGCTCTTCTAAACTTTCTTTCTCTAAATTAACTCCATTTCAAATTTGGAATATAGCTAAATGATATTAATATATTTAAATTCACAATTCAAAAAATTATTTTGTAATTCTTGTATCCCTAGTGAATCATCCAGATTTTAATGAATTCAAGCTCATTAAAGTATCAATAATGCTAACAAAAGGTGAAAATCTTTAGTCAATATTGATGTAGTAGATTCAGTATATAAAAAACTATATATATACTGATACTTAAAACCAATATGACTTTCAGGAGAATTGCTTTATTTTTGAGATAAGATTTGATAGCTGTTATTAGAAGAATCTGCTCTCTGTAAAATATTTTTTTGCTGTGTTTCATTTACTATGATCTATTTCACTTATAATTTCCAGAAACCCAATCAAGTATTTTCTACAATCAGTCAGTCAATCAACCAATCAAACAAACACTCAGATAAAGTTGCATTTCTCCCTTCTGCTTAACATACTCTCCTCCAAAACACCTGAATGAGAGCCTGGGATTCAAGCAACTGGCTTTGCAGATAGTCGACTTTGTTAATGAAGTCAGAACTTATGCATTCTGTCAATTGTTGCAGATAGTCTAGGTTGTTAATGAAGTCAGAACTTACACATTCTGTCAATTGTCAGCAACATGTAAAAGACAAACTCAACCAACTTGATACAACTCTTTATTAGTTTTCTTAGATAATTGGTTCTTTCAGATATTATCCAAATATTTTCCAAGCAGAGTAAATATCTACATTCACATCTACATTTGTAAACGTGTGTGTGTGTGTGTGTGTGTGTGTGTGTGTGTGTGTGTGTGTGTATGCATTTCCTATACTGGATACAGCTTTCTTCACTAAAACTTCTTCAAGCTCAATCACTTGTATTTGGTGTGAGAATTATTTTGTTTTACATATGGAATTGTGTGTGCTATAATAAATACGAGGATGATGTGTGGGAATAACATCTGACTTATACTGTTGCATTAAATGTTTACAAAAAAATCCCCATCTATGTTTATATGTCTATTGTTTATTTATATTCATGGAGATGGGGGACTGTTGAAGTGAAATTTGCTATTTTCTTTAGGCACCCACTGTCCTTTCTTCATCTGAACAGTTTTGAGCATAGACATTTCTCAATTTGATTTACTATTTGAGAAATTATATTCACTCAAGTTCTCTGGTGGAAGCTCTGATAGATTAGGGCCAATCTTTGACAAATAATTGGTTCAGGTTTAATGAACCAGCTTTTGCGGTTGTGATGCACAGAACCTGAATCCCAACTAGGCTTGAATGACTCAATTAGGCAAAGAAGATGACTTCTTAAGGGAACCCTGAGAAACCATCTTCTTGCCCTTTTTCTCCTGTTGTCCCCTTTCCTCTACTGGAAGATGTGGTGTTTTGTGTGAACTCTGGACTTCGTACAAGGCATTTCACCGAGAGTTGACTCACGTTTGGATGAAGCTCAGTTCACTGGAGGAAAGAACAGTAAACATAAAGATACATACACACATGCACATAGACTTCTCTGTCAAACCAACCACACAAGAAAGGTGTAGAAAAAATGGAACACCTGTGCATCACTGGTGGCAATGCACAGTTAGAAAACCACTATAGAGAAGAATATGGCAGTTAAAAAGACCCCGAGAAACACTGGTATTCTGTGGTACACATTCAGAAGAGATAAAATCAGTGTCTAAAAGACACTTTCACCCTCATATTCATTGCAGAATTATTCATAAAAGTACAGATATGGGAAAAGCACAGTGTCCAAAGAAAATCAGCAGAAGAATGAAATGAGAAATATATAGAGGAATAATATTCTGCTTTACAAAAGATTGAAAGCTTGCCATGGATAATACTGTGGATCCATCCTGGAGGACACTGAGCTGAGTACTACTTCATCTCCCTTACATATGGAATCTGAACATTTCAAATTAATAAGAAGAGATAATGATGGGTACCATGGAAGAAGTATAGAAGTAGAAAGACTAATCCCAGCACTTGGGAGTCAGAGGCAGGCAGATTTCTGAGTTCGAGGCCAGCCTGGTCTACAGAGTGAGTTCCAGGACAGCCAAGGTTATACAGAGAAACCCTGTCTCGAAAAACCAAAAAAAAAAAAAATAAATAAATAAAAAAAAATAAAAAAATAAAAAAATAAAAAGTGGAAAGATGTTAAAGGATCCAAACTTTCACTTGTAGGATCAACCAATTTTGTGCATCTAATATACAGATGAGAGTGGAAATACTGTGCTGTTTACTTGAAACTTAATATGACCAAATCTTTTATATCCTTAGTATATCTACATACAGAGAAGGATAGAGATACAGAAACAGATACAGATAGACAGACAGACATATGAACATTCATACACGTACAGTGCTTACCATAAACAGTGATTGATATGTTGAAAAATTTGGCTATAGAAACCATTGTACAGGGTGTAGGGGTAGCCACTCATCTCAGGCTATAAGATACAGAAACGTAAATCTACCTTCCTTCTGAACTTTGAAATTATTTGAAGAAAATTAAATTTCCTCTCTATCTTGGTTGTTTGTATTGGGTTTTCACTCTTTGAGGACAAAATGAGTCTTGACCATTACCATAGAAAACAGACTAAGCAATAACGTGTAGTTGAAGATTGGATGGAGTGAACGATCCTATAATATCATCATTTCCCTCATGTCCAGAATGCCATATTGGAGAATGATAACGAAACAGTCCAGGATTCAGTAACAATAAAGTAGTATTCCCATACCTCTCAGAAAGCCATTTCATAAAACACCTTTAAATTCTTTCTTTCTTTTTTTTTTTTTTTGCCTTCTTTAAAATATTTAGGAAATAGTCAAATGCAAAAGAATTGGAAGTCCTATTAATTCTCAGACACTGGAGACCTATGAAAATGCTTTAATCTCTTCTACTTTTTCAAATCTCAACAACCCTCTGAAGTGTTCACTAAAACCTCTCCTCTGAAGATATCACTACAGCTCCAATAATGCTATATATTTCTCAGGATGGAAGCGTAAACTAGAGTTCTTTCTTGCATCATGGCCAAGGTGTTCTGTGTTAAACTATCTTATTTCTGTTAAATGGGAAAGTTAAATTAACCCCAAAGGACTAATAGTTCCCAAAAAGTTACTGAATTTTTTCAGTGTTAGTATATTGTCCATAATTTAATCAAAAGAAAGAACTTGGAAAATAACTTATAAATGGGTTAGTTTGTGAAGCTAGTTAGAAATGATTCTTGATAACCATCATTTACACCTCTTTAATCTGATACCACTCATTTATTTTATTTAAAGTAATTTATTATTTTTTAAGTAATTTATTTTTTAAAGATTATAGCTAAGGTAATAGCTAAAAAGAACTTGCATGGAACTGTGGTCTAATTCCAGCTCTAACACTCAATTTCTGGCCATTTTAGCCACGTTCCCTACTCAGCCAACACAGGTGCTGTGAATAAATTGTAAAATACAAAATAATACTTCATACTTAGCATAAGGTCTTGACATGTGGAAAATTCTCAATGAACAGCAGAAATTTTAAAACGTGTGTTTTTATTGTAGGAAAACTTTTAAATCAGACATATCGATCTGACTATTTTATGTAGCTATGATTGTTATTTCATTAGGTAATTTGAGATTCTGCAGAGCATAACATTCCATGGAAACTTCCAGTGTCCTGATAGCGTATAGTCTTATACCTCAAAATTGAAACCACTTGAGATGGATGGAAAGATACTCTGAAATTGTTTGTTTTTTTAATTGATGACTTCATTCATCTTAAGCAAAGTGCCAACTGTGTACCTTGAATGCTGTTCCACACCCCCCCCATCTATTTGAAGCACACTTCCATTTAGAAGTTTGTTGAGACTCTCCATGTATGATTCATGTGTCTGGCCATTAAGGCTCTACAGCATTTTAAAAATTATGCTTTCCCCAGACCATTGTCTAAGCATTTCATTCATTCAGCTGGTCCCTTCAATGTCCAAGAGATATTTGTTGGATGCTTAGTTGTGCTGGGTTTTCTGAAGGGAGTAAAATAAAAATGAGCAAATTATGACATCTGTGCCTGGGAATATTAGTTTTGCACACCTACTTGGGACTGTCAGCCATTTTGCAATCACAATTGATGTTAGCTGAAATGAGAAACAAAAGTAGGAAAGAACTGAGAATATTGCATCTCTAGCTATAAGGAAGTTTTATGTGTGTAATCTTCTCAACCAGGTGAGAAGGTTAATATCACCAATGTGACAGGATCTAATTCATCTAGGAGGCAAACATCTAGGCACAGCTGTGAGGAAATTTCTAGATGAGGTTAACTGAGGTGGGAAGACCCATACTTACAAGTGTGTAGCACTTTTCCCTGGGCTAGGATCCCAAACTGAAAAAATAGAAATAAAGAAATAAAGAAAGAAGGAAAGGAAGGAAGAAAGAAAGAGAAAAGACAGAAAGAATGAACATAAAGAAAAAAGAAAAAGGAAAAAAGGAATACCAGCTGAACACAAGCATCTATCCATGGGTTTCATGACTCTGAACACAATGTGAGCAGCTGCTTCCTTCCTGGCTCCATGCCTTCCTCACCGTGATGGATCTTACTCATGAAACAGCTAAAATAATTTCTTTCTACTTTTTTTAAACTGCATGGTGACAAATTTTGTCAACAAATTCATTTTTGACAAACAATGTCTTAGTCATCAAACAGTATTAGGACTAACTAATACTAGTATTAATTTTATGTAAAAAGAAGTTTAAATACTTGATGGTTACTGGTAGTTGCTGCCACAAATCCCCAACTGCACTTAGTCACAGCAATTTGCTGAATACTTACTTTAAACAGCCATTTCTTTTCTAAGTGACTCACTGTCCTGGCACTAGTATTATCTTTATATTCCAATAGCCAACTCAGATAATGGCATCAAAAAGATTCTTAATGAGGCTGAATGCCTTATCAGTTAAAGAATTAAAGTTCTCTGACTCTTTAAGGCTTCCCAAACTTAAATGAATCAGGGTTACCTGATTTTATAGGGGATGTTTCATAATTTTGAACATTTCATAAAAGAAAGCATCTGAACGCATACAGGAAGGGAAAGTTCAAGTTATTAGAAAGTTGATGTAGGTTGAATAATAAGCGCTATATTCAATCAGTATATATATTCTATGACATATATTATTGCTTAGCTTTTAGAAGAAGGCCAGTAGTTTTATTTTATAAATTTTAAGATAAATACATTTATCCACATTAAAGCTCAATTTCATGGGGGATTTAAATAGTTTAAATAGATTCAACATGATCTCATTAGTAAAATATTTTTAAGATTTATATTTTCATTTTCTTTTGAGAATCAAATCACGTTTCCTTACCTGTAGGAAGTTCATCCCAGAACACTTTCTTTCAATGTTCTTTTTCATTTTTATCAGAACTCTTAACACTAAAATCTGCCTCATTTTTTAAAAAAAATATAAATGTCTTCTGTTCTTCGTTTCAACTCTCTACACATGCTTTGCCTTTAGACTTGACCATTAGAGGGCCCCAACTCTAAGAGTCCTTCCCTTTTATAGTTTTATTGTGTGCTATCTCTCAGCAAAGTCCAGCTCAGGTTTGGGGCAGTACTAGCTTTCTTGTTCTCTAAACTCATAAGGATGAGTTTCGGAGGAACTGTCTCATCCACTATTCCCTGTATCTGCAGGTACACAGAGACCACTGAGAAACACTTGATAGATGGCAAGATCAGGGGATGACGTTACAATTCAGAGTCAGTTTGGGCAACTCCAAAGCTGTTGTGGATAACCTTATACTGTATAGTGTTTCTTTACAGTCCTCCACTGAGAGTGCCACAATACATAGAATCCAAGATGGGCTTTACTTCCTCTAGGAACTTAACTGTGGATGCCTGGTTTCTACAGAGTGAGAATCCTCCATAAGCTACAACATACCTTTCCCATAGCATCTTTCCCAGTGGCAAACATGATTAAATGGCATCTTCATCTTTTACCTTGGTACATTTTCCTCTTTCATTCTGCTTACATGCAGTGTTCCTTTTCTAGAGCCAGTCAGTCTATAATGGGCATAGTGCGGTCCTTCATCCACATGGTATGTGTCACTGCATAGCACCAGTTGCTTCATCACTTGAAGTATAGCATATGTCTAGCATTAGGATGTGGCGAGGAATTTTCCATTTTCAGCTCTTCAGATACTTCAAACTGGTAGGATGGGGTTTGATTTGTTGTTGGGTGTTGGTGCTTGTGACAAATAAAGGCTATTTTCTACTCTTATTGTTTCATTTCTAGTGTAGCCCTGGCCAGGCATGTCAGGGGCCATTTATTGTGGCTGCAGAGCTGTGACCACAGCTCCTGAACCATGTGATATACATTCTCTGTTCTGCTTTTTATAGGGCAGCTGTTTCTTGGAGGATCAAGCTCAGGTATCCTGAGTGTGAGTTATGAGCCCTAATCAACTTGGTCATGCTTTGTGGCCTGGGAACAGCCAGAGTGCTTCCCATTTATGATTCGAGAGTGCACTTTGTGCAGCTTGTGGAGCAATTAGCCAGTCTTTGAAATGGATACCCTGTAAATACATCTATTCCTTGGAGAGCCATCACAACATCTTATCATGGGAGTGGAGGCCAAAAGTGGTCCCAATGACAATTGCCTTAGTTTTGGCTAAAAGACATGCAAGCCAGAAAAAAAAATGAGTCCAGAGTGGGGGAGGGAGGACCAAAACTGGCAGCCATACATGAACATGAAGATATCCATTGTTGTCTCTTAATTCATTAATGTATGGAAGATGCCATATCATGAAGGATTAAAGTTAAAGAGACATGCTATTTACAATATCTGAGCATTCAATGGTGTCTCTAAATGTAGCAGTGTTTATATAAAAGCAATGTCCTGCAAAGCTTGCGGAAGAGCAGATATCAATATTGTTTCAGGTCTAAATGAAAACTCAGTCCAAGAGAAAGTGTTTTTATTTTTTGTATAATTTTTTATTTTTCTTTAATCCACCGTTGGCCAGTGTCATTTGATAATTTTAAACACTTACATATGTATGTTTTGGTCAAGTACATCCTCCTTTCAAATTCCTCTCTTCTCTACCATTTTTTCTTCATGTGCTCTATTTTCTTTATATTGAGACTGGAGAAACAGTGAGTGTCCAAGAGCATTTGCTCCTCTTTTAGAGGATCTGAGTTCAATTCCCAGCCGAGCTCATTACTTACTATAACTCTAACCCCAACGTTCTCTTCTATCTTTCTTGAAAACATTGGTCTTCTTTCTCTCTCACATAAATAAAAGAAAACAAATCTTAAAAAATGTACATATCCAATGAACTATAGCCTAGTTTACATGTAAAGCTGAATGTGTAACCAATTCTGGTGACAAATAGCTCAGTTTTAGCCAGACACAAATGGCCAGTTGTTCAAATCATGCTCCAAATGACAGTTGCTAGCTGTAAGCAGACTGGTTGCCTGTGTTTCCTATTTCTGTTTTTGCACCTCCATTTTGCTTTCTTGGCTATGAATATAGCATGTCCATGTGACCATGTGTACACTATGAATTCTCTTTGGGTGAGACTACAGCCCAACTCTAGAGTTACTGATAAAAACATTTATATAAAATACTTAAATCGTGTGTGTGTGCATGCATGTGCACATGTGTGTGCTTATATGTGTGTTTGCATGTGCACATGTAGCTTGCAGGTTTAGAGGTCACAGGAGGATGTCTGGTGTCCCATTCTTTCACGTTCTGCCTCATCTCCTCGAGACAAAGTTTGAACCTGGAGCTTGCTGTGTTTTGGCTAGATTAACTGGTCAGTAAGCCTCAGAAATTCTCCTGTATAGCTCCCTTAGCACATGGGTTACAGGCACAGATGGCAATGCCCAGCTTTTTGGGGGTGCTGGGAACCTCATGATTGCTTAATAGGCACTTTTGCATACCAAATCATTTCTCCAGAGTCTGTTGACTATTTAAGATGGGTACTGAAAAATATGAAAATTAAAACTATTATAAAACTACAGCAACTAAAATGTTATGCAATTGATAGAAAAATACAAACAAAACAGTGAAGCAGAATGGAGAACTCAGAAATAAATGCACACATTAATGGTTGATTGATTTGCCACAGAAATACCTAGAACACATGGGAAAAGATCAGCTTTACGATAAGTAGTATTAGGAAAGCCAGCTGCCAGTAGAAGCAAGGAACTTGACCCTTGACTCACACTATGTGCAAATTCAAATGAAAAATGCCGCAGTGACTTAAGTGTAAGCCTTGTGATTCTAAACCTACTAGAAGGTAACAGAAGAAAAGCTTCATGACATAGCCTGAGGAGTGACTCATTGAATAGAACCTTGAAAGCAAAGACAAGAGAATACTTCTACTTCATGCATTTCCCCACATTTTACATTTTTCCATATATATGTTTATGAAAGGACTTGCTAAGAGTTTTATATATGTCAATTACAAATAATTTTTCATCTAAATAGTAATTCCACTTATGTTTCTTTTTTTTTAATCATTGCAAAACATCCACAAGTGTATCTAGTATATTTTTCAGAGCATGGTATGTTGCTTTAAGTGGTGATGTACTCAATAAAAGTAATTAGTAATTTCACTAATTACTTATATTTAATAAGATTACTTTTCTAAGATGATCTTTTAATTTCTGTGAGTAGACATTTGCTGAATTACTTGAGTCACAACATGGTTTTGAGTTTGAAAAAGATAATAAAAATGTTGTATTGTGGCGTGGACCTAAGGAACCCATGCCTGACACTTTCTGGAGGTTCAGGATCCAGAGACTGGTCAGCCCAGAGACTCAGGGTAGAACCAAAGGTGGCTGGCAAGAAAAGTCAAAGAAATGATTCCTAATAATGTTTTACTATACTTATATATAGGTGCCTAATCCAATTGTCATCAGAGAGGCATAGCTCTCTAGCTGAGAAGGAGCATGTACAGAGACCCACAGCCAAACACTAAGCAAAGCCAGGGAGCCCCGTAGAATATGGGTGAGAAAGGATTCTAGAAGCCAGAGATGTTAAGGATGTCACAAGAACATTACCCACAAAACCAACTATGGAAGGCTCATAGGGGCTCACAGAGACTGGAATTGCAGTCACGAACCCTGTATGGGTATGATCTAGGTCCTCTCCATATAACTTTTGGTTGTGTAGCTTGGTATTCTTGTGGAACTCCTAACAACAGGAGTGGAGGATGTCTCTGACTCTTTTGCCTTTGCTTGAGACCCTTTCTCTCCTACTGGGTGGCTTTATCTAGCCTTGATATGAGAGTTTGTACTTAGTCTTATGGTAAGTTGTTAGGCCATGCTTGGTTGATATGTCTGGTATCTCTGGGAGGATTGTTCTTTTGCTTTTTTTTTTTGTTTGGAAAGGAAACAGAGTGGGAGTGGATCTAAGGGAGAGGGGAGTTGAGGGGCACTGGAAAGAATAAAAATAGGAGAAACTGCAGTTGGGATATCATATATGTAAATAATAAAAAATTGTAAAATGTAAATAATAATTTTTAATAACTAGATATGAGTATCTATACAGGGTAGATGAACATAAATTTTACTTTCTTGTAACTAACATATAAAATATTTTTTAACTTTTGTAAGATTAATTGAATGCATTAAATTCTGAAACAATGTATATAAAAAGAAGATTAAATAAAGTTGCTTTCAACTAAAAAATGAAGTATTGCTGCTCTTAATAAGAAGGACCAATATCACCTATTTTTAAAGTTGTAGGCTTTGATAGCATCCTTTATCTCTTTATGTATTCAGTTCTAACATTCAATCAAGCATCAATTCTCCTCATAAGTTCATAAGAATCTTTAAAGTTCATAAGAATCTTTAAAGCACCATTTCTGTAATACATTGCCATTTTTTGTCCTCTCCTTGTTTTGTGTATGTTTATGTGTGTGGGGAATCGTATACACATGTGTGCACATGCATGTGGAGGTCATATAACTTTAGGTATATTTCTTAGAAGCTATATACAAAGCATTGCCAATTTTCTTATTTTTCATTTTCTGTTACTTCTTTTCTCGATCACAAAACAACCTTTTAGTTTTACTATTTTATTATTAATTTCAATAATCATTATGTTAATTTTTTTATTCTTGAGAGTTTCTTTTTATTTATTTATTTTTTCCAGGAGAAACACAACTTTATTTAGAGGCAGAAAGCAAAACTCAGGGTAGGGACCTGAATCAGAAATCACGTTCAATTTTCCGAGTTAGTATAAGGAACGGGCTTTGCACGTATACAATGCAACTTGATCATATTCTCTCCCCCACTTCCCTTTATTACTTCCTCAAGTTTGTGATAGTTGCTAGTCTCCTCCCACCATCTCAATCCCAGGAATTGAAATCAGGTCATTAACATAACTTTGACAGCAGACACATTTACCTGAGTCATTTGGCCATCCCCAGGAATCACACTGTTAGGTGACATATTGGACACCTGCCTTTGTTGCTCATTGTATCTTCTGTGACTAAAGTATGATACTGATATTTGTTGATGATTTATGAGATGTTAGGCAAGCATAACTGGCCCTACGAGGCCAGAGATCAAAGGTATAGTATACAAGAATTTTCCTGTGCTACTTGATAAGTTGATTGCAATCATATCCATCCTCAGGATAGAGGCAAATTGCCAGAATAAGTTTGTTTTAATGTTCAGTGTTAGTAGTAATAGTCTTGGTCATTGTTTCCACTGAGGCTAGTCAGACTATTACCCCCCTAGTGTCTGGCCTTGGCTGAACATTTAATTCTTTTCCTATTGTGAAATCCTGTAAGACATAAGAGTTAGCTAGTCATCGTCTGTACTAGCTTCTTAACCTCAGTTTATGAAATGCAAGGAGAGAACTGTATGCAACAATCCTAGAGAAACCCACCCAGTGAAGACAATTTTATACTCTCTGGCCATTGCCTGAACAAGTGTGTGTGTGTGTGTGTGTGTGTGTGTGTGTGGTCTATGAATCAACCAACTGATCAGAGAGAGGATTTTGAAGACCATTTTATCACGCAAACACCTATTGCTTTTACTAAATATCCTACCAGTCCCAGGCATTTGTTGGACTTTTTTTGCATAAACATTTTATTATTATTTTATTTATTTACAATCCAGCTGTTGCCCCCCCTGGTTCTCCTCCCATAGTTCCTCATCCCATTCTTCTTCCCTCTGTCTCCGAGAGAGGATGCTCCCCCCCACCAGACCTCCCCCCTTCCTTGGGCCTTCAAATCTCTTGAGGATTAGGCACATCTTTTCCCATTGAAGCCAGACCAGGCAATCTTCTGCTATATATTTATTGGGGGCCTCAGACCAGCTCATGTATGCTGCCTGATTCGTGGCTCAGTGTCTGAGAGCTCACAGGGATCTGGGTTAGTTGAGACTTCTGGTTATCCTGTGGGGTTGCCCTGCTCTTCAGCTTCTTCCATCCTTCCCCTAATTCATCCATAAGGGTTCCTGACTTACGTCCAATGGTTGGGTGTAACTATTTGTGTCTGACTCAGTCAGCTGCTGGTTGGGCCTCACAGAGGACAGCCATGCGAGTCTCTTCTCTGTAAGCACACCGTACCTTCAGTAATAGTGTCAGACTTCGGTGTCTCCTGACCAATGGGAGTTTATGATCTATTATCATATACAAATATAGGAACAATAAACATGATTATACTTGGTACTGTTCTGCAGTAACAAAACTCAGCTGGAGAATGTGTATTGTTATACGTTACTCAATGCAAAAATCAAATACATTACAAAATGGTTTGTTTTGTGTAATGCTTGTGTAATGTTTTTAGTTAAGGTTGATAAAATAGTTTAGCATTAAGTTAAGGACCATTTACCCTAGCAGAGGCAGTACATAAAATTTAGTGTGCCTGGTTTAGAACTAGGCATGGATTCTATGGTTATTGGTGTCATTGGCAAGGAGACACTGCTGTGTCTCAGTTGAATCTTTTAGTAAACATAGTTCTTTGGTGATAAGAGCTCCCATTTCCTTGGAGAAGATAAAGATGTCTTTCTGCTCATAGTTCCTTACTGGAAGGACACAGAGCTTTAATCTTCTCATGGGAATCTCAGAACGTCAATCAGAGACTGTTACACCCAGTCAGTTCAGAGGAAGGAGAATGTCTTCCCACATCACTTGCTGACTGTTTCCCAGAGGATGCATGCAGTTATTTTAGTGAGTCATGGAAATCCCAGGAGGCATCATACAGTGCTTAGTTTTGTGCTTCCTTTTAATACTCTGTTCTGTCCAGAGAGAATTAAGGTGGAGAGTGGAGGAGTAATGAGAATTTAAAAGTAGGAGAGTGTTCTGGAACAAAAACATCTGTGGAAAGTGGCCAAATTATGAAGTCACTGGTATTATGCAACTATGTGACCTTGGGTAAATCATTTAGCTGCAGTAAGCCTTGATTTCTTTATCAGTCCATTTCTGCATTTATGGAAATTTAGCTCAACTCTTTTATTCTTTTTTAAGTATGAAAAGAATTAAAGTTTAATAGAAATGTCTAGTATATTTTTATATGTTTTGTATTCATTTTAGAAAGTACAAAAAGCAGCTCTCACAAATGTGCTTGTGTTATGGGACAGCAGAATCATATAACTGCATCTGTATTGCCTCAAATGGGAAGAATCATACAACTGCATCTGTATGGCCCATAAGTGGGGAAGATTGCTTAGCTACATCTGTATTATCTATAAATGGGAAGGATCACATGACTATATCTGTAAGGTCTACAAATAAGGACACTCTTTCTTGGTTAAGCTCATTATACTCTTTCTTCTGGATAATACATGCCAATGGACAAGAATTTATCATATATATATATATATATATATATATATATATATATATATATCAGGGTTTCTTATCACTGGCATTATTGACATTTAATTAGTACACGTCTTTTATATGGAGACTGTTCTGGGCAATGTAGAGTGTTTAGCAATGATTTTGATTTCTACTTGATGCTAGAAGTAACAAATCCTCCTGAGTTGTGAAACTGAGAGTACAAAGTGATTTTTTTTTTGGTTGAAAATACAACACAGGTTGTATTTTCTATGTAAGAATATGTTGCTATGTAAGAATAATGCTACCTGAAATTAACTATAAATATATTAAAAACCATTTGTTTGTTGATTGGATTATTTCTTGCACAGTGACTTACAGATAACCTACTTGATACCAAGGTTCATGTTAGGCACAAGATTTTAGCATAAGATCAGCTGCCTACAACATGAGGTGGCGTACATCTATAATAGAATTAAGAACATATTGGTATGAGAACAGAAGTTAAGTCTGTCTTAAGCATAGGGGGATTTTGGAAGAATTCTCTGAGGACCACAGGAAGGATTCCAGAAGGAATCACTTATTTGGATTTTCCCAGCTTTGCACATTTCCTAAACAATCAATCACTTGTTTATATTACTGCACACTTAAAAAAAAATCTGATGATTTGCTTACTTCTCCAGTTCTGTTTTTGTGGGATAAGCTTTCTGAGTTTGAAAAGTGCCAGAGATACCGTTTTAAAAGCACTAAAGTAGGAAAGTTACATGCTATACCAATGACTAAAACACACATCATCTCTGGCCTCCAGAACATAGAGTCTGCAAAGAAAAACTCTAGTCTTTTATCTTTAACTTTATATCATGCTTAGCAAACAAGGATATTTCTCTGTGCCTCAGTTTTCTTAGCTGTGGTGATTCCAAAATGGCAGCACGTGGGTTTTCATTTCTCAATAGATCTTATATTCCCTGACATCACTACTTTCTTATAAAGTGAAAAATTGCTGCTTGATTTTAGTAATGAAATCAATGCTAAAGCCATTTAGTTTACAGGTTCTGTTGGATAAGAAGTGATACAAACTTCTCAGGGAAGACACCTTTGCCTTACTGAAAAGAGTTAGAATGTAAGGAAGTTTAGAGAAAGTGAGAGATAAAGACTGTTGGGTTTTGAAGACATATTTGAGGTATTGGATTTGCTTCTGGTACACTACATCAGTCTTCATGAAATTCCTTCCTTGCACAATGTGCATGGCTAAAAGCACTTTGTGTCACAGAAATAAGTCAAGGTCGTTACTTGTCTGTGATTCACACCTATCCATATTTCCTCCCTAGCATGAGACTTGACTCTTTCTTTCTTTGAAGACAACTGAATTCCAAACTTGTGGTCAATTAATGAAATTTTATCCACCAGTGAGATTGAAAAGTGAAAGTATACTTGCCAATAGATTTATCATACTAAGATAGAATTTAGAAAAAGAAAATGTTTTCAAGCATCTTAATTATAAAGTCCTATTACAAATAGAATTTAAGAATCATTAATTTTATCTTAATGTTAGAAATGAGAGTAGTGTTACTTTTAGGACGAAGGATCAAAAGAGAATACAAAGCATCTAAGATGCTGATAATGTTCAATTTCTTGGTACAAATGCTGGTTACAGATATCGCTCAGTTTATGAAATTCTATTAAGATAAATATATGCCACGTCTATACATTCCTATATGTATATTTTTCCTTAGTAAAATGCTACCAACACTTGGTGGATGTAGTAGTGTAAAGCCATCCTGGGCTACATAATCCTGTACCTACACAAAACAAAATAAGAAAAAAAATAACCACAATACATAAACGTGCAAACAATTAAATTCTACTAAATTCAGCAAAATTGGACGTATTAGGACATTAAGAATATCTCAGTGTGTCAAGAAAAGCTACCACTTCATAAAAAAATGAGCATCTTTGGGAACACTAACTTGAGAAGGTGAGGACATGAAACACAGTACAAAGGATGCCCGTCATATGTGCTCAGACTGTTGACCACCTGCTCAGATAAGAAACCTGACATGGACTCAACAAATTACCAAAGGCCTGAGAGTTTGTAAGAGCTTGCCTGAAGTTCTAATCATTTTTTAAATGTTATATTATGTGGTCTTTCAATTCTATCACCCCAACAGAAAATACTTTCCTTCAACTCTGACTCAGGGGTGTATGAGTCAGAAAAGCAGGAGATGCAGACACATAGATGTCATCAAGGAACAATTTTAAATATTAATTTAAAAATCGATCTTTTACTACCAACTCTATGAGGATGTCATCTGGATTCCAGTTACTTTTCAACTAAGAACAGTGCTTTATCTTCAAATATGACTGAGAAAGTGAATGAGTGAATGAATTGAGAAAGGAGACTGAATGAATGACTTGAGGAAAGAGAAGACAGGCTTGGGCAGGTTGTCATATTCCATCAGCTCAACACATTCCTTTTTAGTTTTGGTTAGTAATGACCTATTAAACACATAAAAAAACCATATACATAGAAAAAAATTACATCTATTTGCTTATATACAATATTGTGTGTGTGTGTGTGTGTGTGTGTGTGTGTGTGTGTGTGTACACATTCCTTCTACAGACAACTCACTTGGCCTGCAACTTTAGGGACCTCAACGTCCCTAATTATAGCTTATGTTACAAACTACACAGAAGCGCTGCTGATCCCAGCTCTGGCATGGCTCCTGTTTAAACAGACTTCCCAGAAATCTCAGGCAGCTTGCCATGGTAAGGAAACAATTTACGTCAGATTTTGAACAGGGGAATCCGTCAGGGTTGGTGAGGGAGGCGGAGGCGAGTTGTGAAAGGTAGTAAGAGGGAGGCTTTTCATGGACTCTACAGCTGATCATTATTTCCAGAAGGACAAAGTGGCTATTCTTCTGCTTTGGCTTACTGTTGCCTTGAATGCTTGGTTTTAAAATCCAATGGCTGCCTGAAGATTCCTTTGGGGACCAAATGAGTCTGCAGAGGATGCCGAGGAACATTTTGCTAGTTCTCTTGATGGCTGCCCATAGTTAAAAGATTTCTTTGTATTAATTATGGATAGTTTTTTTTTACATTCTCTATAGTTCAAAGGCTAGGGTTGAAATGACCTCAAAAAAGATTTAGTCAGGGTTCTTTCTATTCAAAGAATTATTTATATATCAAAACACCTTTCTCCAGTCAATAAATGTTTACTTAATATGGCATTGCCCCAAATGTTCAAATACCCTTCATTTTCCAACTAGTAGGAATCTTGTTGGCTTTTTCTGTTGTTGCTTTTAAAAGAGCAATGAATTTTCTCATTTTTACTTGACTTTTTTAGAATATATTCTGAACCCTTTTCACCTCCACCTCTCCTCTAAGATCTTCCACACTCACTCAACTCCACACCCACTCTTTCTCTTTTTCTTAAAAAAAAAATCAAACAAAAAACTAAAACATACACATCATACCGCCCTTCCATAAAACACTAAAGCAAAACTAAAACCTATCAGCAAAGATCTATAAGACAAAAAGGGAAAAAAAGCCTCAAACAAAGCAACATGAGACAAAAACTCTACAAAAATACCATAGGGTATGTTTTATATTGGCCAACTACTCCTGGGTATAGTGCCTATGCTGAAGTGTGGTTAATATACTCAGTGAGACTCTATTAGAAAAAACGAATTTTCTCTTGTAAGCTGTATCAATTGCAGATAGCATCTTGGTCAGAAGAAGGAGCCCATATGAATGTCCTCATCTTATCTCTTGGACTTTGTCTGGCTTGAACTAGTGCAGCTCCTGTGCAAACTGCCACAGTTACTATGAGTTCATATGTACATCAGTCCTGTTGTCTGTAAGACACTTCTTTGAAGTCATCCATTATCCCAAGCTCTTAAAATCTTTGTACCTCTTCTTTGGAATAGAACCTTGAGATCCATGATGGGTGGGGTTGATGAAGTCATCCTGTTTAGGCCTGAGTGAAAGAGCAATGAATTCTTATTGGTGTCAATCAATCATAAAAACCTCATTCTCAATCTTTGAGCATTCTGGAAAGCCTTGATGTACCTCTCTAAGAGATCTTAGAGAGGGAAGTTTCTTTATAGAAGTCTTTTAAAAGGTTTTGACTATCTGATGAAAAGGAACGTTTTGTAGACATACCTGCTTTGACTTGAACCATGATTGTTGCTGCCTTTCATAAAAGAGCATAATGAAAAGAAAGCTATTGACATTTTAAACTTTATTTCATTCATTGTGTGTGTGTGTGTGTGTGTGTGTGTTTGTGTGCGTGTGATATGCAGATGGTTCCCACACCATAACCAATGTGCAAAGGTCAGAAGAATCAATTAAAGTCTTCAGGTATGATATCTTCTTCCTTGACCCATTAAGCCTTCTTGCTAGCCACTATTGACATTTTTCATGTTTTAAACAAATTTGAGAGACTCCCTACCTGGAGATACCTTATTATGTAAACACCAGAAGCCACTATTGCTCTATTTGTGATAAAAGAATTTTACATTCAATTCTAGGTATGTTAGCAGGGGAAGGGTGCGGTAGGCAAAGGGCTTTTCTGCCTAGCCCTTGTGGAAAAACTGCTGATGACTGCATCCCTCAGCTCCTTTGGTGACTGGTACATTTACAGAAGTGCCATTTAGTTTGATGTCTTACCCTTCCTTGGGTGGCCTATAACATTGGACTAAATGAACCAGGGGCAAAAAGACTCAGTTATATTTAGCCTGTGTAGGTCTCTGGAAGAGGTAACATTTCTTCCAGAACTTCCCAGCCAACTAACTGAGCCTTTGTTGGGTTAGCATCCCATTAGTGGCCTGGAAGGAATAGGAAGAAAACACCATTAATGAGTTAGAGCTTTGGGTGTTATCCTTGGACTCTGAGGATAGGAGGCAAAGGAAGTGGGAGACAGAAAGATAGATGGGGAAAATAAAGAAAGATGGGAGTTGAGGAGAGACATGCGTTAATCCACTATTATAGTTGGAGATTTCAATAGTCTTCTCTTAGAGATGGACAGGTTTAGTAGACAGAAAATCAGTGAGGCCATTGTTGAACTCTCCAACTCCATCAATCACTAGATATAATTGGCATAGTTAGGTTACTTCATCCAACAATAACAGCTTGCATGGAACATTCACCAGGATAGACCAAATTTGGGGCCATAAAACACACCTTAAAAATTTTTAAATAATACAAGCCATACAGTGCCTACTCTCAGATACTTGAATTTAACTGAAAACCAATAGGCAGATAACACAAAAAAACCTTCCCAAATCTGGAGATTAAGCAACACATATCCAAATACACATGGTTCAGTGGAGAAATCTTAATAAAAATAAACAGAAGTTGAGGTGGATGAAAATAAAAGCACAGAAGAAAATCGGGTTTATAAAACATCACCCAACTATAAGCATGTGTATTGGAAGAGAAGAAAGCTCTAGGACTGTCCTAGGAATCTAGAGATGATGAATTCATTAAATCCAAGTAAAAAGAAGAAAAGAAAGAGTAAAAGTTGGAGCAAAGATAACTGAAATGGAAGCAAATTTAACAGAAAGCAACAATGATACCAAAAGCTGATATTTGGATTAAAAAATTATAATCAATAAAACTGATAATCCTATGTAATGGAAGAGGACATATGTTACTATTATCAAAACACATACTTAAACATCCTACAGACATTTGGGGGATCAAAAGGGAGTATAAACAGCTCTGTACCTTTGGGTAGAGCATGGGATCTCTTTCCATGAGTGTTTTGTTTTCAAAGTAAAGACAGAGCAGAACATCACGGTCATGGTGCAAAGAAATGGTTAGAAAGTATCTTCCTGTGAGATTTTAGGGGATAAAAACACTAGAAATCATTCATTCATTCAACTCATAAACATTAACTATGTGAGTTACCGTTCAGAAAAACACACACACTCACACACACTCACATACAGAGAGAGAGAAAGAGAGGAAGAGAGGGAGAGAGAGAGAGAGAGAGAGAGAGAAAGAGAGAGAGAGAGGGGGGGGGATAGAGAGGGAGAGATAGAGACAGAGAGACATAGAAACAGAGACAGAGATATAGACATACAGAGTGGTAGAGACAGAGGTGGTAGACAAGTAAGTAAATCAGTATACATGATTATAGTTTGTAGTAAGAGAAGCCACAGTATTTTCAGTTGAATCTGCGATGATTTTTTTAAAGTTGTGATTTAAGCATACATTAAAGCAATACACAATTTAAACCTCAATGAAAAGCAGAAGTGCTTCAAGTTCAAGCACATGTGTATATCAGATGTTTTCTTCTGCTAGACCACTTACTATCGTCTGATGCAGATGGATTCCTGGCCTGCTGAGTGAACTAATTAATAGTTGATAAGTTTCATCATGGATAAAATGATTTCTGCCACTGGAGTTCAGCATCCTTCATCAGAATGTCCAGGGGATACCATGATGTTTGCCTCTCTGGTTAATCAAGAAGACTGAATCCACAAGGAGGGTTAAGAGAGGTCAGGGTGATGGAAAAGCCATTGCATTTTCATTCTACAGTGCATGATAATCTATCTACTTTCATATAAGGGAAAACAATCCTAAGATCTCAAAAAGAATAATAATTTCAACTATTTAAAAGAAAATTGGCATTAAGTAGGTAGTAGGTAGATAATACTGTATTAATATATTCATTTCATTATCATTTATTAATTGTGCAAAATAATGTTTCATTATATCATTTTATGTATGTACATCATATACTTTGATAATTTTCAGTCCTTTGTTACCATATTCTGCTCCCCTGGCCACAGTTCTTCCTCTAACTCCAAGATCTTTATCTACAAACAAGATGTATCATCTCTATTGCTTTATTTATTCAGTAATTATTATTGTTACATGTATACACACACACACACACACACACACACACACACACACACACACACACACACACTGTTGAGTCCATTTAGTTTTGCACAGATGCATGATTTTAGGATTGAAGGGTTGACCACTTGGTATTGGATAACCAATTAGGAGGCTCCTCTCTGGGGAACACTGCCTCTCAGCAGTCATTAAATGCCTATCGCTTCTCATCTAGAGGTGAACAAGGCCCTAGGTATTCTTAGGAAAGCTAAGCATATAAGCATCAACACATTTTAATCCATTTCAAAGTAATGGTCAGAGCATGTTTAAGTGAAAATGGGAAAGAGTTATAGACTTTAATCCTTACATGAAAAATTTTAAGTGAGTTTGTGTTTATTATTCAACATATTTATTGTTGCTTACCCAAACTAAGAGCTAACAATAGATTTTAAGATTTCAGGCATCACTAGTAGCTCCTAGATATTTTCACAAATTTTCATATAAGTTTAACTCCTGGGTCTCTTAAGCTTTCATGGGCATACAAGACAAAGAAGTGTGGTTGTAACGAGGCATCTTTTACTCAGTGGTCACACATAGCCATACTGGTCACTCAAATGAGCCCTGAGGCACATAGCCCAAGAGAGAGAGAGAAAGACAAATTTATCAGTAGCTCTAATGAAAGATGGAATGATGAGAGCACCATTACAAAGTTATGGAGTATTACGGGAATTCATAGGAGGAATACATCCCATTAATTTTCTTGTCAGAAAATCCCAGGGGCTTTGTGTACAGTTACACTCATCTTTTATAGGGGCTTAGCGGGAGAAGAATGGAATTACCATCAACTATTGTTCAAACAATGGAGCTAGAATGTTGTGAAGACAGGCCTTGTCCATGTGAGAATAAATGTACCTGCAGCGGTAGATGCACTTGAGGGGTTAAGATTCAGTGTGAGACCCATTCAAAGATGAAGAGTTTGTGCCATGGAAGTTTCAGGTAAACTGAATGAGTAGCCGTCCTCCCCAGGATAGTTGTGATCTTGTAGAGCACTTGTGTGTACCTGAGAAGATTCTTGAAAGTGTTGAATCTTAGAGAATTGTGAAATCTTGCTGTCTCTTTTCAATTTCTCTCTGGTATATGCATGTGAAATTATTTTTCTTTAAGATTTATTTCTTTAATGTGTATGTGTGTATGTCCGTGTTAAGGTATGTGCATTTGAGTGCAAGTACCTAAGGATGCCACAAGTAGAAGCTGATTCTCGCTGGAGCTAGAGTTACAGGCTAACGTGAACCTCCCAACATTGGTACTGGAACCAAACTATGGTCCTCTGGAAGAGAATAAGTATTCATAACCACCGAGCAACCTACAGCTAACTCACCCTGTGAAATTCTTAAGTGTATCTATAGGTTTATTACAGGGACAACATCAGTAAAGGAAAGATTAAAGTAGAGTAGTATTTTTCTTTGTCAAGTTTAAGAAATGAGGATCTTGAGGTACAAGAAAGTATGAGAAAGGGAGCTTTTCTAGACCATGGGAGTTTATGGCAATACAAGGCCTTAGCTTATGGGAGGACTAAATCCAAGGGCATGCTTGTTGCGAGGCTCTGTGGTTTTGTAGGCAGCTATTCTACCCCTTCTATATTTTACCACATATTTTAGGAGTCAGAAATGAGCATGTGCTATATTCTCTGGATTTATTCAGAAAAAAGATTTTTCTACTTCTCT
The DNA here is from genome assembly GCA_030674055.1 of Rhabdomys pumilio. Lineage (NCBI taxonomy): Eukaryota > Metazoa > Chordata > Mammalia > Rodentia > Muridae > Rhabdomys > Rhabdomys pumilio. The sequence continues at coordinate 37,674,954 of JANHMN010000012.1, forward strand.
AGAGAGAGAAAAGATGAAAGGGATACTGGGTATTAATGGCAAGAACAGGAAGTGGTTGAAGTAAGTTTCATAATTCCTCAGCCTTTTAAGCTTAAAGATGACTAGTTAAATAATTTGATGCACAGACCTTGACCACCATTCAAATGAGTTCTGGTAAGCTGGCACGGAAAATTAACGATAATAAATTAATTCCAGAGAATTCCATTTTCTGTGTTCAATTATTAATGGCATTACAGCATTATTAATGGTGTCAATTATTAATGGCATGAATAATTAAGAAATCACATCCATGCTATGATGCACAAGGGTTCCAGTGTTGAGAAAACTGCTCAGAATAAATAAATAAACATACAAGGGTCAGACTTATAATATTTTATTTTCTACACATTTTCCAGAAAACTTGGGTACATCTGTCACCAGAGTCCTTTTTTACTAAAATTGCTACCCAAGTCTTAAATCATAGTAGTAATGAGGAAGAAGTTGGGCATGAAATACTCTGTTTCTCTAGATGCCCCATTCTATGTCTGTGGAGGCAGTGAGTTAGTGAACATGGAAACTATAAGTGTAAGATCAGGGAGAACTGTGTGGATTTATCCAGCAAACCCAGGAGACGTGAGCCAGGTAATATAAAGCCTAATAATAGTCGATATCATCAATTTGAATAGTAACAATACTCCCAGGCAACTGTTGTAACAGGCAGGGTAAAATAGTGTGGGATGAGGGAGAGTAGAAATACAGGAGAAAAATGTAGTGTCACCATTTGAGTATGAATGAACGTATTGCATCTTCCTTCTGCACATCATTTTTTCTTATCTCTTCAAGGGAGATATATCCATTCACAGTATGGTATGGTAGCCAGGGGATATAGAACATAATGAAATCTTAACAATGCTCCTATTATTACTTCTGGCTTGCTCATTGTAGAGATCATATAATCAACGTTGTCATTTTTCTCAGTGAGGTAATTGAAGGCTAAAGAATGCATGTGGCTTGTCACTGAGGTCACCTGTAGGATGTTTTCTCTTGTCTCCTTTAATTTGCCTATCATTCTCCATCTTATTCTGTTTCCTGGAAGCTAAGCTCTATGCATGGAATTGACAGAATTCCAGCGTCTGAGTTTTATCACTAAGATGTCCCAGTAGAAAAGAGGAAGAGGAAAGGGAATCAATGAGGTTTAGATATTTTTTTTTGCTTTCCCCCTAGTAATTTCTATTAGCTAGTTACACATTTCCACAGTTGGCCACATACTCTCAAAGTGGTTGACTTTCTACATGATTTTTCTCTTTAACAAATATTGAAGATTTAACAAATCTTTAAATACTTAACAAATATTTAACTGCATCTATCTCTGCTTCATACAGATGGTACAGGATTGATTAGTATACTACCTCCTTTTAAAAGTGTTTATCAAAATATTCTTCATTGATATTTGAGGGTAATTAAGAGAGATGATTTTAGAAGCCAAAATATTCTTGATTATAAGTATACAATCTTTCTTAAAAATTGACTATAATTTTTCATTTTACTGTTACTAAGAATAAAGCCTGTTCTTGGGCATAGAAGATACCAAAATCAGCAACATGGTTGCTCAGTCCTCTGAGCCACTATGGGATAATATGGTACTGCAAAGATTATCAACAACTACTTTTTTTATAGAAAGCCAAATACAAATAATTTTAAAGATTGGGCTACTTCATTGAAATCACTAAATTCTGCCATTACAGTAAAAATTCATCACAGTTAATATCTTAAAAACAATGATGGCTGTTTACCAAATAAACTTCCTTCATAGCCAGTGTAGGTTGCACTTAATATTTGTGTATATATACCTTTGACTTCCCCCCTCAGTTTATTACAAAAAAATATTATTTCTAGCATGTGATCATTCAGTGCTAGGCAGAAGGCCATATTTGGTCTTCTGTTCATTCTATATTAGGCCTTGTGTGTACATATATGGTACAAGGGGGAGTAGAGTTAAGGGTTGGAATGAAAAGGCTAGGGGAGAATACTGAAAGGAAGTTGTATTTACACAGGAAACTGGTGGATAGTTTGTTCTACAGAGAAAGGAATGAACCTTTTATAACTTCACTAATAAGTGAAAGCAAAGAATTAGCACCAGTAGCATGAGTAAACTGGTAAGGTCAGCCTACTGCCATGACACGCTGAGAATGCCGCCTTTCCCTGTCCTTAGGAGGCAGGCAAATCTGGGTTTATCAATACTTAGAATGGAGCTGAAACTGGTAGAATCAGAGAAAAGAAGCACAAGAGTGATGGGGAGCAGAGGTCACCCCAATCCTATCCAAACAGAGAGAGACTCAGATATTAAGAGAGAAGCAGATACTAAGGGTTCAGAGTCCATGCTAAAAGAGTGGACTTTGGGGATGGGCAGAACGAGTGGTAACTGGGATTTAGGCTACAGGCTTAGGAAGTCCTTAGTGCAAAGGCTAATTCTAACACTTGTAAGCTGAGTGCTGGTTTGTAAATTATCTAACCACTTGGAGCTCATTCTTTTGATACCCAGTGCTCATCATGGCTGCACTGGCTTCATTGCCCCAGCGAAGATTACATGGCGTGCCATACACAGACTGCTCTCAGCAATGCAAACTCACGATCAGTGTTCAGCGAAGGTTTACTGTTTATTAGTGTGATCCTGATTAGGTTTACAGACTAGCTGGGCTCTCACAGTACCTAAGTCTGAGTGCTTCTTGCTCTTTGCTGAGGAAGATGACAGCTGGAAAGTTGGCAGCTGAATTGAAAACACGGTTTCCCTTCTAGCACACTGACAACATTAGCTCTCACAAGTCTATGCTGGCAGAAATCTATTTCTTTGGACCTGGACCTTACAGAACTTGAACTCATTGGGTGTGGAGCCAAAGCTGTATTGCTTCTCAGTTTAGACAATACCTTCATAGTTGTTTCAGCAAACAGTGTGTATGTTATTAAAGGGAAAATGAATTTATTTTTCTGTTTAGGCTGTACAAGGAGAGAACAAGGTTTGGGTAGTTCTTTTTAACAGTTCTCTTTTGAGTCCTGTGGCTGGTGGCTTTCATTGATCTTAATGGTGCATTCTCCAATCTGTCAGATGGAAAAAAAAAAAAAAGGCAGAAACGAGCAGCATTCCGGGTGACATCATTGGAGATAAATAGTTTCATCTTTCCCAAGGATGCCAGAGCGATACAGTTGGAGATTTATTTAGCAGATACTGAACATACTTTGGTTCTGATCTAAATGCAAGATTGTGAGGACTACAACATTTCACTACTAAAAAACTGTTAAGAAAATGGAATGCTAAGAAGAAGGGCTGACTGTGTAGATCTTTAAAGAAACAAAGGAACATACCATTCAGGTGTTTAGTTGAATCATTACACACAGTCAAGATCCATTTAGAGATAAGAATATTGATTTATCTAAAGATAGAGAAAAATAGAAACATTAAACACATAAAATTTATTCATTGTGTCACACTTGTGGAAAATAAACTAGTTTTTAGCAAATTATAACAATTATTTCCAATCTAGAATTTATGCTGTAATTTTAAATTAATTACAGAATTTCAAATTTTCAAAGATTTTGCCAACATAATATGAATCTAGGTAACTATAAGGGAAGAACTAATAGAAATTCTTACTAAATGTACAAATGGGTTGAAGTAGGATCATTTAGAATGATACTCAAATATAACACTGTGGCCATGCACCACCACCCTTCACTAAGGCCTGGCATGCAGGGGCTTGTGTTAGTGCCTATTTTTAAGTTGAGCAGGACAAGTTTGTGGAGAAGTACTCAAGATTCAGGACACAAGGAACCCTAAGCTCTGACATACGCCTATTGGAGGACCTTCAAAGAACCGTAGCTTTCACCATGCAAGAAATGACAGGTAGACTTATATTTGAGGAGTATAAGGAAATGTGAAGATATAGGGAGTTAGGTCTGCACTCTTTTTGAAAGTGTCTTTAGTTAAGAGAAAACTCAAAAGTGTCAAGTGACTTGGTAGAAGTTCAGAAAGTGGGGTTGTGAGGGAATGAAGTAAGCAAAAAGATGAGTCAGTTGCCAAGACTCTGGAGCAGGCTGCATGAGGAATTCCTGAGGAATCAACAGACATCTCCCTCTTTCTTTCTTTCTTTCTTTCTTTCTTTCTTTCTTTCTTTCTTTCTTTCTCTCTCTCTCTCTTTCTCTTTCTTCTTCTTCTTCTTCTTCTTCTTCTTCTTCTTCTTCTTCTTCTCTCTCTCTCTCTCTCTCTCTCTCTCTCTCTCTCTCTCTTTCTCTTTTCTTCTCCCCCTCTCTTTCTTTCCTTCTTTCTGATTCAATATCATTTTAATTGGATATTTTATTTATTTACATTTCAAATATTATCCCCTTTACCAGTTTCCCCTCCGGAAACCCCCTTATCCCATTCTCCCTTCTCCTGCTTCTATGAGGGTGCTCACCCACCCGCCCACCCACTCCTGTCACCCTGCACTGGCAATCCCCTATGCTGGGGAATGGAGTCTACCCAGGACCAAGGGCTTCTCCTCCCATTGATGTCCAACAAGGTCATCCTCTGCTACATATGTGGCTGGACCCATGGGACCCTTCGTGTGTACTCTTTGGTTAGTGGTTTAGTTCCTGGGAGCTGAGAGCTCATCTGCCTTGTGATTCTGTCACTCAAGGGAACATCAAGACCAGACACTCTCTGAGCTTAGCACTGTTCCTTTTCTCTCTTCTCTTTGACTTTGCTTAATGCTGATGGATCCCAAAGCAGCTATGAGGGAGAGAAAAATGAATGGGCACAGAAAGACCAGAAAAAGCTATCAGTTATGATCTCTTCGCCATGGCAGGCGTGTGTGAAGTGAGGTACAAGCTTGAGTTGGCTTGGAAGAAAATTTAAGTTTCATTGGTGGATGATGGTGTCATATACCACTTTAATTTTTAGATGGAAAGATTATTTAATTATTAGACTAGATATGTTAATTATTGAAATGGTATTGTGGTAATACCTGAAGGTGACAAGAACACACACACACACACACACACACACAGAGTCACACACACACACACATACACACACACACACACAGTCACACACTTTACGGTGGTTTGATAGAGACATTTCTGCCTTATGATATGAAGTAATATCTAGTCAGTTGACATTTTAGTTTTGGATGTCTGTGATGATGTTTTACCCAGGCTGGCCTTGTATTGTGTGATACTCCTCAGGCTGGTCAGCCACAGTAAGCCACAACTCCCAGTAGCCACGTGACCATATGGGAAAACACCTGGTTCTCTACAGTCCATTGTGTTTCCAGTGGTGTTTTGGATGCAGATGTTCAACAAATTACATCCAATATTGAAGACTGTTTCATAAAAAAAAATCTTTGTGTCAGATGATTTTTCCCCAAATGAAGAATAATATGAGAACATCAAGGTAGGTTTGGCTAAGCAAGGATGTTCACTGCTTAGCTATGTCAATCTATTTTCTACTGATTTTCAATTTCTGGAAGTTTTAACAAAGATATCATCTTACCATGCTCAGAGTAACTTACATGCATTTGTAACACGTATGATGACCTGGGAGAGTTAATAGACTGCTTCTCAGAACCCCTTGTACACATAAAGCAATGGCCAAAAGAAAGAGGCAGCCTGTTTGGCTTATTCAGCATTGAGTTCTTTGTGATCAACAAAGCATGCTTATAAGCAGTCAATATACACTACATAATTTTGAACCCTGCTTTAGTATTTAAGATTATAACACTGGTGCTTTTTCATACGTGAAAAGGATTTTCATGACCATTTACAGGTATACAATGGCCCATTCAATGAGCTACTTCTGCAGTGATTGGGCATTTGGGTTGTTTCAAGCAGTTCATATTTACACTCAGAGCCATTGTGGTGTAGGGAATCTTGTGAGCCAACTGGAGCAGGAAAGCAGAGTTCCAGCTTTGTGTGTTTTCATAAAACACTGGATTAAATGAATGTAACGGCTCACCCAGGGGAATAGACCTGAAAATTAGATTTTCAGAATAACTTGGGCTTCTTTCAAACCATGCACTTATTGTCCCACTTGACTGTACTTTCCAGAAAGATGCTAGACAGGAAACGGGAGGTGGAGATAGCCTGCTCAGAACAGCGCTCTCTTTCCTCCAAAGAGCACAACTACAAGGCCCTTTGAGGAGATGGCAGATTCTATGACTTTTCAGTGTATGGATATTCTAACTTGCCACGGTTCCAAGGTAGTGCCTTTCTCCAGAAATGTATTATTCACCCACACAAGTCATACTATTTTATTTGAGATTTAAAATAGTATGACTAATGAGAAAAAAATTCACTGCTTTTGCAGGCAGAGAAACTGAGACTCAGAACTTTTCTCAACTCACTTTATTGGTGAAAACAGTATTTGGGGAGTAAATTCTAGGTCTAGCCTTTTCTAAAATGCATATATATATATATATATATGAAACATATATATATGAAACACACACACACACACACACACACATATATATATGGCAGATAGAGATGTATGGTCAACATTATTAGTAATAGTCTGGTATGTACCTATAGAGATATAAAATAATTTAGGACCAAAATGATTGGCTTGGATAATGAAGCTTTAGGGATGTGACGTGGTCCATGTACACGGGTAGTTTGCAGTGCAAACTATCGTTCTTCAAATTCTTAAGCTTTAAGTCAGAGAAGACTGTTTAGCAATTAGGAAAGTTTGGTGCAGTGTAGCATAAGGGGAGAGAGGGAGTGAAGGAATGAGGAAGGCGAGGGAGGGAGAGTGTACTTGAGCATGCAAAAGCACAGGGGAGAGCTATCAAAGTGCCTTTTCAAACAGACTGTATTTCCTTCCCTTGATAAATACAGTGATCTAAAAGTTTCATTATTCAAACACGGAGTGAGTAATGGTAGGGCACTGGCGGGTACTATTAACACAGGAAAACTACTTGTAGGGTTTTACATGTCTTTATTTTTAAACTTGCTCAAATGACATCTCTTCAACCCCCCAGGACTAGATTTGACTGCTTTGCTGCATACTACCTTGTTATCTGTTCAGGTCAGTGTTGCTAGGAGATCTTGCTGTCTTTATTATAAAAGGAGTGGGTTACAGAATCATCAATGGTAGTCTTGGAGAATAAATACAAGGGTATTTGTTGCCTTCTGTCTGGGGAAACAAATGCTAAATTTTACTTAATAATATGTTCCTTGTGTAGCTGAATCTGATTTCTCCGGTGGATGTAACCAGAGACCTTTAACCCTAAATTCACTGCAACTGGTTGTGGACAACAAAGGCCCCTCCAGGATTGACAAGGGGGTTCTTCTAAAATGAATGTAATCCAAAACCCACCCCAGAATTTTATTAGAACCAGGGAAAGGAGCAAAACATTTGGTTACAACTCCAAACAAGTCGAAGGAAATCCATATTTTTTTTGGAGATGGACATAAAGTTGCTGTGGGAAATAGATCACATTGTGTTAGATTTATTTACCTTTTATTTTTTATTCTTTGAGAGCAGAAGAAACAACCAAATTTTTTGCCACATTTTTTTCTTTTCCAACGTTTAAAACAAACGAGGGTAATGTCTTTCCAAGCAGAGAACAGTTGTTTCTAACAAACACTTGTTCCTAACAGTTGTTACTTTAAGTCTGATGAACAACTCCCTCAACTAACCTGATGATCTTTATAACTCAGTAGAATTTAGTATTAGCTTAACTTGTTTTCTCTTCTCATTATTTATGTATCCATGTGCCATGTTTTTTTTTTTTTTAAGGGATAAAATAATGTCTTATGAATGAATGAAAAATTCTACAATGAGTCATAATCTTAGCTGTTTTCAATTTGAGATACGGAAGTAGCCTCTAGGGATGTTCATAGCTTCTTTCAGAACTCAGTGGGTTTTGGGGGTACTAATCAATCTGATGAGCCATGGCTTATTCTTACTTCAAAGATAAGAAAAAATGTTACTGAGAGACATTTCACACTGCACATATTGAGGGCTTGGCTGGGTGTGGAGCTACAGTCATCTGAAGGTCATTTGCCAGGCTTAGTATACTTCACAGTTTGTCCTTCTGTGAGAATGCCTTCTCCAAATCACAATACGTTTAGTACATCCATTCATTCCTCGTTATCCAGTTATGTACTTGGTTACATTTTCTAAGTTTCTTGTTTTAATACTAAACTCCAGTGAGCTTATAATGACATTTCCTTTTATTTATTTATTTATTTTTTTCATCTGGTACCACATATATGGACCCATGGAAGGGGGAGAGTATTTTTGATCTTCAGAATGTACATAAACTATTATAATACAGTTTACAGAATCATGTTGATTTCTGACCTAACACAAATACATCAGTGGTGGTCTTAGAGTAATTCTATTACAGAAATACATATAATCCTAAAGCTTTACTTTTATGTCTGGTCAGTTAGATTTGTAGTTCTATGGGCCAGGTGCTGAGTTTTCTAAATTTGTAAGTAAGTTTAATAAGCGGTACACAGTGAACTTACTGAAGGCTTTTCCTTCTCCTCCTCCTTCTTCTTCTTCTACCTCTCTTCCTTCTTCTCCTCCCCTCCTGCTTCTTCCTCCTCCTTCTTCTCCTTTAATTCCAAACCTGATTCCATAGCATTTCTAATGGGATATATAATATACTAAGCCATCCAAGCAGGCTCTCTTTTACATTAAAAATCATACTTGATAAGTCAGTGCTCTAAACAGAGGGTCATATGTACAAGGGCTTCTGGCAAGCAGAAATAGTGGCAAGTACATTGAATGCAGTGAGGAATAATTAGGTGTTATGTTATTATCTCTAACCAGCTAGGCACAGATTGCTGAAGGCTTTATGGATAATATCCAACTTTACTTAAATATAAAAGATAGTCAGGAATTAATTAGGTAATCTAGAATGGGGAGAAGGTTTGGTTTAAATGGAAAACATACCCAAAGCTCAAAGACAAAATACTTCGTGGCATCTTCCTGAGACAAACAGAAATCCCATGTGACTGAATCCTAGAGATGAAGTCATGAAATGAGGTATGGTGGAAGACTGAAGTGATGGGCCAGGCATATAGTCATATAAAAAGGCAATGTGAGGAATTAATGCACTTAAGATTTTGAATTAACAAGAGGAGGCTGAACTTTAAAAAGATCCCTTAAAGTTATATAAATGCCAAGAGTACTTGCATAGACTTGAGATGGTAACTGTAGTGGAGTCAGAGATGTTGGTGGATATCTGGATATAGGATATCACGATCTATCAAAGAGGATAGAGACCAGTGGGTGGATCTGAGAAATTTTTAGGGAACACAATTAATCACTTATCAATGGCTCATTCAATGTGAAAGAATGACCAAAACATGATTGAAGATTAGATTGGCAGTTTAAAATTTAACAACTATTGGATAATAACATTATGTATTAGCCTGAGAAAAAGCACATTTGGGGTATGGTGGTCATAACTATGATTCTACCTGACATTTATTAGATATTTACTGTCTACCGATGGCTTTTATGTTTTACAGACATCTATATATTTAATTTACTAATAAGCATTAGAGTTTAGAATAGTTTATTTAGTCTCTTCATAAGCATACAAGCTCGTCTCTAGTAGGACTGAAATGGCAATATAGAGGCTCTAATTCCAGAAGCCCTTAGTTTACTCTTTTCCATACTGTCTTATTTAGGAAGGCTAAATAAACCAGAGTTCTAGAGTTCAGAAGCACAAGATGAGCAAGAGACATAAATTTGGACGCCATCATATTAATCATCTTAGACTGTAAAATTTCAGTGGTTTCACAGGGTAAATGCAATTTCTTGCTCACACTAGCCAATATTTTTAAAGGAAGTTTCTCTTCATGTATTGACTCTGGGGTTTTGATTCTTCCAATCTTTGTCCTAACTACTTCTTGGTAACTTGGCATCTTTTTTCCCCTTCTCTGTCTGCAGGTAGTTGATAGACTGGAATAGAGTAGAAGATTTTAATGCCAGAGCTAGACGGAATATACATTATTTCTTTTTAAATTATAGTATACAGGACAATTCGTGTGGTCCCAACTGACCACCCACATTTATGGATAAGGGTAGGATGAAATTAGGAGATCTCCCTGAAACATATGTAATGATTCAAGTCCCAGAGTGAATGAATATAGAATTAGAAATGTGGCCGAGGTCAGAGAATTGACAAGATCTTTATGGTAATGATGATGATTAATAATAGCTAAAACATTTAGAGCACTTACAGTATTCTAGGCTTATATGCATACATTAATTCCTGCAATCCTTATAAAAGCCCTTTGATGTAATGGTATTATTATATCTTTTAATATAGACCAAGGAGTAAAGAGCAAGTAAATAACTCTCTTGAGGTCACATACTACTAAGTGGCAGAACAAGAATTTGAATGTAGGGCGTCTGCTTCCAGAGTCTGTGAGTTTAACCAATGTCATATGCTACATAATTATTAACTTCAAATACTTGAAAAATGTCACATTAATATGTAAGTATCTTTGCTATGCGCTCCCAAGGGATAGAATTATAACTAACAAATGGAATGGAAATGATGGCAGTGCTTAGCCCAGAAGGAAGTGCTTTCTAAAAGGAGCTGTCTAAAAGGAAGCAAACTGCAGCCTGAGATAGTGCAATCTTCATCAGCCGAGGTGCCCAAGCATACTAAGAGAAAACCCTTGATAAGGATGCCACAGCGGAGATCCAATCATCCAGTGAGTGCTTCAAGGAGATAACCACTATTCTTCTCGAATATTCAAGAGTTGGAAAGTTTTGCAAATATATGTTTGCTAAGATTTCCTGCTGTGTATAAACTTTCGGAATTAGTGACTCAAAGTAAGTTCTAAAATTCGTATCATCCAAGAACTGGGCCCGAAGCTAGCTAGAGCAGTGGGTTCTCAACCTTACTGATGTTGTGACCCTTAAACAAAGTTCCTCATGTTGTGCTGACCCCCAAACATAAAATTATTTTCACTGCTACTTCACAACTGTAATTTTGCTACCGTTATGAATGGTAATATAAATCCATGTTTTCTATTGGTCTTTGGGGGGCCATGACCTACAGGTTGAGAATCACTGAGCTAAGAGGAGAAAGGTCGGGGAGACATAGAATAAATCATTCTATACCCTTGAATCTTTGCAGTTTATTTAGAAAGCCAAGGCTCATGGTTGTGAATTGACAGAGAGCCACCTATAGCATTCTAACCTGGAGATGACCAGATGATTTGTATATGGCAGACGATCTCCATTTTGGCTCAGTGGTACTGGCTCTTTGCTCCCAAAGCTCATTTCTATATTGTAAAAGAGGTTTCCCGGGTTTAATACTTATCTGAATCAATGGGAGAGCTCAATAAACCAGCTGTACGTTCTCATTCATTGCACTGAGGCTTGAGCCTGCAAGCCTGCCTACCCCAGTGCTGTTCTTGCCTCTGCTGCCATTCCTTAGGGGACCACTCCCTGGGAACCACTGCTCTAACAGAGGCTTCTGGTTCAATATCATAAGCCTTTGTTTATGTGTCTAGCTTCTCCTTGCTTATCTTTGTTTTACTCCCGTCTAAGCCACCACAGGCTCCTTGATAAAATGTTGCTGAGGAAATGCATTGAAAGAAATATAGGTTTTCAAGAAGTTTAAAGGGGGAAATTAAAGCATGGGAATCTTTCAGAAGAGGAATCCTGTGTTGTCACCTTTCACATGGCTGGAAGCATGACTCATGCGAAGACATGCCTATCTTTGCTGAAAAGCAAACACAGACACACCAGTTTTTTGAGTCCTGGAAGGTGCACCAGAGAAATCTCCTTGTCACCTCTTCCTCATCCTTTTCCTCTCTTTTTAGATGGTCACCACCACTTCATGCAAGGAAAATATTCTTTCCTGTGTATAGAATGCAATTTGCCTCTTCCCAGAGTCAGTTCCCTTCGGACTATCTTTGGATGATCTTTGCAGTCTTCACTGAAGGGGGAACCCTTTCCCACTGTTCTCTGGGAGAGCTGCCCCTTTGAAGTCACAGCTGGCTTGACTAAACTCATTTCCTCCCTCCACAATGTGCCTCTGATGCAGTGTTGGCTGAGGCTCCCCCTTGCCGGCTCCTGCTATTGAACCAGACCCAAGTGCAATGTTTAATGTGAGTGTTTGGCTTGGCTTGAATTTGGCCAAATCATCTGTACTTCGTTTCATTTGAAAGCTCTACTTTTTTTTTCTCCCTGTTTCTCTCTCAAATAGTTCATTCCAGATGTTTTTGATTTGTCTTTCTGTGGTCCACTCCACCCAGTTCCTAAATCAGTAAATCATTTTCATGCTTCTTCTAAAATCTAAGCAAAGAGAAGTGCTCAATTAGAAAGAGCCACTGATTATTGGTTTCTTAGGACTTCAGTGTGGCTCTTTTTTCAGGAACTACATTTCCAAGGTAGAAGAGAATGTGATTGAGAACATGTAGATTCCAAATTCTTAGCATTCAGAATGAGAGAGTATATACAATATGGATGTATGCATAATATGAGCATCCAAGTTTATTTCCTGGTTCAAGACTTGATAGCTCTGTTCTTGTTTAAATGCTTTCTGTGACTCAAGTACACATGGAGACACCCATTCTATGAGCTTATATGTATCCTTACATGACAGAGATACTAACTAATCAAGATCTCAGCACTTTGCTCATGGTGATGGAGGCAAGGTTAAACAGAGCCAAGATGCAGGGAATGGTTGCTTTATTGTGATTATAAGGAGGAGGGCCTATATCTGACAAACTAGGGAAATTAGAAGAAGAAAATTGACACATATTCAGAATTTCTCTGAGTTTAAGAATTTGCAAAGAGACTCTTGGATGGGACTAGATAATAAGGTCAGAAGAAAAATGGAGGAAAATGTTTTAAGGTGCTAGAGTAATCGCTGAGCAGTTTAGAGCCCTGTCTACTCTTGCAGAGGACTCTGGTTTAATTCCCAGCACCTACATGGTAATTCACAAATGTCTGTAATTAGAATTCTGTGGATATGACTTCTTTTGACTTCAGTGGATACCAGGCATGCTATACTATACTATACATACATACATACATACATACATACATACATACATTACATGCAGGCAAAACACTCATACACATAAACTAAATAAATAAGTGTGGGTAGGGTGGCTGGGAATGCTGAAAGTTCCTGCAGGCGGGAAGTTAGGCATGGTGGCTGTGACTACAAGTAGGGCTCATTAAAGGCCTTCTCCACGGTTCCTCACAGCACAGCACCAATGACAGGAGAATGTCCTTGGGTTTCCAAAATGGCTTTATTGGCATGATGGATGATGGTTGAATCTGGATGTGCACCCCTCCCCCAAACTCAAGGCAGATCCGAGTTAAATAGGGATGGGGGGGGGGAGATTGCTTAATTGACTCCACCCTCTGGCCTTCAGGCATCTCATTAGTATGTAAATCTTTCTAGGGCCTGAGGCCTGTAGTCATGCCCTCTACCTGTGCTCTTTGGGTGGGGCTGCATTGCCCTGAATGTGACTGAACAGTGTAGCTTGTACCTTACAGGCAATGGACATCTGTTGGGTCTCCAGGCTTTCCAGCCAGCACTTCTAACAAAACCAAGACCCCTTTCACAGTCCTACAAATAAGTTAAATAAATACCTCAATAAGATTTATTTAAATAGTTTTAAGAAATTTTGATGTGATCTGAATGTAATTTCTCTCTGACAAATTTTCAAATGACTCCAGTGAAAACCTACATGCCCTCTCAAATCTTTCCTATAGATAATATATATTATCTTTTGAACTTGATATTAAAATGAGACTTACTTTTCAGAGTATACCAATAAGACTTTATGCTACTTATTTTATTTCATTATTTGCTGTGTGATAGCAGATTATAAAAGTAGGCAAATAGCTTTTAGAGATATATAAATGCTTCTTTATATATTTATTTAGAAAAGAAAGTTCTAGTTATTCATAGAATAATATATTTAGTTAGGCTAGCAACTTTAACTTGTCTGTACCATCCCTAACAATGAGTATAGTACACAGTCAACTTTCAGGTTGATGATTAGATAGTAAAGATGATGCAAAGTGAATATGATAGTAAAATTGGTAACTGATATAGGAAAGGAACATGACTTATGAAATTCAATTAAAAATAGCTTCATTTTGAATATCATATCTAATAATATTATTTGACTTCTAAGGTCATTTGTCCAGGCCATTGCTGGCAAATGTTGGCAGATTGTATTCTGGACATGATTATCAATAAGAAACCATCTGCTCATTTTATCTTTCAAAAATGTATAACTCAAAATATCCTGTGAGTATACAATTCAACATGTGTAAATCTAAGTTAAAATTCTAGTCTTCATTCAATGATAAGACCTCTCTTTTCATTCCTTTCACTAAGTTGGGTAACTTAGATGTCTAGAAGAATGTAATGATAAATCCATATTTCTCTCTTGCTCCTTCTTTTTCTTCCCTTCTTCTATTTGATCTTAAGGTTTTATGACTAAATTCAGAAGTAAGAGCATTGATTTTTTGGTTTATTGTCAGCCTGTTACATGAACTTGGCTAATGAAGTTAGCCAACAACTCTTTCTGATGGACATTTTCTTGACATGTTGAAGCATCCCTGGCTAGATCTCTCTAATCCTGACTCCATGGACTTGTCTACACTTTTGTTTATTACTGCCCTGACCAACACTTAACTCATATTTCTGGAAGTTTAAGCATCATATAGTATATGGATCCTTTGATTCTCTGATAGAAGCTCCCTTTGCTAGGACTCTAACTGAATATTTGATCTTTCCAATGAAACTTTGTATTAGAAAGTTGCAATTCACACTTAAAGGGATGCAGATCCTTCTTATTCCCCACTGTAACCTGTCATATCAGACAATTTTCCCTGGCTCTTCCACTAATAGTCTTCATGCCTATCTTATTCTCTAAGTCAGTACAATTTCCTAATTCAGGAATCATCTTTCTTTCAAATTGTTTTTGGTAAAACAGACTCTCTTTAAACTTAAGATAAAATATGAGTAGGTAAGGAAAGCCTGATAGTGCAGTCTAGCCTCTTCTAAATAAATAATTCTCAGAAAAATTCTTTCATATCTCTATTCTTTTGGTCCCCACTCTTACCTCTATGGCTTCTATATTTCCGTGATTCCCAGACTTACTCCGACACTTTTATAGGTGGGATAGTACTAAATTTTAGAATTTATCACTTATTTTGTCCTATTGAATCAGTTAAGACTTCCAAGTTGAAACTCTATCACACTGACAAATGCAGGATTATATTTTTCAAAATCTACTTTAATAAGGTTACTTAAGTGCTTTAACCACCCTTCCAGGCCACCACCCAACAGTGGAAAGGAAAGGCAATGGAGGATGTAGACCTGTTTAAAAATAGTTCTTTTGGGTAAATTCAATCTGCAAGGTTAGGATATTAGCAGTTCAGCTCACATGAATCAACAGTGGTAGCTTGATTGATCCACTGGCAAACACCATTCATGAATCAGCAAAGGTAGTTTGAACCAGAAGAAACCACAAGGCTCTGTCAATAAGCCCAAGTCTGTAAAAGCAGCAAAAAGCCACCCAAACACCACCAGAACTTCTTCGGTGCATTTCTCTCTATGAAGTGACCAGTGCCATAAATCCCAATGAAGATGAAGAAAGAGTGACAAGGTGAACCAATGCCACACAGCATCATCCACTCTGGGTTATATTAATACCCATTCCAAATATCATGTTTTCTCTGAAGCATCCACTCTAGCAAAATATCACATGCCCTTTTTCTAGGCAGCTTCCAGAAAAACACCACATGTCTGTTCTCAGCAAAACATCCTCCCACATTTCTACTTCAGCAAAAATATCCTCTCATAAGACAGTTTCCAGAAAAACATCACATGACACAACTTAGTCTTCAAAGAAGTCAGAATTTATATTTCAAACAAATGTCACCATTTCCTCTACTGTGTTTCTTGAAAATTTTAGTGATGAAAATGTCCTCAGTGTCATTCTTGACATACCTGATATGACATCAATTTTAGACTGAGCCAATAAGAGAAACATTTTAATTAAAGTAGCCTCCTTGTTATTCTCCTGGTTAATATGTACATATATAGAGAAACATGGAATTTTCAATTGTCTTATAAATGTACCCAAATTAAAGAAAACAGGTTGTAATGAATTTGTGCTTTACTAATCTAATTGGCTCTTTGACATCAGATGAAACAACATATCAAAGGACAATTTTTCACTTACGAATAGAGATTTTGTTTGCATCATCTTTAAGTTATTAGGTTTAAAATTCTTTCAAACTTATATCTTTATATATGTAGATTTTTATTATTTTAATAGTCTGAAATATATGTCTTCTCTGGTCAAGCAAATACCATGGTGGTGACTAATATGGTCTATGCTGATATGTTTGTAGATGCTACAGCTACTAAAATAGTTTTCAAATTCCAATTACTATAAATTACTGGAATGTTCTTGACAAAAGAGGCCCAGATAAATCAATGATAGTGCTAAGGTTGTTATTGATGGAGATTTGAAATTGATTAAAGAATCTAATGTCACCATATTTTATTTTAAATGATAGTTTTTGTTTAATCTTTGGAAATCTTGAACATGCATACAATGGATCTTGATCATATCCACTTACTACCTTCCTACTCCACTCTTCCCAGGAATTCCTCAGCTTTCTGTAAGACTCTCAACTCATCTGCCTCACAAGTTTATATTCTACACTTTCATTGCTTATCTATCTATCTATCTATCTATCTATCTATCTATCTATCTATCCATCCACCCATCATCTATCTATCTATCTATCTATCTATCTATCTATCTATCTATCTATCATTTATCCTACTGGTTACAATTAGTGCTGACCATATGCACATGGGTCATCTACTGAAAAATTGACAACATGCAAGTGACTACAGCCATAAGAAAGAGAATCTCCTTTCCCTTCCCATAAATTGAACAGCTTCTAGTAGCTCATCACTTAGTGTTGAGATCTCCATAGCTCCTCCTCTACTGATGCTGGATATTTAACTTTTAAAAGTAGGTTGCTTAGTTTTTGTTCTGCCGTTACACCTTCACAAAATTTTTGCAGATACATAGGCAAAGCAGATATTTTCAGGTTCAGCAATTGCTCAGTCTCACACAAGACAGTCATGAATGAAAATGCAAATGAGGGGTGATCACTGTTTATGGAGACCTCGGGGAAGTTTTCAGAAGAAGAGAAGAACGGAGATGAGCCTTGGAAAATGATTAAGTATTTATGACACAGAAAGGAACGGATGAAAGATTATCTCAGGTAGAGGAAGGAGAATTATTGATCATCTTCTTTTGCCTGTGGGTTTGGTAAAAGTTAAGAAAAAGGACAAAAAACAACTCTGGCAATACTTAGTAACAATTAAAACAAATTTGCCTATGATACAGTAATTCCTGTTTGAGATAAATGCTCTAGGTAAAATTTCACAAACCCACACAGAAACATCAGCATATTCCTAACAGTGCAGTCTGCAGTAGTGAAACCTAGGAAGCTATCTAAAGACACATCATCAGCTATATGCAATATGTTGATCCTCCAGATAATATAGTCTGCTATGATGAGGTGAATAACCCAGTAAAAAATGTTCTGTCAGCATGAGAAAACTTGTTGGATACTGGAATCATTTATGTTTTATGAACACAGAGAATCCTTTAAAAATGATTAACTTAATTGCTAATAAGAGTATATATTCAGACATGTGAGTTAAACACAAACCAAATAAGCCTTCCCTTGAAATGACTTTACCCACCCATGAGAATATTTTACCATGCAAAAAGTCCTGAGGAAAGAACATAAACATGTCTCAGGTGAGTCATTGAACTGAGACCCATCTACTTGTTCTCCACCCCACTCATCAGAGACACATTTTTTTGTATGATAAAATGAGCCCCTTTCCTAACATTTCTGAGAGAACAGAAGTTTCTACTATAAGTGGCCCATCTTTCTCCTTCCAAGGATAATTCCCCGAGTCTCCAATTTCAACTGTTTCTTAAAAGGTTTGTGAAAAGGACCTTAAAAAGGTGCACAGCCATATTACCATGGACATCCCATCTTGTAAACTAGGCACTGACAACTGTGATCAGACTTTAATATAGTACATGGTCCTCACTTAGAAAGAAAAGACAGCAAGCAGACTTTGAGTGCCCATCATGAGTAGCCACCTGCAACTGCAGGAGCTGATGAGTCTCTCCTGTGTCTGATCTCCAGAAGATGAATTACCAATAACAAACAGAGTGAGACAGTGGAACCTGTCAGACAACATCAGATTTGTCTGGGTTAGTAGTCTACCACAGTGTACCAGGGAAGCTCTGTCAGAGCATACTAGGGAAGTTATAATGTTATCAATTTTTAGTTAATACAGGAATTGCTTATATGCTAGACTTCCAATAACAGCATTTTTCCTTAATATTTGTAAGACACTTGGAAAAGGTCTGTGTGAAAAATGTGTTTAGAAGGGCTCGGTGATAGAGTCTGAAAGTATAAAGGCATACTGGGAAGTAATTCTGACCATTTCATGGTCAGAGCAGACAGCTTTGAAGATGTGGGAACAAACTGGTGAATGAACAGAGATGGATTACCATAGTTACCTGGTTGTACCTTGAATGGGTAATCAAGGGCAGGAAGTGAGACTAAAGTCAGGAATACTACTGAGCTCCCCATCACCAACATTCAAGACTGTATTGATTCGAAATCATCACTTGCAGTAGCTTGGTGTCAGAGTAAGCTAAAACTTTTTTTTTTTTCATTCAGAAAAAGTACAAAAGGAAATCATGCTTTTTATTAGTGTAAAAACTTACTATGACTTACATAAGCAAGTAGCAATGCCTTCCCAGATATTTCAGTCCAAAAATAAGATATGGTAAATCCAACCAAACCAAATAGATGAGACACATGACCAAGACTAATCATAAAATAATGTAGATTTTAGCTGAGATTACCAACTAAATATCTTCAAAATTTTGGGAAGGAGTTACTTGGTGACTATGAGTTACGTGAAAATTCTACTGATCTTATGAATAATTTTACACCTCCCAATCCCTATCCAACCCCTGTCTCATGCACTTACATATACTCATTTTAAATAAACATCATGTTGTATTTTCAATTTAATTAAAATAGTTTTTTTTAACTTATCTACTTAACATCCTGCTCACTGCTCCTCTCCCTGTCACCCTCACCCCAAATCCTTCCCTCTCCCCACTTTCCTTCTCTTTTCAGCAGGTGGGGTCCTCCTGGGTATTCCTCAGACTGGCAAACTAAGTCTCTGTGAGGTTAGGCATTTCCTCTCCTACTGAGGACAGGCAAGGCAGTACAGATAGAAGAACACATCTCACAGATAGGCTATAGCTTTTGGGAGCCCCTGCTCCAGTTGTTTGGGACCCACAGACCAAGCTGCACATCTGATACATAGGCCTCAAGGAGGCCAAGATCAATCCAGCCTGTGTATATTCTTTGGTTGGTCATTCAGACTCTGAGATTCACAAGGGTTCAGGTTAGTTAACTCTGATGGTCTTCCTGTGGAGTTTCTAACCCTTTATGGGCCCACAATCCTACCTCCCATTTTTCCTTATGAGTCCCCCAGCTGCATCCACTGTTTGGCTATGGGTGTCTGTATCTGTACAAGTGCTGGGTGAATCCTCTCAGAGGACAATATGTTGCTGTCTGTAAGTATAACAGAATATCATTAATCATGCTAGGGATTAGTGTTTGCTCATGACATGGGTCTCAAGTTGGGCTGGTTATTGGTTGGCTGTTCACTCAGTCTCTGCTCCCTACCCTGTGCCTGAATTTCGTGTATACAGGATAAATTTTGAGTTGAAAATTTTGTGGGTATGTTAGTGTCTCTGTTGCTCCACTGTTGTACCTGCTTGGCTACAGGAGGTGACCTCTTCAGGTTCCATATCCCCAGTGACAGCTAAGGTCATCTTCATTGATTTTTGAGTGCCTCCCTTATCCTAGTAGAAGCCCCACCACCACCTCCTCACCCCCTGTCAGTTGAAGATTTTCACAAGAATGCCTAAGATCAAACCTCAAGAGAGCACATGCTGGCAAGGATATACAGTAAGGGGAACACTTCTTATTGCTGGGGGCAAGGCAGGGGGTGCAAGCTTGTAGAATTACTTTGGAAATCATTTTGGTGATTTCTCAGAAAACTGGGATGAGTTCTACTTCAAGACCCAGCCATACCGCTCCTGGTCATGAACCTAAAAGATGCTTCAATATTCCACAATGCCATTTGCTCAACTATGTTCACAGCAACAGATTAAAAGACTTCACATAACCTAGATGGACCTCAACTGAAGAATAGATAGAGAAAATGTGGTACATTTACACAATGGAATAATATTCAGCTATTATTTAAAAAAAAAAGACATCATGAATTTTGCAGGCAAATGAATGGAACTTCAGAATATCATCCTGAGTAAGTTAACCCAGTTCTCAAAGGAGATGCATGGTATGTACTTATAAATGGATATTAGTTATAAAATACAAGTACCATGCTACATTCCAAGACCCAAAGAAGCTAAACAAGAAGAAAGGCCTAAGCAAGAAAGCTTGAATCTCACTTAGAAGGGGGAATAAAATAGTTGTAAGAATCAGAATGAGGGAGGGAGCTGGGAGGGAGAAGGAATGGGAAAGAGAATGGGAATGGAGAGGGGAATGGGGTTTTAAGATCAGGTGTAAGGAAAGACAGAGAGATGGCAATGAAGATAAATGGAAATCTTTTCTTTTTAAGGGTTGTTCAAAGACTTCAAAGCTGAGTGTTCAAGGGTCATTCAGATTTCCCAGTCACTTAGCACTGAGACTTTCAGTCACATGTCCTGAAAGAGGAATGTCTTTTGGTATGTCTGTGTTCCCATTGCTGCTTTGGAGAGGAACCCAGGGGAAGTCATTACAGTATTTCAGAACTGCCTACTAAGTTTTACTTTTATCGTAGTGGTGGGTAAACTTGGGTTATTCTGCTGAACACATCTGCCCTGAATTTGCATGTGTAATGCAAACGATTCTTTGTTAAATGT
Organism: Rhabdomys pumilio; assembly: GCA_030674055.1. NCBI lineage: Eukaryota > Metazoa > Chordata > Mammalia > Rodentia > Muridae > Rhabdomys > Rhabdomys pumilio. The sequence continues at coordinate 37,695,987 of JANHMN010000012.1, forward strand.
TTTTGTGAAATTGTATTTAAATTTTTTATTTTGGAATTTTCTGTTGTGGTTAGGATACACGCTTTTCTAATAGGAACTCCCTTATGAAAAAAAAATATGGATAACCCATAGTGGGTGGTTGCTAAGGGAAAAAGCAGCAGACTATAAACACCACTGTATATGTAATTGTTCCAATTTCCAGCTGTTAGGAGGAAAATGATGATTATCATTAAAACAAAATGCTCACTGAGGTGTAGATAGTAACAAATCTTCACTGTGCAAACAATAGATTTTAGATATTTACATTCCATATTCTATATTACATATAGAATATTTATGTATCCCAGAGGGATTCGTTCTGTTTCTTCCTAATTCTATACCATCAACATCTACCCCACTGAATCAAGTAACAGGAACTCTGGCTTCTCAATCACCACAGTTTGTTTTAGTTCTTAGATTTCATATAATTGAATTATAGAATGTGTAGTCTTTTGTGGTTAGCTTTTTTTTTTCACTCATTCTTTGCTTTCCCTGTGAGATTCAAGGTGATCTTGCTTACAGCCAATGCCCTCCTTTGTTGTTATATAGAGTTCCATGTTATGATTACTGTGTAATTATCAATGCCAATATATATTGGACACTGGATTTGTGTAGCTTTTGGCTATTTTGACTACAACTGTTTTAATCTTTTTCTTCCATGTTGAGTGGAGCCCAATAAAATAGAAAGCCCTGGGCTCTATGTAAGATGACTTTATTTTTAGACTGCATGATCTATTTTCAATAGTCTTTGAATGTTCAGTGCCAGATAGGGATGCTATTTGGAGCCTTACTTTTGTTCATAGAGGAGACTTTCAGTTCTTTGGTGTTTTAGAGCAAAGTCTTACAATCATCCATATTAAATGAACTTTTGGGAAACAGTTCTTGGATTAGTAAAGTCTGAATACTTGGCCATGTGCTACCAAGTTACTGTACAATTGGAGCGACCCACCACAAATTGAATAATATCTGTCCCGCCAAACTGTAAAGCTTGGTACACACATGCTCCAGCTGTCATGAGACAGAAATACAATAGACATGATAGGACTCAATCAAGCTCTGAAAGCACAAGTAATTTACTGAAGAACAAGATCTGGTACCCATGGTATCTGCAGGTTATGCTACCTTTTCTTTCCTAGTCCAGAACCTTGGTCTCTTAGCAATTCCTTAGAATTAACTGATAAAGAAAATGCTAAGTTCTCTATGATAAGCTGGTGCTACCTGCCCGTGAACATCTAGAACATCCCCGAAAAATACAATGACAGTAAATCATCTTAGTAATCAGAACTTCATGGAATTACACTTGATGGTTTACCTTGGTTAAAAGGTTAACTGGTCAGATACATACTTATTGAGTTAATGGTTTAGCTGAATGGTCATGAAGTTAGAAAGTATTATTATCGGCAGATGATGCTTAAGAGATCTCAAGAAGAGGCATAAACTTCTACTACCCAAGGATGACTCTTTTATGGCCACTGCTGAATGCTCAGTCTCTTAGTACCAGAGACTGCTCAGTTTCTGAGAAGGCACCGTTTTTTAGGGTGGCAAACTGGCTTATGTCAGGTTGATTGTCTTGGACTGCTTTACTGTGGAAGGGAAAGTATTTTTTTCTTACTGTGATAGTTATATACTATAGATATAGACTTGCTTTCTTTATGTATGGTGCCTTTTTCCAAATTATTATCAGTGGGGTTGTGGAATGATTTATCTGTCTGTAATGGAATTTCAGACTACATTGATTCTGATCAAGGAACCCACATCACAGTTAAAGAACTGTGGCAAAGGGCTCATGGTGAGAGTATCTGTCAACTTATTGTATTTCTTGATATCCTGAAGCAACTAGTGTACTAGAGTACTAGTGTACTAGAGTACTAGTGTACTGGAGTACTAGTGTGCTGAAGTACTAGTGTACTGGAGTACTAGTGTACTGGAGTACTAGTGTACTGGAGTACAAGTGTACTGGAGTACTAGTGTACTGGAGTACTAGTGTACTGGAGTACTAGAGTACTCATATGCCTCCCATATATCCCTCCTTGTCATATATATTTCTAAATCCATGAATACAACTTTCTTAGTCTATATATTGTTACACGTGTGAATTTTCATGGCTGTTTGGTACTGGATAAATAACTTTTTTTGTTGTTCTTCCCTGAGGAAGACAAATTATCCAGATCTCAGTCTTCCTTACTTGCTTGTAATCTTTGTGTAGGGTGCGATAGAGTATTTGAATCACTTTTCTGAAGACTCAGTTATGGCACTAGTTAGAATGTAATATTTTATAGGTTTAAGGCAACATTTTCCAAAGTGTTGCAAATTCTCAGATCAATGTATAAGATATATATTTTTTACTTGCCATTACAAAATACATGATAAACAGCAACTCAAGAGAAATAGAAAATATTTGGGCTCATGGTTCAGGATGGTATAATCTATCATAGCAAGGAAAGTAAGATAGAGCTTATGGCCACTCACAATATGGACTCCTCATATCTTGGAAGATCACAAAGCAGAGATCAAGGTATGCTGGCATTCCTTTTAAATTTTCATTTAGTTTAGACTCAAGACCATGAGAGAATAATTCTATCCATATCACGATGGATCTCCCTTCCTCAGTCAAACCTTTCTAGGATACTCCCCCAGACATATAAAGATATGTATCCTGATTTCAAATTTAGACACTGTGTTAATAAGGTTAGATACTCCAGGTCTACCTCTGTCAGTTTTCCACGTAAAGAAATCACTTTAAAGTCACAACTTCCCACCCATGGTCCTCAGAGCCTTACTGTGATCGCAATGCAGAACACATGCCATCAATTTGAAAGAGTCAAAAATCGTCAACACTATCAACAAAATTCGAAAGTCCAGCATCTCCTCTGAATTTAAAGATAAATTCTTAAAATATAGAGTGTCACAGAGTAAACATTTTAATTTCAAAAGAGAGGAGCTAGAGCATAGTGAGAGCAAGTAACAATGGACCAAAGTGACACTGAAACCAAGCAGTACCAAACATCAAACTTGCAGGTCTATGTCCACCACATAGGACTTCAAATGACCTTGGATAGGCTTTAATGGCTTGAATAGTATCACCCCTTGGATTTCTGTGATTTTAAAATATGTAGCCTCTCTCTTTGTTTGGCTTTCCTTGAAGGATGCCTCATAGTCTTGGCATCATATTGTAAGAACCCTAAAGTCTTCAGTGAAGTGTAGACTTCACCTTCAAAGCTTCATATAATGCTCTCTATAAGGTTTTGTTCAAAGAATTTGACCCTGCCACATATTGTGTGGCCTTGACATTGTTTTGAAACCTAGGAATCTTGGTGCAGACTGTAACTCTCATAGTTTTATGCATTGAAACAACCATCATGTAAGTGTTAATTCTGTCAGCTGAAAATTCATTCTGGTTTGCTTCTACCATGGCTGTGGGGGCCCTTGATACCTTGTTTGGCCAAAACTAAGATTTCCTTAGGCAGTCTAAAAAAATATTACTTCTTTTTTTTTTGAAATTAGATTATAATTACAACATGTCTCCATTCCTTTTCTTTCCTACAAGCCTTCTCATATATTCTTCCTTGCTCTCTTTCAAATTTATGGCCTCTTTTAAAAATAATCATTGTCCTAGGTTTTTTTTTTTGTTATTCCAAATAATTTTGAAAATTGTTCTTTATATCTCTGTGAAGAATTGAGTTGGAATTTTGATGGGGATTGCATTGAATCTGTAGATTGCTTTTGGTAAGATGGTCATTTTTACTTTGTTAATCCTGCCAATCAATGAGCATGGGAGGTCTTTCCATCTTCTGAGGTCTTCTTCAATTTCTTTCTTCACAGACTTGAATTTCTTGTCATACAGATCTTTCTCTTGCTTGGTTAGAGTAACATCAAGATATTTTATATTATTTGTGACTATTGTGAAGGGATGGGGCCACTCACCCATTTTAAAGATATTAATGCATAATTGTTCCTGTTTAAAGGAAATGCAGGGACAAAGAGTAGAGCAGAGACTGAAGGAAAGGCCATCCATCCAGAGATTGCCCCACCTAGGAATTCATCCCATTTACAGACACCAAACCCAGACACTATTGCTGAATTCAAAAAACATTTGTTAACAGGAGCCTGGTATAGATGTTCCCTGAGAGGCTCTGCCAGAACCTGACCAATACAGATGTGGATGGTCACAGACAATCATCAGACTGATCATGGGGACCACAATGGAGGAGTTAGGGGGAGGACTGAAGGAGCTGAAGGTGTTTGCAATCCAATAGGAAGAACCACAATATCAATCAACCAGACCAGCCAGAACTTCCAGGTACTAAACCACCAACCAAAGAGTACACATGGAAGGACCCATGGCTCCAGCTGCATATGTAGCAGAGGATGGTCTTATCTGGCATCAATGGGAGGAGAGGCACTTGGTCCTGTTGAGGCTTGATGCCCAGCATAGGGGAATGCTAGGGTAGTGAGGTTGGAGTCCCAGGTAGGTGGAGGAGCACCTCATAGAAATGGGAATAAGGGGGATGGGATAGGGTGATTGCAGTGGGGAAACTGGGAAGGAGGATAATATGTGAAATATAAATAAATAAAATAATCAATTAAAAATTATATATATATATATATATATATATATATATATATATATATATATATGGCATGTGCCACCACCGCGTTTTGCACTGTCTTCATTTTTAGGTAAAGATAAAAACAGCCTATGTTTGTATTAACCGTAACCCTAACACTTAACCCTAAGCCTAAGCCTATATATGACAATACAATGAAGATGTTAAGTGAAATGATGGGGTTTACCTGTAAACAGCTCTGAAGTCTCAATAAGGAATCCAGCTATAGAAAGAGCTGGCACATGTGTAGTCACCAAAGATAGATGCTGATATGGATGTCAGGAAATGCATGTGGACAGGAGCCTGATATAGCTGTCTCCTCAGAGATTTGCGAAAGCCTGACATATCCAGAGGTGGATGCTCTCAGCTACCCATTGATCTGATCAAGGGTTCCCAATGGATAAGTTAGAGGACTGAAGGTGCTGAAAGGGTTGGTGGCCCCAAGAGGAGAGCAACAGTGCCAACCAACCAGAACTCCCCAGCGTCTAAACCACCAGCCTGGGAGCACAAAGGGAGGCACCCATGTCTTCAGCTGTATACTTAGGGGAGGATGACCTTGTCAGGCATGGGTGGGAGAGGAGATCCTTGGTCCCATGAAGGCTGAATACTGAGAAGGGAGGAATTCAAGGGTGGGAGTGGGGAGTGGGGAGTAGGGAATGGGGAGTGGGGAGTGGGGAGTGGGGGATAGGTGAGGCACACCCTTGTGGAGGCAGGAGGGGGTGTGATAGGGGGTTCTTGGGTGGTGTGGGGAATGGGGTGAGGGAATAAAATCTGAAATGTAAACATAATATCCAATAAAAAATAAAAATAAATAAATAAATAAAAAAAGAAAGAGCTGGCGCTACTGTTTCTCAGACAGGTTGCAGAAAAGTAACAAATGGCAAATAGGGATTAGTGAATAAAATACATAATTCAACCTGAAGGTTACTTTTTCTAACTGTTTAGAGTGTAACTTGTTAAGTATGGTATGACTGTTTACACTTTAGGGGTAAAACTCTATTTGGTGATTCAGCTTCTAAAACTATATCACAAGTACTAACAAGAAACTGAGCACAGTTGAGGCAGGAGGATTGCTGTGAATGTGAAGTCAGCCTGAGCTTCAAATAAAGATGTAGATGAAGTAACAATCAAGTACTTAACAGTCACTGTCATGAATTCATGGCTGCCTTGTAAAGGGAAAACTCAACGTCAGTTAACCTTACAGTAGGAACCAGGTTCTCTATTACTGTGGTATGACCAATCATTGTCTCACTTATTATTCATGTATGTTCTTATGTAAAGCTTGATGTGTTTGTGCCATGAATATGTGCATGAGGCAGTGTCTTCTAGCTATTCCAAATATCTGGTAGGATCAGCACTATGAGACACTGTCAGTGGAAAGCATTAGGAAGTATCTCGCTATTATATAGGGCTTTGGGGTATATTTTAATTATTTGGTTCTGTGCCTGAGTTAAGTGGGGATTTGGCAACTACCTGCTTTCGAATCAATGCAAGCATGGAAGACAGATAGATAATTCAGGTCCCTACAGGAAAAGCTACAGAAAACATTTTGTAATGTGAACTCAAGCATAGCCCTCTCCCTCTTTGGCTCTCTGCCTTGTCATCTGGCAGAGATAAAGATGGAGAGTGGGGGGGGAGTAATCTCCAAAAGCAACTGGCAGCTCTAATGCTTGATGTCTTTATCATTTTCATCTGTTAGTGTGACTCTTTCACCATAGGGTACCAGGGACCTGGTTCATCAAAATTTATCAAAGGAAGGTAACCAGTTCAGCTCAAGAGGTAGTGTATGACCACTATTTGGTTGACACCGTTTAAAGAAATCAGTAAAAAGTTGTCAAATAAAGTATATGTGTGGATGTGGAGATTAAAAAAAAAACTGCTATAAAATGGACACATTTCCTTGAAAAGATGATTAATGTACTCAGCAGAGTGAGATGCTTATACTGAAAATATATACTACAATCAAATGTCATTGCAGGTAATTTCTCTAAAATCTTTGACGTTGTTGCTGTTGGTGATCAGCAGAGCCACCAGCATGGGTCTCGGTGTGAAACCATTCACTGGAGCATAAATGGCAAACTGAGGAAATGGCTTCCTTTGTTCCCTGCAAAGGATGGAATTACATGAGTCCACATGAACCTTTTCAAGGGTGAGCTGAAGAGCCATGTCACCTGCCTACTTCTCACCACTATTTAAAGAAAGTCATAGTCTGTTTCAAACAGAATGTTTAGAAAACATCTGTTGATTATTCTCTGCTTTGCTACCCAAGTGTTTATGCAAAGGTCAAAGCAATAAGAAAGTCAATTAAATCTGCATAATTCATGACTCAAATGTGGCCAGAAAGGGTCTCCATGTCACTTGTGAGTTTGGGCTGATGATCGAAGGCCAATTCTTTGTCTATGCAGATGTCTGTCCATAAAATTTGGTCCATGTGAGTCAGAAACGTGTCCAGAGTTTTGCAGATTTGAGAACCAGTAGATAATTTTGCAAATATATTTTTATTTAATATAGAATTATATCACTTTTCTCCTCCATTTTTCTCCCTGTAGCCCCTCCCAGTTACCATCCCTCTAACCCCTTCTATGCACTCCCATTCTCGAGCTGATAGTTTTTTCTTTGGTTATTATTTATATACATATATGCATGTATATGCACACACACACACACACACACACACACACACACACACACACACAGCTATTTAGTTTGTTTTGTTGTTTGTGCATATACAGTTTCAGGGCTGATTCTTTTCCACTGGATGGTCAATAAGGAGCTCATCCCTAATGGAGGATAATTTTTCTTCTCCTAGCAGACATTAGTTGGTCCCTGTTGCTGACAAGGCCTTAGGACCCAGGACTTGGATAATTAGAGTGGATCTGACATGAGAGGCTCTTTAATGCAATCTAACTTGCATGGTTCTAGAAAATACTATCCAAGCTGCCAAAGGAGGGAAGCAATTAACAGTCTTATCCAACTGCAACATCTATGACTACTGACTAATGGCACAGTAAGAGACATTCGCATGTTGGTGGCTACTGACAGTTATTTAACTGGACTTAAGACCTATTCAAGGGGAGGGAAATCATGTCTGGTGCTGGAAACCCATCTAGCTTCCTAGGGCTAATGAGCACATGGGCTTCAGAAAAGACTCTACTATGGACACTTTCTTACTACAGAAATCTTACCCTCACACCTACAGGAAGTATAGCAACAACCTCTCATCAAAGAAGCCTCTCTTTATTGCAAATGGAAACCACCACAGAAAGGCACAAATGGTTAGATACAATTCAGAGATCAAATGATCATGGGGAGCTGAGCCCCTCAGATGTGTCTGGGTTGACATCACAGATCACCTGCATCTATGGTTCAGGAAACAGAGCTGAAGAAGGGGCAGAAAGTTGTAACAGCAGGGATGCCATGAAATCTGCTATGAAGCAGGCTCTTCTACAAATAGCTGTATAAACAAAACTGGGACAATGACAATATCAATAGACATGTTAATATTGAACGGGATATTTTTGTAGACATTTAAGGTAAAAAATATCTTTCTAATAATCATAGTATGCTGCAATTAAATTGACTATTATAGAAACTAGTACATTTTCAAAAAGTTATAGTGAATACCGAGTGTTGATTATTTAATGAAGTAATTAACCAAATTCACTGGCTTGTGTCAATGAATGTTAGAAGTAACAATTACACACACACACACACACACACACACACACACACACACACACACACA
>JANHMN010000012.1:37704366-37731347 GCA_030674055.1 Rhabdomys pumilio
ACACACACACACACACACACACACACACACACACACACACACACACAGAGTCATATATACATATGGTCAAATTGACAACTTCTGCCATTCCCAAAAATATCCCTTAAAATATTTATTTAATGGGTTGAGTTAAACTTTTTACAGAAAAAAATGTTTTATGTTTGAAATAAGTATTTCATTACAAGCTATAGATAGAAAATGTTTGTGCTTACTTGAAACTTTTGAAATATAACTTTTTATTTATTTATTTATTTATTTATTTATTTATTTATTTATTTATTTTATTGGATATTTTATTTACATTTCAGATGCCATTCCCTTTCCCCATTTCTCCTCCCTAGAAAACCCCTATCCCTTGCTCCCTTTTTGCTTTTATACAATTTTTTTAAAAAATGTTAATAAAAGACTTTATAAGTTTGGTAATGCTCAATCAGAAGTGTAACTTAATACCCAACCTAGATATATCAACTATCTTTGACTAGTGGAGACATGTGAACATCTGCCTCCATGTCCCCCCCTCTTTCTCTCTCTTTCTCTCTCTCTCATCACCTAGCTTCTCCTCTCCTTCTTCTCCTCCTCTCCTTACTCCTTCTCTTCCTCTCAGTACTCCTCCCACCTTAGCTCCTCCTACATATCACCCTTTCTGTTAAAATAAAACTTTTCTCTCAAAATACAATTAGAGCATAATTATGCCAACTTGTACCAGTGAGGTAGAAGATAGTCTTAATACCCAGTCCATCATTTTGTTGACTAACCAGAACCTCTGTCATCTCTCCTAACTGAAACACTTAGTTCTGAACCTGGCTTTTTTCTTGGCTTTAGAATGAATTTCAGCTGAAAACCATCCACTCCAATCTTTTCTCTCAAAGTAAATAGCCAGGATTGGCTATGAGACTATAAGTTTTCAACCCTGTCAAAAATCCAGAATGACTGAGTTAACTGAAATTATGGGAAGCACAAAGCATAGCTTCTAAAACTTAGTCAATTTATAGAGACTGCTGAACACCTGGACAATCCCTATACTACAAAACGTTGGAGCATCTGATCTTCAGCCTTCTGGCCCAGGATCATCTGACAGACCTTAGTGATGCAGAATTATTAAGGGCTGATTACTCTGTCTAGGCAGATATAATCAGTCGACCATTCTGCAAGTGCATCCTTTTCTGGACAGTAATTTGTCTGTAGATGGGAAGAGGCAATTCTTGCCTAGTGGCTGTCTCACCATAACTGGAGTAACTCCAAAGATGCTAAATTTCTTCTTAGAATCAAGACAGGAAGCTGTCAGGAGCAGACAGGTCTCTAATCAAAATGAACATTAATACAGAAATGATTGTAACTTCAATTCTGTGAACCTCTGACGTTTCGAAAACCAACTATCCATGTAAGGTAATCTGGACTGTTGTCTGTTAACTCCTCTCAGCTATTTCTAAATAAAATATAGAAAACACTCTAACAATAAACTCAAAGCCACGAATTTGCTATAGGCCCTTAACTCACAGGCTAACCATCTCAAATCAGTTAAAAAAGTTAAAGAAGGACTGAGTCTAAGACTTGTATTCCTAAATGTGTTATACAGGCACAATGCCTATGAGAGTAACAATATTCATCTCACTTTTATATCAATAAGAAGCTCATACCAATGAAAACCTTAAATTTGAAATCAAAGTAAATTTTGTACCATTTAAGAAATTATAACTTCATCTTGATAGTAATTATACAGATTTCTACCAATAGGTTATGGCTATGAAATAAATCCTAGCTAACCCTCCCTGTTCCAACAAAACCACTAATTTCCCTAGAAAGACAGCCCAATATTAACCACCTTAGTCCCCAAGCCCAGGGAATAGGGGCACTAACTCTTCATTAACTTCTTCAAACTGATTACGGGCATTGAGATATTAGAAGAGGGGCGGGGGGAAGAGTAAATTGATAAGCCTCTGATGCTGTGTCTTCACTGCATCCAGATGGAATTCCAGGACATCAGAGGTTTGAGCAGGTCTGCTCAGCTTGCTTGATGAGTATATACACCAAGGCTGTGTATTCTGCAATATACAATTCTCAAAATAAATTTAAGTATCAAGATTTTTTTTTAGAGGGCTGACACTTTATTAAAGATGTTGGTTCTAACAACTTTTCTTTGCTTCCCTTTTTTATTAGATATAATATTTACATTTTGTATTTTATCCCCTTACCTTATTTCCCCCACCACCCAGGAGCCCCTTATCCCATCTCCCCTCCTCCTGCTTCTATGAGGGTGTACCCCCACCTACCCCCCACTCCCACCTCTCCATCCTCAGATTCCTCCCCCACTCAGTGTTCAGCCTTCATAGGACCAAAGATCTCCTCTCCAGCCTATGCCCCACAAGGCCATCCTCCCCTACATATACAGCTGGAGTCATGGGTCCCTCCCTATGTGCTCCTAGGCTGGTGGTTTAGACCCTGGGGAGCTTTGGTTGGTTGGTATTGTTGCTCTCCTCATGGAGCCACCAACCTTTTCAGCTCCTTCAGTCTTCTCTCTAACTTCTCCATTGGGAAACCCTTGATCATATCAATGGTTAGCTGTGAGTATCTGCCTTCCCAGAGTCTGACATACCCAGAAATATAACTTTTTAAGTTAATCAATTACTGTGGCCATATTGAAGAGTGACTACACATACTGGATGCCCCGATAAAGACACAAATCTTTGCCAACAGGACTTTATTATGAACTATTTGGTTTTCTATAGCTGATTTCACTAACATTAAATAGTGCTCAGCTGGCTGCACACTCATCACTGGTGAGCCCAATGCTGCATGCTGTTTTCTACCTTCATTTGGTTAGAATGTAACAGGAAGTGAAAAGAAATGTTGTGGACAGGGATAGCGATAGAGAGACAGAGAAGGGGTCAGAAAGACTGTGGGGAAATGGAGAGAAGCGGGAGAAGGGAAAGAGACAAGGAGAGAGAAAGAGGGAAAGAAAGAAAGGAGAGAGAGAAAGATGAGAGGCAGAAAGAAAGAGAGGCTCTTTTCCACCTGTTTTCATTTTGCTCCTTGTGTGACATTAATGGGAGAGAATAAAGTGTCCCAGTCCCCATTATCACAGTTTTATTTTTATGTGTTGGTGCTTGAGTGTTTTATGTGTTGTTGCATGTGTGTATGCATCTTTCCATGGTGTGTTTGTTTGTGTGTGTGTGTGTGTGTGTGTGTGTGTGTGTGTGTTTAGATGCATGGGTATGTGTTCATAAGTGTGGGTATGCATGCAGAGGCCAGAGGCTAACTTTAGATATTGTTTCTCAGGACTTACTGAATTTGATTTTATGACAGGGTCTTCCTGTAGGCCTGGGGCTTGTAGTTTTGACTTGTCCAAGGATCTACCTGATTGTACCTCTCTAGTGCTGTTATTGCATGTAACCCTTACTGTGCCCAGCCTGTTTGAGTTTTGCATACAGGTTCTGGGGATCAAACTCAGGTCCTCATTGATATACTGCAAATACTTTGGCAGCTGAGATAGCCACCCAGTTCTGTTAAATTTTCTGTCCCTTTTAGTTTACTGATTCCAAGAGGATTTTCAATTTGTTCACTTTTACTTTTGCTTCCTGTTCTAAAGTAGCTTAATGATTCATAAAAAAGGACACAAAACCAAACTATTGCAAGTTGTCATGGTAAATGTGGTGACAACTTCTGCGTGGCATCTATGTAAGGTGGGGCCAAGAACAGGTCTGGAAGTCACTAGGAATTTATAGACCTGGTCTGGGTTTAAAAGGACATCTAACAATTAACAGCCAGTGGTTCAAGCTCTTCAAGCAAGGTGTTGGTGTAGATTGATGGCTTTTTTTTCTTTTTGCAACCAGCTCCTTTCTTCATATGATTTTATAGACTGCTGTGTAGAAGTAAAGCCAGTCATGAAATTCTAAAAGGAAGTCATTTGCAGCTTCTCTCTAGAGAATCCATTGATTTCTCTTAAAGGGGAGCTATGTTCCACCACTAGAGTCATAAGAGCTCTTTTCTCCAGTGTGTTGTTAAAGTGCAGGATTCACTTGGAATCCTTTGTCTCATAAAATCTGTAACTGGGCATGATAACGTCTTCCCTTTCCTTGCTTACTTGTTTACTGGATTTGAGGTAGGACCTGGTGTGCTCTAAATGCCTGTATAAAAAAAAAAAAACAAAAAAGGAACGTGTGCTTTTAGAAGTGGAATGTCCTTGTGCCAGTACCCTGATCCTATCTTTATGAAGCAGCCAAAAAAATATTTATTGAGCATTTGAATGAGCCTTGTGCATAGCTCCTTTCACTCCAAACTGACTTAACCTCCTCTCTCCATAGATGAGTTTCATTCTACTCAGTTGCATGAACTAGATATCCAGGACCTACCCTCCATTTCTTCTTACTTTTACCATCTGTAGATAGGTTAATACTGTTGCAGAGGAAGTTCTTATATCCGTCTACTCAATTAACACTAAACACCCTTGTATTTATATATGTACTCCCAGCAATACATACTTCTGTTAATATATATTACTGAAATAATTTCCTTTGAATTATAGAAATTTTAAATGTATAAAAAGTTATAATAATATAAATAATCTAAAAGTTATAATAGTATAAAAAGTGTAATAAAATAATCATTTTGACAATCTTGCTTCATTATAACAAATACTAACAATTTTACACGGGCTTCAGATTTAACAGAAAACTCAAACAATTGAAGGTTTGTTTAAAATTTCTATTTCCTTTTTTCTATTTCATCATTCACTGGAGACAAGATGCCATGCATGTGTTATACAGTCTTCTAAAGTATGCCTTAAAAGTACATGTTATACATGTATTTACAATTAACACTTGTTATCTTCAATATTAAGAAACAGGGACATGATATACTGTATACAATATTTTAATATATTATATTATATATTATATTATATTATATTATATTATTATATTTATGGTTGTTTTAATGAAATAGTTCTTCACTGTCATCAGGTCCAGGTGAGAGGAGAACAGTACCGGTCCGCTGGTGGGGCTGAGCAGGATGGTGAGAATCAATGGCCCAAAAGAAACACACCTGGCCAGGAGTCTTGTTGAAGCAGGAACTCAACTTTAAAGTATCAGCCTCTCTCTTATATAAACTCAGAGCATATGGAGGAGGAGTTTGGGTGGGGTGAGATGACATAGGGGGCAGGGAAGGGTGATGGAGGGTATGGGGTGACTGACAGGGCCAATGGCAAAGCTCTCCATCAGCAACAGCAGGTCAGAAGCAGGGCCAAACGGGTCTTGTTGAGTCACCCCTGTACAGAAGTGACTTAGATCTCAAAACTTGAGCCAGGTTTAGGTTCTCCCACAAGGCCGCAGAAACTCAAGCCAGGCTCGGGTTTGTCCAAAACAGGGTCAAAATGGGGCCCAACACTTCACCATGTGTCACTATGACTGATTCTCATCTCCTTCCCTTGTTTTTCTGAAATCTTATAGTTCAATAAAAAGACAAGACTCCTTCCTCTGAGATCATGCCAACCCATATCCATGTAAGAAACAATGTTGCCAAGTAGGGTGGGAAGTGAAGTGTGAGTCATTTGTTTCCAATTAATTTTACGAGTTTATCTAAAAATTCAAATGTATTTAATGAAGTAAGAATCTTTTCTCATATCCATACTTGCTAAAGTCTGTGGATTTTGTCAGATACATGGAGTCTATGTATCCATAACTAGTGGCATAAGGAGTAGAGTCACATTACTACAAAAGTCCCTTGTGCTTTTCCTACCCAGCATGCCTCTAGCAACAGCTGTCTTTTTGGTTGGTGTTTATAGTTTGTTTTTCTGAAAATGTTATGTAATTAAATCATATAGAATACAGTCCTTAAGGATTCCTGTACCTTAGCAATTTGTACTTAAGAGTTGGGTACATATTTTTATAGGTCAATACCTTTTTCCATTTCATATCTAGTCATTTATATGATTATATAGACTACTAGTTTTAATAAAATATTAAATATTGTTTTATATATGTTCTACTTTTGAAAAAATTCAAGATGATTTTTTGAAAAATTTTTTGAAAAAATTCAAGATGATCTCTAAAATTTGAAAAATATACTTATGATTTTGGGGCCTACTTTTAAATAGTATTTCTCAGGGGGTGTAGGTACCATCTAAAGTATTCCTAGTTATTTTCTCTTTTTGTCTGACTTTGATCCCATTTATTTCACATACATATAAGCTGAAATCACCCCAAACTTGTAGCTATTCTTTGTTTACACAGTTAAAATAATGAGAAAAAAGCCTTTTAATTACAGGTATTAAGCTCTTCTATACCTTTTCTTTCTTTATCTCTATAACAGTTTCTGATCTGTTAACTTTTTCATTTTTTTTTTTTTATTTTTGAGAGTAAAATATACTTAAATCATTTCTCCTTTCTCTTTGCCTCCCTGGAGACTTTCTTATATATCCCTCTATGCTTTCTTTCAAATTCATGGCCTGCTTCTTCAATAATTGTTATTGAATGCATATATGTATTTATGTATACTTATGTGTCTCTAAATATAACCTGCTATTTGTTTAATGTTGTCTGTCTGTCTGTCTGTCTTGTTTCTATCAAGGCATTTGCCAACCACACTATTATTACCTATCAGCTATAAAAGCTAGGACCATAAAAGCTAGGCAATAATGATGAAAGTTCCAGGTTCAAACAAACTTAATTTCATTATTTAATAAGATCCATATATGTGGTGTTGTCAGCCATTGGGTCTTACCATTCAGTTCTGGATTGCAATCAGTAGCAAAGGCAATAACCTAAAATATTTGAGGTCTAGTGGTACCTGTCTGGCCAACAATTCCAAAGAGAGTAACTCCTTCCTTGTAGGTTTTTTTTTATATATATATGTTAGATTTTGTTGTCTAGTGAGGCATCTGTTACAGCTTAAATTCATTTAAAATTTTTGTTTTAGTATATATACCACCAGAGAAAGAGAGAAAGTAAGAGAGAAAGTAAGAGAGAGAGAAAGAGAGAGAGAGAAAGAGAGAGAGAGAGAGAGAGAGAGAGAGAGAGAGAGAGAGGAAGGAGACAGAAACAGAGACAGAGAGACAGAGACATAGGTAAAGTCAGAGAGAGATGGAGAGAACATCTATTGCTGTAGGTCTTGATTCAGCTTTTCCCAAGGAACTTCAGTTCTGCTCATTCTTCTACCTTACCTTCTCCTCCACAACACAGTTTGACCCATCCTGATCTGTTGTTTGTTCTATCCCTTTCTATCAGAGCTTTCCATCTGCTCTCCCTTAAGAGCACTCTCTCATGATTATCAAGGGATTATGATGTGGTTTTTTTTTAAACCTTTAAAATAATTGTTTATTATTTCCTTCTTTTTATTTAATCTTTTATTTATTTACTTACTTATTTATTTACACTCCAGATTTTATTCCCCTCACGGTTCACCCTCTGATTGTTTCATAGCCCATACCTCCTCCTTGCCCCACTATCTCCATAAGAATGTCCCCACCCACACCCTTCACCCAACCAGACCTCTAAACTCCCTGTGGCCTTCAGTCTCTTGAAGGTTAGGTGCATCTTCTCAGACTAAACCTAGACCCAGCAGTCCTCTGCTGTATATGTGTTGGGGGTCTCATGGGGTATCTCATGGGGGTCTCAGCTGGTGTATGCTGCCTGGTTGGTGGTCCAGTATTTAAGAAATCTCAGGGGTCCAGGTTAATTGAGACTGCTGGTCCCTCCTACAGGGTTGTCCTTAGCTTCTTCCAGTTTTCTTATAATTCAACCATAGGGGTTAGCAGCTCCTGTTCATTGGCTGGGTACAAATATTTATACCAGACTCTTTCAGCTGCTTGTTGGGTCTTTTGGATTGCATTCATGATAGCTCCCTTTATGTGAGCACTTCATAGCCTCAGTAATAATAATTTCAGACCTTTGGACCTCCCCATGAGCTGGATCTCACTTTGGGCCTGTCACTGAACCTTCTTTTCCTCAGAGTCCTCTCCATTTCCATCCCTGCAGTTCTTTCAGACAGGAACAATTCTGGGTCAGAGTTTTGACTGTGGGATGGCAACCCCATCCCTCTCTTGATGCACTGTCTTCCTGCTGGAGGTGGGCTCTATAAGTTCCTTCTCCCTACTGTTGGGCATTTCATCTAAGGTCCCTTTTTTTTTGAGTCCTGAGAATCTCTCACCTCCCAGGTCTCTGGTGCATTCTGGAGGGTCCCCCAACCTCCTACCTCTGGAGGTTGCCCATTTTCATTTTCTTCTGCTAGCCCTCAGGGCTTCAGTTCTTTTCCCTCACCCAATACTAGGTCAGGTTCCTCTCTTTCCCACCCTTCCTCCCCTCTGTCCACTTTTCCTCCAAGGTCCTCTCTCTCTTCCCCCTTGTGATTGCTTTCTTCTCCCTCCCAAGTGGGACTGAGGCATTCTCACTTGGGCCCTTCAGCTTGTTGACTTTTTTGAGTTCTGTGGACTGTATCTTGGGTATTCTGCATTTTTTTAAACCAATATCCACTCATTAGTGAGTACATACCATGCATGTCTTTTTGGGACTGAGTTACCTCACTCAGGATAATATTTTCTAGTTTTATCCATTTGCTTGGAAAACTCAGAATGTCCCCATTCTTCACAGCTGAGTAGTATTCCGTTGTGTAAATGATCCACATTTTCTGCATCCACTCTTCTGTCATGGGACATCTTAGATGTGGTTTTATTTTTTTAATAGTGAAGGTACCATGCTATCTTCTGTTATTTTTTATTTAAAAATTTGTAGTTGTATATGAGTTTTGTCTGCATGAAGATCTATACACCATGTACATGCAATGGCTGTGGAGGCCAGGAGAAGGCATCAGATCCCCAGGGACTAGAATTCAGACATTTATGAGCCACCATGCAGGTGCTCGAGTCAACCCATGTCCTCTGAAAGACAATCTGGCACTCTTAATCACTGATGCATCTCTCTAATACACATGTTTTTCTTTTACTAGCACTAGGGTAATAAATTGCATTTAATTATAAATTTTATTGGTTCAGAAAGGCCTAGAATAGTAGTAGTATATAACTTTGGGTGAGTCTATAAGGGCATTTCTAGAGATGATTAAATTATGAACAATGTGAGCTAGTGAATACTTTCATCTCTCGATGGACTCAGTACTATGAGAGTATTGGGAAATTTTAAAAATAGAAGCTCATGTCAAATTAAAGAAATTAGGACACTGAGGGTAAGTCTACAGGGCCTGTATCTTGCGCTGGTCCATTTCTTCTCTGGGCTTCTTCCTGTCCATCATAGCCTTCTGGATGATACTTCATAGAATGACTATTTAATTATGTGTTTGGCTTTTTTCCTTGGCATTTGAACTTCTATTTTTGATATGGGAACTGGGCAGTTAGGATCTAGATGATGGTCTTGAGGGCTTGGGTTGACACTGAGACCCAGTCTAACATCTTGGATTTAGAACATGTGTCCTAGATTGTTCTCTCTGCAAAATTGTATGAGATTTTACTTCATTCATACAAAGGTAGATAATTTTAGATCTCTGTAGAACATGACATGAAAGGCAAATCATATAGTAACCAGGAAATAGGAATGAGAAAACTAGAAGCAGAATTTCTTAGATAAGAGAAGAGGGTCCCCTCAAATATCTCCTGTCTTCATTCTCCTATCAATGCCAAGGACTGTTAGCATGGATTTTTCACCTAGTCCACACAACTAAGAGGTCAGTCATTCTTCATGTTCTTTGCTGGGCGAACATTTCAACAATTTACCTGACCTTTCTTTTTAAAGAAAGATTTAGCCAGAACTGACATCTGAATGGGTGGTCTCTGATGCACAGGAATCTAGTTAAAGGCTCCCCTGGAACTTTGTACCTCTTTAAAGACAAGGGGGTCTTAACCTCACTCTCAATTTATATATCAATCTATTACCTTGTATGAAGATTAAACTCATTGTAATAGAAGGCAAAAAATTTCTTTGTTTTATTCCTGATGGAGAGAGCTAATGCATTTGAATATTTTTCTGATGTCATGGATGTAAGATTAATGCTGATGTAAGCCAGTGTGCGATCTGTCTGCTGTGTCTCCTTGTGTCTCTAAAAAGTCAATAGAGCCACTCGTTGTTAATTGAAATCTGCTTGCTGATGGAGTCTTTCTGTGGAAATGAAAGGTGGTTGCCACAATGTGTTAGGAGTTAAATTAATCCTCCAGGAGTGAGCCTGTCCCAATTACTCCCCTCAGCAACACTGGGCTTGATTTTGCTGACATTGGCCTTACAGGTAGAGCTCAACATGCAACTTGGCTATTATTTTCATGAATTACCTTAAAATTATTTAGCATGCCATTATGAAATTTTTCTTGATGTTAAACTGTTATTTCTTATGCACAATGCTTATTTGAAAGTGTTCTTGTCAAATATCCCTCATTGATAAGAAGCCAAGATACAGTCACCATCATCGATTCATGGGAATTTCTTTTGTCTTCGGTTTGTAGTTTTTCTTAGAAATTCACCTCCCCTACCAGTCCAAGTTCTCTCTCTCAGTTCTTTCTCCTTCCATCCTTCCCAGACTTAATCCTTCCTTTTCTCCTCCCCAACCCTTCTCCCTTCCCTAGATCCCTCCCTTCATCCACTCTCTGTTGTCCATTTTATTTCCCCTTCCAAGTGAGATTCAAGCTTCCTTCCTTAGGTCTTTCTTGTTACTTTGCTTCTTTGGGTCTGTGGATTGTAGCATGGTTATTATGTACTTTATGGGAAATATCTACTTAAAAGTGAGTACATACCATGCATGTGTTTCTGAGTTTGGATTACCTTACTTATGATAATATTTTTTTTTAGTTCCATTCATTTGCCTACAAGTTTCATGACTTCAAAAGCTGAGTAATATTCCATTGTGTAAATGTACCACATTTTCTTTATTTATTCTTCCATCGAGGGACATCTAGGTTGTTTCCAGTTTCTGGCTATTATGAATAAAGCTTCTATGAATACAGTTGAGTAAGTGTCCTTGTGGTATGGTGGATCATAGTTTGATTATATGCCTCCAAGTGGTAAGACTGGATCCTGAAGTTTTCCCAATTTTGGGGAAAATTCCAAATTGATTTTGCAAAGGGGTCATATATGGAGAAACCTTAAGGTCAGAGTCTACTATGCCCAGATAGCTCCCGTAAGCTTAGTGCAAAATGGAGGACTCCTTTTACTAGCAGGGTTTCCCCTTCTCTGAACCTGATCCCTCCATACTCTCTTTCCAAGAAAAGTCACATAGGCCTTGGCAATCCTGTAAGTTCAACTTTCTCTTTCCTGATAAGAATTGCCCCAGTAAGTACCTGGGATTCCTGGAACTGCATCTCCATACAAATGAGGCATTTACAGTACCTTAACTTCTATCCAGTGATTTTGACATCCACCCTGAAAACTCTTTCCCACTCTGCAAAGTTCACATACAGGCCTTGGTCACCCCCCCATGTAAAGAGTATGTACATAAGATGTTTCATTGAATATTGTCTAAAAGAGCTGTAAAGATAAAATCCTCAGAGGAGACTCATGTTCCCCTATTCACTGACTGACTTCCCCATTCTGGATTTCATTTTATCCTTCCCTACTTGATGCACAGCAGCACCTGCACACCTCAAAGGAAGAATCAGAAGACGGAACCACAGTTCTACAAGGTTGCACTCCCATAAGCAATGGAGGAATGTTCCCATTGCTCCACATCCTCACTGTCATGAGCTGCTGCTTTGCTGCTTGAGGTTTTGATCATAACTATTCTGATAGGTTGCTCGGATAGAATCTCAGAGTCTTTTTGATTTGCATTTCCCTGGTAACTAAAGATGTTGAACGTTTCTTCAAGTGCTTCTTGGCCATTAGAGATTTCTCTTTTGAGAATTCTTTATGTAGCACTACAAACCCAGTATTAGAATCCTATCAAAAGGGGATATGAAACCTGAAACAGTCAGACAAGACTTCCAGTGGAAGGATGGAGACATCAAACCACCCACAAACCTTTTGACGCACAATTTGCTCTGCTTAGAAGATGTGCAGGGATAAAGACGGAACAGAAATTGAGGGAATCACTAGCCAGTGACTGGCCCAAATTGAGACCCATGCCAGGAATGAGAACCTACTACAATGAATGATATTCTCCTACCCACACACCTATGAACACTTGAGTTTTGACAAAAAAAAAAAAAGGCAAAATCATACAAAGGAAAAAGCAAGCATCTCTAACAAATGGTGCTGGTTTAATTGGATGTCTGCACAAAGAAGAATGAAAATAGATTCATATTTATCACCCTGCACAAACTCAAGTCCATGTGGATCAAAGACCTTAACATAAAACTGGGCACACTATATCTGATAAGAGAGAAAACCTTGAATGCATTGGCACAGGGGACAACTTCCTGAACAGAACATCAATAGCTCAAGCACTAAGACAAACAGTTAATAAATGGGACCTCATGAAACTAAAAAACTCCTGTAAAGCAAAGGATACTATCAATGGGACAAAATGTCAGCCTATAGAATGGGAAAAGATCTTCACCAGCCCTACAGCTGACAAAGGACTAAAATCCAAAATATATAAATAACTTAAGAAATTAGATACAAACAAACCAAATGAGTCAATTAAAAATGAGGTATAGATTAAACAGGGAATTTTCAACAAAGAAATCTCGAACAGCTGAGAGGCACTTAAATAAGTGCTCAACATTTTAGTCATCATGGAATGCAAATCAAAATGTCTCTGAGATTTCATCTTATATCAGTCAGAATGACTAATGTCAAAAATTCAAGAGAGAGTACATGCTGGTGAGGACATAAAGCAAGGGAAACACTCCTCCACTGCTGGTTGGATCGCAACCTTTTACAGCCACTTTGGGAATCAGTTTCTCAGATTATTGGGAATAGTTCTACTTGAAGAACCTGCTATACCACTCTTGGCCATATACCCAAAAGATGCTCTATCATACCACAAGGACAGTTGTGTAAGTGTGTTCATAACAGCTTTCTTCGTAGCTAGGAACCAAAAAAAACTTAGATGTCCTTTAACCAAAGAATTGATAGAGAAACTGTGATACATTTACACAGTGAAATGCTACCCAGCTATTAAAAGCAAAGACATCATTAAATTTGCAGGCAAATGGATGGAACTAGGAAATATCATCCTGAGTGAGGTATCCCACATACAAGGTATATATACTCACTTATAAATTGATATTAACCATAAAGTATAAGATAACCATGTTACAATCCATAGACACAAAGAAGCTAAATAATGGGGACATCCTAAGGGAAGATGCTTGAATCTCACTCAGAAGGGGATACATAATAGTCATAGGAAGAGGTGGATGGAGAGATGGAACTGGGTGGAAGAGAGTATGGGGAGGAGAATTGGTGTGGGGATCAGGTGTGGGTAGGGAGGTGGCTTAAACAGAGAATGGAAATTGTTGGGGGTGGCATCTCAGAGATGAGCTGGAGACTAGGATTATGGAGGCTATAGGTGTCTGTGGGGATGACCCTAGCTGAGACTCCTAGCAACAGGGGATAGGAAACCTGAAATGGCTAACTCCTGAGTTCCAGTGGAGTGATGGGGACACCAACCAAGCCACAAAACCTTTGACAAGGCTTCCAATGGAAGGATGGATAGACCAACCCACCCACAACCACATAACTTTTGACCCAAAATTTGGCCTGCCTACGAGATGTGCAGTGAGTAAGATAGAGCAGAAATTGAGGAAATGGCCAAGTAATGACTGGCCCAACTTGTGATTTATCCATGAGAGAGAGCCAACCTCTGACAGTATTAATGATATTTTTCTATACTTTCACACAGGAGCCTACTGACACTGTTCTTTGTGAGGCTTCACTCAGCAGCTGATGGATATAGAGGCCCACAACCAAACATGAGGTGGAGCTCAAGGAATCTTGTGGAAGAGTAGTGTGAAGGATTAAAGGAGCCAGAAAGATCAAGGATACCATAAGAAAACATACAGAATCAACTAACCTGTGTCCATATGGCTCACAGAAACTGAACCACCAACAAGGGAACATGCATGGGATGAGTCTAGACCCCTACACATACATAATCAATACACAGCTTGTTCTTTATGTGGGGCCACTAATAACTGGAGCAGGAGTTACTCGGACACCAAACACCGTTGTCTGCATTTAGATTCTTTTCACCTAACTGGGCTGCCTTGTCTAGGCTCAATAGGAGAAGATGTGCTTAGTCCTACTGCAACTGGATATGAAAAGATAAGTTGACATTCATCTGGGTCTCAACTTCTCTGAGGAAAAAGAGAGAGGAGGATGGGGCTAAGGGAGGTGAGAGGGAGGGGCTAAGGTGTGAGAAGTGAGGGGAAGCTGCAATAGGGATATAAAGTAAATTAATTAATTAATTAAAAAAGAAAATGTTCTTAAATTAAATGGAAAGGACAATGGCTAGTCACATATTAAACTCTTTCTGTCTAATATATGCCACCCTCATATATAGTTTCAGCCTTGGCTATCAAATGCAATCAGAGAGATTATTGACAGCAACAAAGTATAAACCTTTTCCGGAAGAACTATTTGTACTTCAGTTATTGTAGCAACAGTGACTAGACAGATAATTTACTTCACATATCACAACTCAGCCATTGTCTTGGCCATTAAATAAATGTTTTCATGTTTGGAGTAGATATTGCCAATATTTTCTCTACATATATTTAAAAAAAATATGTCGAGTTAAAAGATCTTTCCAGTTTCACACTGCAAATTAATTTCAAAATGATGGAGTAGTCCAATTCCAGAACCAGGTTGCCACATGAAATAAAGGGTGCCTCATTTAAATATAAGCTTTAGATAAAAAATTAAGATATAATGTTAGTATACAAAACTGCCAAACTTTATAGGGGAAATATAGACTGAAATTCAACTTACCTGGGTGTTTTATGAAAGTTATTGTGTTTGTGTTGTTGTTGTTTGGTGTATGCTAATAGCCTTTGTAGAATCTGCTATCTCCCCACCCTGGAGCTCTCTGCAGATTTTGAGTGCTCACACACTCAGGATATCACCATCACCATCATGACCAAGACACTAACCATGCAAGCCTCATTCTCTCTCTTTTTCTCTCTCTCTTTTTTTTTACACTCCAGATTTTGTCCTTCTCCCCATCAACCCTCTGACTGATCCACATCCTGTATCTCCTCTAGCTCCCACTCCTGTCTTCACAAGAATGATGTCCCCACCCCCCAGCCCCTCCACCCCCTACTCCACCAGACCTCCCCTCTCCCTGGGGCCTCCAGTCTCTTGAGGGTTAGCTGCATCTTCTCTGACTGAACCTAGACCTGGCAGTCCTCTGTTGTATATGTGTTGGGGCCCTCATATCAGCTGGTGTATGCTGCCTGGTTGGTGGTCCAGTGTCTGAGAGACCTCGGGAGTCCAGGTTAATTGAGACTGCTGGTCCTCCTACAGGGCTGCCCTTCTCCTCACTTTCTTCCAGCTTTTCCCTAATTCAGCCACAGGGGTCAGCAGCTTCTAGCCATTGGTTGGGTGTAAATATCTGCATCTGACTGTTTCAGCTGCTTGTTGAGTCTTTCAGAGGGCAGTCATGATAGGCCCCTTTTTGTGAGCACTCCATAGCCTCAGTAATAGTATCAGGCCTTGGAGCCTCCCCTTGAGCTGGATCCTACTTTGGGCCTGTAGATGTCCCTGTCCCTGTCCCTGTCCCTGTCCCTGTCCCTGTCCCTGTCCCTGTCCCTGTCCCTGTCCCTCTCCCTCTCCCTCTCTCTGTCCCTCTCCCTCTCCTCTCTCTCCCTCTCCTTCTCTGTCTCCCTCCCTCTCCCTTTTCCTCAGGCTCTTCTCCATTTTTGTCCCTACAGTTCTTTCAGACAGGAACAATTATGGGTCAGAGTTTTTGACTGTGGAATGGCAACTCCCTCCCTCATTTGATGCTGTGTTTTTCTGCTGGAGGTTGGCTCTACAAGTTCCCTCTCCCTTCCATGGGGCATTTCATCTAAGGTCTCTCCCTTTGAGTCCTGAAGTAAACCTATTTTTTAAACAGCATTTATTTTTGTAGTATCCATGAACAGATGAGGATCCTGGAGCCCTAGAGGAGAAGCACCATTTAGAGTGATGAATAGTGCTGATGAGGGGTAGAGTCGTTCCTTTCATTCCATCCTTAGAGAAAATTACTTATCTGGTTAATTCAGATTCTAGATTAGGATCCTTCATAGGAAGTACCTTCAAACATATCAAGGGACATTGTGTAAGAGTCTTATAGTGTTTTCCCAGAAGAGATTCACTGTTGTACTTATTCATACCAAATTCTAGTTGTTGATATTGGGATGAAGTTGAAACACAGCAAGCATGTTATTCAGAAGAATAATCTTTTATTCAATACACACATGCATACAGAGAGAGAGAGAAAAAGAGAGAGAGAGAAAGGGAGAGGGAGAGGGAGGGAGACAGAGAGGGAGAAGGAGAGGGAGAAGGAGAGAGAGAGGGTGAGGGAGAGGGAGAGGGACAGGGACAGGGACAGGGACAGGGACAGGGACAGGGACAGGGACAGGGAGAGGGAGAGAGAGGTACATTGATAATTTTTGTTTTGGTCTGGAGTTGGTTGTCTGCTTGACCATCATGTGCTAGTACTGAAGTGTTAGCACTTGAATGTGGAAAAATTGCTCCTGTCTAAAAGAAATGCAGAGACAAAAATGGAACAGAGGCTGAATGAATGACCAACCAGTGACAGACCCAATTTGGGATTCATCCCATGAGCAGGCACCAACCTCCAACACTGTTACTGATGCTATGTTTGCTTACAGACTGTAGCCTAACATGGCTCTCCTATGAGAGGCTCTACCAGCAGCTGACTGAGACAGATGTAGATACTCACAGGCAAAAATTGGACTGAGGTCAGAGATCGAGATCTCTATGAAAGAGTTAGCAGAAGGATTGAAGGAACCAAAAGACATTGCAAACTTATAGAAATACCAACAGTGTCAACTAATCTGGACCACTGGGAGTTTCCAGAAACTGAGTCACCAATCAAAGAACATGCACAGGCTGGTCCAAGAGCCCTGGCAAATATGTAACAGAAGGATGCCTTGCCTGGCTTCTCAGTGGAAGAGGATGTGTCTAGTCCTGTAAAGACTTGATATCACAGAGTGGGGGCATGCCTGGGGCAGAACACCCTCTCAAAGGCGAAGGGAAGGAAGGATAGAGAAAGAACTGTGAGAAGGGCCAGGAGGTAGGATAAGATTTAGGATATAGATAAATAAAATAATTAATTAATAAAAATGAAACAAACTAAGAAAAGAACTTATAGGTGGAAATCTCTAGTGGAAGCAGTTAGGTCATTTGGAGATCTGTCCAAACAAGGAATTAATATAATTCTGCCTGGCTGCAGTTAGCTTCCCTGAAAATAGCGTATCATGAAAGGAGTATTTATTTCTGGTCCTCTGAGCGTTTATTTATTTCCTATCTTACTAAATTCTTTCTCTTTCTCTGTCTTTATCCATATCATATTGCTACTTTCCAGGTTCTGATGTAGCCAGAGTTCTTAACCATAGCCCAGTAGATACTGGGGACATTATCTTGATTCTCTAATTTTCATTTTTTAATAATGTATATATAGGCCATCAATATTGGTGCAGCAATAGAAACCTGACTAATACAGACTTGTTATGTTACAAAATACCTGTGAAAGTAGTTAAGTAACAAGAAAAATCACAGCTAGCATGGAATGCTGAATTAGTGAAGAGTTTTGTTCTGTATTTGATACTTTTCTTCATCTGTTGACTTTGTATTATAGAGATTAAGACATCAGCTAGGCTGTTAGGATTATTAAGTCTTTAGGAAAGGCTTTCTTTACATTTTTATTATTATATTTTCTATAAAGTATGAGGGTCTCTGTCCTGATGCTTCCCTTTTCCTCATTAGGCCATAGTTCCTGACTTGAGAGGGTCTGGTTGCAATATTTCATTACTGATGACTTTTGTAATGACTATGTTGATGACATTCTGGAATCCATCTTTATTTTATTCTTGTTGCCAATTAAGTCCTTTAATTGGGCTGCTTACAGGAGACAGTGGAGCCACATTCTTTAGGTGGGAGTGGAGGTGGGAATTGTATCTAATACGTCACTCATCATTCTGTGGTATTCAGTATAGAACTAAGTAGTAGAGAAAACCTAGTGGCTTTCATCAAAGCAGAAGGATTAAGGCTGAAGAACAGAGGCATTTCCTTAGAAACCAGGCAACATTAATCTCTGCATGTGGTATTGTAACATTTACTGTATAAGGAGTCATGATCCAAAGAATGCAGGCAATGCCCTGAAAGTGAAGAAGCCAAGAAAACAGACTCCGTTCTGATCTCTTGAACCATGCAAGAAGAAAGATGTGGATGAAGACACAACATTTATGGTAACTTGTTAGAGAAAACACTAGACACTAATATCCCATCCAGTGAGATCATTTTAAATGATACTATACATAATCTTCTCCTCATGTCTTGAGGAACATCTAGAAGCTCTTCTATGCTCTGCAGCACAAAACTCTCCATAGACCTGCTGGTGTCAGTCCTATGCACAATAAGCACTATCTCTGGATCTCCAGCACTTTTCTGTTACCTGATGCATAAGTGCAAATAGGGATTTTCTCTGCTGTTTTAGATAGGTTGGGGAATGAATAGGAGTCTAAGAATGATATAGGCATTCATAAACTACAGCATCAATAAGGTCTTGAAGGAACACAGGTCTGAGTTCCTGATTAGTCATGTGACATTTGGAAAGTGTGCAGATTCTTCTCCACCTCAGTTTCTGTACTATGTTCACTAAATCACCTACTATTCATGGTAGTTGTAAAATTTAAGACCATATGGAAATATCTTAATCTTCCTTGGGGATCTAGGAGGGAAACATGATAGAGTCTTGGGTTCTTATGAAATTGGATACTTTTACTCATTATTGTATCTGCTCATTGTCACAGTAGTGATTTGGTGACACTTACTTACTTAAGAGGTACTCAATGAAAGCTGAATGTCTGTGAGAGATGGTAACAGCCAGTGCTTGAAGGATACACAGTGAGTGGCTGGCTATGCCTTTACATTGTCTTCATTTAGGTTTTGTTGGGTGCTGGAGTTGCATCCGAATGTCTGATAATAAATAATCTTCATGAACAGGTTTGACATATACTATCTAGGCAGTGGGATATGTTCCCACCCCAGGGGTCAGCTACTTAAAGCCAACAGCACTATTGTGAAATCACCCAGCTGCATTTCAGATTTCTTCAGTGCCAGTACTTCAAATGCATGGGAGAGTGATGGGCTCTGGGCTCTCTGTGCTGCCTTCTCTATTATCACATGTTATGATAAGTCTCTTAATATCTTTGAAAATGTGAGCTATGACTCAATTCTGAAACATGCAGAAAAAAGAAAAAAAAAAGACAAGAGGGAGCAAATGCCCTTCTAATACCCGCCCCGCAGAAGTAGAAGATCTATGTTGGAAAGAGGAGACATGGCAAAGGGAAGAAGCAGAGAAATGCAAATATTTTACCCATGAAGTTGTAAACACTTGTTTCCTGGTCTCTTTTTGTGGACAGTTTTAGTTCCGCTTACTTGGTATACTGCCTGTGTTGCATGCCAAAGTAACTCCTGTTTCTTCTTCAATTATCATCCTTTCCTGGTCATAAACATTGAGTTTAGGAGTCTTCATTAGTTACTTTTCTATTGCTTTCATAACACATCATGGCAAAGGCAACTCAGAATAACAGGCTTATTTGGCTTACAGCTCCAGAGGGCTAGAATGGCTGGTGGAGTGGATGCGGCATATAGCAGGCAATGGATATTGAAAGCAGAAGCTGAGGGCTCACATCTTGAACAATCTTGAAACAGAGTAATCACACAGGAAATGGTATGATGCTTTGAAATCTGAAAGCCAGCCTCAGTGACATATCTTTTTTAATGGCCACACCTCCTAAGCCTCCCAAACAGCATCATCAAATGGGGACCTAATATTCAAATGCCCCCAAGATTATGTGGTGGGATCTCATTCAAACTACCACAGAATCTCTCCAATGTCATCTGTGGTTCTGTACTCTTTGCTCTAGGGCTTAGGATAGTTTGTAGATATGCCTGTCCTCTTCCAAAGATCTTGAATATTCTAGAGAGATAACTTTTCTTACCATCTTTACTCTTCAGTGGCCAAATTGAGAATTAAATCATGCACTGTAGAGTGAATCTTTTAAAAGTTTTGGTAATAGCAACAATATAACTACTCATAGCTTGGAATGATAGCATCAATTTGGTCATTTCCTAATGGAGCTACTATGCTAGGACCAAAATGGAATGAAATATTAGTAGCAGACTACCAACTTATACTTGTTACAATTGACAGTTTTTCATTTGTTCCCAAATTTTAACACAAGTAACATCTTAAAGCCTCCTCTTTGTTCATTTGTACATTCTTTCCTGCACTTAACACATTAGCAATGGTTTATTGGCTGCTAAAATTGGGTTTGTACTGGTAAATGATGAAGTATTGTTTCCTCTGTAATAGACTTACAGGATAGAAGTAGTCAACAAATACTACAAATACATAATTGTAAATTTGTAAATTTTGAATTGAAGTATGTTTTTTAGGAAGCAAGAGAAAAAGCGTAACTGAACACTGTAAAGAGAAGTACTGGTTCAGATTCAGAATGTATAGGGTTCAAAATCAAGTTCTCTTTTCTATTAGAAACATCAGCACAGAAAGTCAAACTCTCAGACTTACTTCAATTTTCTGTCACATGGAGGAGCCATCACTGTCTGTTTTATAGGCCTAGTATATTATTCCACTAAATTACCTGTGTTAGTCACCAAAAGTTGCTAAGATGACCTTGATATTATCTTTTAACGTAGCTGTGCATTTGCACACGTTATAAGAGATAATCCCTACATTTCTGTAGTGAGAAGATAGATTGTACTTTTATACTTAGGAGAAGTATATCAGTGGTTTACAGAGAATACATTTGTGATGCAAGGAGTCAAAGAAAACATTGTTGCCATGCAGGTGACATTTAATGCAGTGACTTATGCAATGCTGTTGGTGAGATGTGCATGGGACAGATGGTACACAGGTTCTCAGTAAGGTGAAGCTTCAGAATCCATTCCATTCTAATATGGCTTAGATATGAGGAGTCACTGGGCTCTAACCTTTGTTATTGCTACCATAGTCCTCATTGAAAAGACCCATTTGCAAGGATGAAAAGTATAGCATCAAGGCTGTTACTAATTCAAGACAATCAAGTGGCCTAGCTGGGCTCTAAATGTGTGTGGCTAGGAAGCTCATGGTTTAAATGCTATCTAAGAAGCATTAACTCAGAAAATCCAAAATTAATAGTATGTGGATATTATATAAATATGCAGAATATCTTCCATAGTCTTGCCATCTGGCAGAAAATGTCTAAGTATTTTATATAAATCAATTCCTTTGGCCCTTATCAAACTCTATGAGCTGTATAATTGTGATTAAGTAATATATAGTGAATAATGTTCGTGACTAGTATGTAATGTTGGTGAGTGTCACACATTTGCCATCTGACCCTGGGGTCCGCCACTGTATCCTTCATAGAACAAGTTACAAAAGTCAAGACACAGGCAGAGGATAGGATGTGACCTTTATGATCTATCTAGACATAAAGACTAAATCCAGTGACCTATAATTTAACCTGTAGTAGTTCATTACAGCATTTCATTTCATAGAGCATGAAGAAACAGACGATTTGCGTTTTTTCACAACACTGAGTAAAATCGGAAATCTATAAAACTATACTTTTGATTTGGATATTTTATGTTCCTCTCTGTCTTTATTTCCATTGCCTGATTTTGTATTTTACAAAGAAGAGCTTAATCACAGTTACTGTCTGCTTAGCTGTGCTTTGGAAAAGTCTAAAATACTCCTCTCAGTTTCCATGTAATGATGGGCATGGTCACCAAGCTTTGAGCCATTTATCTTGGTGAAAAGTTTTCCTAATTTCACTTGTTTCGAGTACAATTTTTTAAAAGATTTATTTATTTATTTGTTTGTTTACTTAATGTATATGGGGTCTTTGTCTTCATGAACAATGTAAAGAGGAGTCATATCCCTTTATAGATGGTCGTGAGCCACCATGTAGTGTGAACCAGCACATGGTTGCTGGTAATTGGCCTCAGTTCCTCTGGAAGAGCATCTTATGCTTTTAATCACTGAGCCATTTTTCAGCCCCTTGACTATTATATTTATAAAGTTCATCTTGCCTCTTTTTCCCCCAGCTTATTGTGTTATTCTTGGTTAAAAGCAGCATTAAATAGAAACAAGTGAATTGATGTGTGACCTCTTTGGGCTGGCAAAATGTTTCACTGAACAGATTGTGCCCTACTCTGAACGGAAGACACCACTGGCCTTGCCTATGATATGTGTGACATGACTTTTGAGTTGTGCAAAGTACAATGTCTATTCAGGGGCTTGTGTGAATACTGAAGAATGTATGATTATGGATGTTACCTGTATGTGAAAATGTCAGGGTGAGTAGGAGTTGTATCTAAGCATCCATGATTATGTGTGTGTGTGTGTGTGTGTGTGTGTGTGTGTGTGTGTGTGTGTGTGAAGTAGATATTTGGTGCTATACTTGTGACATAGAGTAGAGGAGATTTAGCAATCTTAATTTCCATAAGGTAGATGAGACTCTAGCCAGGGCAGTCACACATTTCTTTTATTAAGTGAGCACTCACCATGCAGACTTAGATATTGTTGGCAAAAGACAACATGTGAATACTTGCTGGTTATGTTAAGTTCTTCTATTTTTTTTCAAAGAAAGTTTCTTTTAAGTTAAGAAGCATGGTTTTAACTCCTCCTGTATAGAAGAATATTTAATGGAAGCTTTAGTTCTGAGTTTCATACCTATATTTCTGAAAATCATTAGGTAAGTTCTTTCCTGTATAGGAATGGAGTCCTTCACATATGACTTCTTATTTAGCTAGCTTCTTTTAGTTGACATGTGTTTTGGGTACTTCCAGGGTATATAATACACAAATAAACCTGTTTCATTGTTGAATAATGGTGCAATGTATTTTTAAATTACACATTGTTTTTTTCCCCAATTGATAAGCATTTAGATTATTTACAGTTTGGGATTGACTATCATATTTGGTATAACATAGATTTTTACTCTATATTGATTACATAGATACACATGACTATGACTATGACTTATGAGCCATTTGGTAATTTTCTAATAATTTTTTTTAGCTGTGAGCATACACTACACAACTCACCATTTAAATATGTAATAAAAAAACAGTTAAGTTTATGTTTCTAAGAAACTTCCAAATGATTCCCAAAAAGAACATGTCGTTATTATTTTTTACTAATAGATAAGAATGTCCCTTCTTCATTTCATTGCAAATATCTACTAATGCTGGCCTTTTGATAGCAGTCATTATATTATTCAGGACGCACAAAAGCATTCTGTTGCAACTTTGATTCCCATTTCCTATTGATTAGCGATATTCAGTATCTTTCTACATGCTGTACCTTTGTGAATTATCACAGGCAAAGTGTCTCCTTATATATTTTATCTCTTATAAAACTAATTTTTAGATGTGAATGTTTTCTATATATTATGTGAATACATGTAGGCAGAAAAATGTTGCAATACCTCTTTGGTATTATCTAATAAGTTGAACACACATATATAAGATCCAGATTCTTTTAAAGTTATTTTCTTCTAAGTGTGTACTTTCATGTAGCACAGAGGTAAGTTTGTGGCTGAACTATGTGTGGGATCTAAGATGGAAACACTACAAATAGCCACTCATCATGTGGTAGATAATACATTTTGCTATATACACATATAATACATATGTACCCAAGAAAGAGAAAAGTAGGTTTGTGGTTGATCTATATGTGGGATCCAAGATGGGAACACCTCAAATATGCATCTATCAGTAGGGTAGATGAATACATTTGGACTCATATTAAAAAGTTGAATTGCACATTTATGAATGTATCCATCCCACTAAGGCCACAAGAAGGATAACTTTAACACAAAAACGTTGACGATCAAAGCCTAATACATAAGTTATAGATGCAATAAATAAATGTGTATCTAATTCAAAATTGTCAAAACTTATCTAGGATGTAAGACTAATTGTGATCTTTGAGGAAGAAGAAGGCAAAGCAATTCTGAGTGACTGAGAAAGACACTTCTGGATGTTAGATAGAATTCTAGTCTCTCATTCAAGTGGTAAAGACATAACTGTGTGCCTTTGAGAAATGTACTATGATTTATAATGTTTGTAATTCATGAACTTTTATATAGTCCACTTTTAAAAAGTTAAAAATTTGAGAAAAACAAAACAAAAAGAACTATGGCTTCATTGCTATTACCTGAGTATATACCCGGCTCTGATGCTTCTTAGGAACCGGACAGTGACTATGTTGATAATGAGTTCATTTTAATGATAGTTTCTATTTCTTGAGTTTCTTTAAATATTTTATCACTCCAGAAAAGAATTAAGAGTAGTCTTTATATTTTTGTATGCTTCTGAAATATTGACTAGCATAATGCAAAGAAGAGAAAAAATTTTGCTTTGTTATGGAGCATAAATGTTGCCATTCTTGAAAAGTATTGAGCTGTGGCTTAGAGCAAGGTAGGCACTTAATCAATACTTACTTTGATCAATTTTGCTATTATGCTATTGATTGATACATCTAGAATCTTATGAAGTAAATAATATTTAGCTTTTAAGATACACCATTTTGCTTTATTTTTCATTCTGATCCTTGCACTATTGAGGTATAAGAATACAAATATCTACTTACTTACAAACATATACATGCAATTTTATCATATATGTTATCTCACAGTGATGCATCTAGAACAAATCTTGCCCTGTTCTAGCTGCAGACGGTTTGATGCCTCTCTTTTCTCTTATGGATTATGTCCAAGAATCTGAAAGTGAAATGGCATTTCATTGCAAATGATTAAATCCTCTTCCCTGAAGAGGAGGTACCACATTTCCTTCATTCAGAGGTTTGGACCACATAACTTCATTAGCTGTCTTTTGCACTTGGGAATCTTAGCATAGAGGAGAATTTTCTTCCTCTGCATGAGAGGTCAGGGAAAGGACAACATAGCATTTTCCATTAATGAAATAACAGTGGGAGAGCTAGTCTATCCAGGAGCTCAATTCTTATTTTTAGCTCAGCTCAAATGGCTTAGCTTATTTTAGCTAGCTTTGGGACTTCCCACAGCAATCAGAGAGATGGATGACTTGGTTGCAAATATGCTCTTGTTTCCCAAGTAAATTCAGTCATGAGTTTTGGAGAGATGACACTCACCACCAGAACAATGGTGGTAACTATGACTAAACGTGATTTGTCTTGACTTGGTTCTTTGACCACAACAAATTGTATATTGCTATAATAAAGTTTGTACTTGATGGTTAAAATAAAAAAAATGGTTTTGAATTTTTCCTAAAAGCAATAAGCTATCTAACACTGGATAGAACAATTATTCTTTTTGACCAGCAGTTCTATAAAGTGTGGACTAAGAATAATATTGCTATTATAAATAGGCTATATCCCTATCATGAAACAGGTTCTTCAAATATATTAGGCATTCTTCTCTATGGTTAGTAGCTTCTGTAATAGCTTCATGGATGTGAGTATAATGTCCCAACATTACCTTAGACCCACTGGTTAATATGAGGAACATGAAATCAAAACTTGCCTGTTAGAGAACAGACATTATACAATGAATACACAACAGAAATTATAAATGCCCCAGGCTAGCAGCTTGATCCATGGAGATTTTTCTTCTGGATTCTGTTTCTACTCTCATTAAGCTTTACTACTTGTCCTAGTCCTTGTGTAAGGAGGTTGTTCCACATCTGGCCCTCTTGTGTAAGGAGGTTGTTTCACATCTGGCCCTATTGTTCATTTGAAAGGCCAAGGGCAAAGTAATAGAAAGAGCAGACTTTAAATGGCTTCAGATACAGAATTTTGACGACTCAGGTCCCTGCTCATCATTAAATCCAAATGAACACTTTGAGGCAGATTCTTTGCTTCTGTTCTTCATTTGGGGTTGACTGTTGCTTATTGATTCAAATTTGTTTACTTTCTACTTAATAAATTCATGTCCCTGGCTATCAAAATATTTAGCATTATAACATATTGTCAGGTATGCATGTTTCTAACGGAGATATAAGTATGTCAAATAAAATACGGGAAATTCAGTGTTTCATCCTCTTTTCAGTGCTAACTGGTACATGGTAAATGCCTATATTACAAAACAAATTATTAAAATTGCATTTCATACTGGTGCCATGTTAACTCTCTTTGGGAATAAACCAGAGTAGGGTCTATTTCAGAGAGACAAATGACAGAAGGAACAAAAGGAACAAATATTTTTGTTCCCATTGTAGCGACTGTGAAAGCCTTGTACAACAACCCTAAGAAGTGCATGTAATTATCATTGCTTAAAATGAGGATAAAATAACATCGCAGAGAGAAATAAAGAAGCCTGGGTAACTGATAGTACAATGTGTTAAGTCTACCATGCTGAGACTAGAGAAACCAAAGCTTCATGTCCAGCATTGAATTATTCTTCAAGCCTTGCAGTTTTCAAGGATTTTAGTCCTAATACTGTCTTAAGAGCAAAAGTTAACTATGTTTAAATATGTACTTCTCAAATGTATCTTTTATTTTAAAGTTCTCTGTGGAA
The DNA here is from genome assembly GCA_030674055.1 of Rhabdomys pumilio. Taxonomy (NCBI): domain Eukaryota; kingdom Metazoa; phylum Chordata; class Mammalia; order Rodentia; family Muridae; genus Rhabdomys; species Rhabdomys pumilio. The sequence goes on from JANHMN010000012.1 coordinate 37,731,029, forward strand.
AAGCATCTGAAGCTTTGAGCAGCAGAATCAATCACTGGCCCCACTCAGCAATATTTCTATAAGCAGAGGAAGTTTGCTGAGCAAAATGTGTTCTGACCTCAAGCCATCATTTTTAGAGTAAATTTCCTTGTTAGAGTGACGGAGATCTTATGCAATAACCCAATGTACATTTGAAAACCCATTAGAATGTAGGATGGAGAGCGTTTTAAACTGTTTCATCCTGGCATCAATACAGCCTGGCTGAGTTCTGCAAATGTTCTCCATCTGTTCGGTGTACATTGGGTTATCCTGCCCTGTATTGAGCTGTGATCTTCCTGTG
>JANHMN010000012.1:37761810-37794022 GCA_030674055.1 Rhabdomys pumilio
ACACACACACACACACACACACACACACACACACACACACACACACAGACTCGTATAGTCTCTTCACCTTCAGGATAACATAAACTTCAATTCATTTTATTTTCCACACTTGGTAAAAGTAAAATGCTGCTGTTTGGTATCACTGCAGCTCCTCTTGAGTCCTGTCCTTGACCCTATAATTGTGCCTAATATCTCCATCTCTAATGTCTCCACTTCTTCATCTTGCCTGACTCTTCTTATTTTCTAAACACTACTGTCCTTCCCATGAGCAGCTGTACCCATTTAGTCTTTGTTCATATTTCAGCTGCCGTCATTACCATAAAAGACTCATTTACATTTTATTTTTTTTCTGAAAATTTATATTTCCCAAAAAAGACTCATATATTTTATTGGCTGAGAAAAGAAATATCTAAAGCAGCAACCGAGGCCAATTGTGCTGGAGTTTTTCTTTTATTTATAGGAGAAATCATAACAAGTATAAATATTAAATATTACTTATTTATGCCCCTTATCTTACAAAATATCTGAAACAAAAATGTTTCTTAATGCTTAGAGGCATAAAATATTTAAGGCAAAATAATGAAGACAGTGAAAGTAACAAACTCCAAAGGTAAGCATTCTTCAAACCCTGATAGGGCTGTGAGGATAGTTTATTTATAGAATGTTTGCTTCAAATGCACAAGGCTCAGGACTTAAGCCTCCTTACCACAAAGCAAACTCATAATAACAAAACAAACAAAACAACCTCTCTGATATTTGACAGTGCATATAAAGAAAAAGAATCATAATGTAAGTAGTGAAAACAGCGCCTCTACATTTTATACTACATTTGTGAAACATAGTAGAAAGAAAAGAATACATCATGCCTGTGAGACCTTGCAAATGTGAAAGTGCATGCAAGCCAATAGGACAAATAAACATATTAGAGAAGAAATGTACAAATACTGAAATAATGAGAAATAGTAATTGAAAATCAGATCCCATATTAACTTTCTTCAGTGACCAAAATGCTTCGATAAAGAACAAATGAGGGTTATGTGGCTGAAACGATTACAGAATACAGCATGGTGAGATGCTTTACAAAGACCCCTGGTGTCTCTTAATACCATTGTCTCCATGGGCTCCATTTACAAGTTTGGGGGTCAAACAACCTTTCCACAAGGATTGGCTAAGACCATCTGCATATCAGTTATTTGCATTTCATTTCTTCATATTAGCAAAACTACAGTTATGAAATATCATAGAAGTAAATTTATGTGGGGTGGTGGGGCGGTGGGCTGTGAGAAGTAGCTGGGTGCTTGGTCAAGCATAATTCTGGAACCCCAGACCTTATTGGACAACAGGAGTTCGGCTCTGCTCCCTGGGCCCTAGTTCTTTTCATTTAGCTTCAGCCCTGCACAGCCCCTCCCACAGAGAGGTCTATGGCCATCAGTCCAGAGGAATAGGCCTCAGGCCCTAGAGAGATTTACATACTAATGAGATGCCTGAAGGCCAGAGGGTGGAGTCAATTAAGCATTCTTCCCCAGCTCCTTCCCCCTCTCTCCCTCCCTATTTAACTCAGGTCTGCCATGGGTTTCACCTGGGGTGCATCCAGATCCATCCACCATCCACCAGGACATTAAAGCCTGTAAAAACCCATGGACTTTCTTGTGTCATTGAGGCTGCACCATGAGGAACCATGGAGCCACAGCAGCTGTGCCTAACTTCCCCGGGAGGAACTTTCAGCGTTCCCAGCCTCTTTACCCACAGCCCTGCATGAGGAAACCCCTGCGTTCCCAGCTAACTACCTACAAATTTATGATTAGAAGTCACCACAGCAGGAGAAAATCTGTTAAGAGGTCATGGAATTAGGAAGGTTGAGAAATATTGCTTTAGAGACTAGAATTATATATTTGTGAAAAAATAAGTCTTAAAATGCCAGAAATCTATCTATCCATCTATCCTCTATGTATCTACGTATCTATGTATTTATGTATCTATCATCTATCATCTTTATATCATTTACCAATTTGTTTATCTATCAATTATCATTTATTTGTAACATATAATTATTCATGTTAAAGATATGTTTCTTTATGTTGCAGGCTGAACACAGAAGCTGTTTTTATCTAATACTATGTAGAATTATGAAAGCTGTTTTAGTACCCAGTGACATCAAGAATCAGATTCTAAGGAAAGGCTCTCTGCAACTTTCAGTTTGTGAGGGTTAAATCAAATAAACTGTGTAGAGAAACTGGCAAAATTCCTGGTCCTCAATAAATGGTTGTCATTCCACAAAATTAAACCATTAGAGACAGTAGTCATTTTGTTTTAACTTCATTTGGTTAGTGGTATAAAGCTGGCTGTGTGTGTGTTAAAATATCCTATAAAGGGGTGTTGTTGCACATTGTGAATCAATGTCCTTTGTATGCGCTGAGTGCCTGAGGTTAATCTCTTTAGAGAGATTACCAGAAGGTAGCCGGTATTTGCAAAGGCTTCCCTCTCTCAGATCTTTTGGAGACCTTGCCTCTTCTCAATGAGAATCCTTGACTGACTTTATGTAGTTCTAGCATAGGGTTGGTGGTGGAACTGTGCAGTGCTAATGACAAGTCTTAGTTGCATATTAATAGTTCTGGTGACAGAAAGCAGAGTGAAGAAACTGCCTCTAGAGAAAAGAAACCAATTCTTGTCTGGCTGCCAAATACATCTTTGTATGAGTTCTCCAGAAAGAAACACTCTCCAAAGCCACACTTAATACTTTTTCTCTCCTTTGAAATTGGATCTGACACTCATTCTCTATCATGTTACTGTCTCTGAATTATCTTCAAATACTCAGAGTCCCTTTGGTTGTTCATATCTTCAACATAGATTCCCTTATCCCTTTCTTTATCTTTCTGGGTCTTTCTTAAAACCGTGCACTAATTCTGAGACGCTTGCCAACAGCCGAGTCAAAGATTACTCTGGTCTCAATGGGGCAAATACACACATGAACATGCACACATACAGATTTTATAATTCACATGCACATGAATATATGTGTGCATGTGGATATATATGCATGAGTGTGTACACACCCACAACTTTTTATGCAGGGAAATATTTAGCTACTTGAAATTTTTAAAAAATTATAAATTATTTGCAAATTGATTATGTGGTTTTGAGTTAGTGACATCATAATCAGAGCCTAAGTTTTCTGACTCCCCAAACTTCTTTCAAACATTACACAAAATGTTCTAGGAATTTTTCTTCAGATTTTGCAAACAGTCCATGCTCCAAGACATATCCACACTGAAAATACCAGTTCTTGTATTATTGAACCTTTTCTGCACGTGCATCATTTGACCTGATGGGAACCATCATGAGGATTATGGCCTGTGAGTTATTTTTTTTATGACAGCTGTATTAGCATATTAATATAAGTATAAATTTATCAGATATGTATATGTACATTTAAGTATTATATGCATATGTACTTAAATCAGCACTTTCTGGTGTATTTAATAAGTAGTACAGCAGTTCATTCCATTTCATCATAGTGTTAGAGCATTTTCATCATTCTTAAAGAAGCCTCTGATTCAGAGGCAGCCATTTTCCATTCTCACCTCTACTATCCTCCATCCTGTCTACCAGCTGCCTCCCTCTATCTAGACTTGCCTCTTTGGTGCATTCCCTATAGACAAGATCATGAAAACTGTGGTCTTTTAGCTATGTACTTTTACTTAGAAAAGTATTTTCAAGGTTTAGGTAAACTTTTGTGTGTACCAATATTCTATTGCTTTTTGAAGTTAAGTAATATTCCACCATATGTATGTAAGTACCATAGTTTATACATCTGATACATACCTATTCTAGCACAATTTGTTGGGGGAAAAAACCCTATCAGTTAGGTTTAAAGTCATTTTATAAATGATACTTAGCAGTGTTTAAGTGCTTTTTTCCTTTGTATACTTGTGTCAATCTGTCTTTTTTTCACCCTGTGTGAGGTAGGCACTTTTTGGTTTCCTTTACAAGTAACAGTTATGGGAGGAGTTTGGGGCATGGAGTGAGTTTCTTATTGTGGTCTTTGATCACTGGAGGAAGGATTCAGCAGAACCATGCTGAGTTGCTAAGGAAGGGTTGCCCTGCCATTCATGTCTTTTCATAGTACTTATAATTGGTCAAGGTCAACTGGCAACTTACTGGCAAGAGAGCTCAAACACACAGTCTATCTAAAGAGGAACTTAGGACTCAGCAAGACACAGAAAGATGGAGACTAGATAAGAAAGGCTACTGAAAGTACTCAGAACTAGTGGGCTTAATTCACCTCAAGCACCCCACAATAGGTTCACCCTCTTCCCTCTTACTTAAGCAAAAAGCCCTATGACTTTGGTTGCTCCAGAAGGAAAAACTATGTCTGCAATTCCTAGTCCAAGAAATTCTGAACAATTTGGAGACAGTCAAAGGCATGAGTCAGCAGGTTTCTCTTCTCTTTTTCCCTAAAGGAGCCTGTCTCCAGCAAGGCCCTGATCCAGCTGTGGGACACCCCTCCCAGGGGCCTGATGGAAGCTGTGGGTGGCAGTTCTTCCTATGCTGGTGGCAGGCTGAGCTCTTGCCAAGGCCAAATAAAGCCACTTCAAAGGACACCACCATCACCACTGATAAATAGATTCAGGGCCTTGCTTCAGCCCAGACTAGTCCTAAGACCTACTCCACAGGCTGAGTCTGGAGTGCACACTCTCCTGACTGGGGGCTCTTAACCAGGCCCAGTCTGTTTGTTAAGCACAGACTCATTGCTCAGGATTAGAAATGTTAGAGAGAAGGGCTGGGGAGTCAAATCAGGCCGTAAACTGTTAGCCTTGTCAGCAAATAGAACTCAGTTAAATCTCTAGAAGTCGTATAAAATAGTATGATAGTGAATTCCTAATCTCAGTGCTGAGAAGGTGAAGACAGGATGATCCCCGGGGCCAGTCTGCTCAGTTACTTAGCCTGGTTGGTGAGTTCTAGGCTAGTGAGAACTCAGTCTAAAACAAAACAAAACAAAACAAAAAAACCACCAAGATAGATAACGACTGAGAAAGCATATCCTAGGTTGTATGTTGTCCTTTTGCTGACACACACACACACACACACACACACACACATATATATATATGTACACAGAGAGAGAGAGACAGAGACAGAGAGAGAGAGAGAGAAAGAGAGATACAGAGAGACAGAGAGACAGAGACAGAGAGACAGAGACAAAGAGAGACAGCAAGGGTGAGAGAATAAGGGAGAGAGAGCAAGTGAGACAGAGACAGAGAGACAGATGGAGAGACAGAGCAAGAGTGAAAGAGTAAGGGAGAGAGAGTGAGTGAGCACAGGATGGGAGGAGCACATATACACACACATCCATACAAAATTCCACAAAAAGGAAAATGTTAGGCAGATGTGAGGGTTGTAGTTGAAGAGAGTATAAATGAGGTTCTCATAGTCTGCTCTGGTGGTCAGTCCAGATCCTATGGGAAAGTGGGGGTCAGATCTATTTTTTAGGTCACTCTTGAGGAGAAGACAATAGTAATTCTGAATGTGTTGATAACAGACTGATGCAACCTAAATTTATATTTTTTTCATAGTTTTCAGATATGTTCACCATGCTAGGACTTCTATCACTTAAGAAAATAAATACAAATATACAATTATTATATATATGATATCTAGCATTACATATGTAATATATGTTATAATATACATATATACTGTATATTGTAATTGGGTTTTACATTTTTGTAATGTAGTGAGGGGGACACCTTGCTGGTCTAGACTGTAGTATCCATTGAATTTGTTTGGACCTTTTCACCTATTCGGGCTTCAGAGTCAACATTTGTAATGTGAACTGAGTGAATACACTCACTGTGGTACAGTATAGAAAGAACACTAGTGGACAGAGGTCAGGATGAGCATAACCTTGCCTTTAGGAGGAAGCACATGGAGAGTACTGAGATTTAACCATCAGGCATGGTTTGCTTGTACAGTCTCCTAATCTCTGAATTCTGAACTTAGCATTCCATTCTTGTACGTACAGGTCATAAACAGCAATTCTAAGATTTCCAATCTAAGATCATAACACAAAATAGCTAAGCTCTGGCGCTGGATCTTCACACCTACCAAAAGGAAATAATAATATCTTGTACATGTTCCGTGAGGATTAGAGATACCAGTAGAAAAATACTTTGCACATCCTGACTATTCCAGAAATGTGAGTTCTCCCAGTCTTCATCTTCACAGTTGGTCATTGTCATATTTTGCTAATGAAACCCAAAATCTATATAGTTCTACAAGAAGTAAGACGGGACATTTCCTGATGATGTTAAGTTGGCACCTCCTCTTAATGGTTAATACCAGCTGTGCCCGACAAGAGCATTATAAAACCCTGTTCATCTTCTGAACAGGGTCTGAGTAATGGAGGCAGCCATACTTGGGATCTTTTAAAAATCCCATCAAGAAGAAATGTAAACAAATTTCCCCTGAAAAGGGAGAAAAGCAGCCACAAAGGAAGGAAATGAAGATGCTATATGGCTTTTCACCAACTCTTTGATAAAAAGCCTTGCTCTATATTGAAAACCAAGAGGCAGCACAGAATAATGTTTAAGATCAGCCAGTTTTCCATCCTGCCTGAACTGTGACTTCTTAGTTCATAACTGTGATGTTTGGACAATTACCTCAAACTTTTACTTCAGAAATAATGTCACTTATTTTACAGAACATAAAAGATTGCCATGATACTTGTATGTGTTAATGTTTTCAAAGTGTTTAGAACAGTACCAGAGATATAGGAAATACTACATAAAATAAATGGCCTAATGTTCAAATTTTTATTTACAAGTTATTTTTTATTTTTATTGGATATTTTATTTTCATTTCAGATGTTATCCCCTTTCCCCATTTTCCCCATCCAGAAACCTCCTATCACATCTCCCCTCTTCCTGCTTCTATGAGGATGTGCCCCCACTCACCCACCCACTCCGACCTCCCTACCCTCAAATTACTCCAAACTGGGGCATCCAGCTTTCACAGGACCAAGGATCTCCTCTCCCACCTATGCCCAACAAGGCCATCCTCCCATACATATACAGCTGGAGCCATGGGCCCCTCCCTATATACTGCCAGGGTGGTGGTTTAGACCTTGGAAGCTCTGGTTGGTTGGTATTGTTCTCCCCATGTGGCTGCAAACCCTTTCAGCTCTTTCAGTCTTCTCTCTAACTCCTCTATTCGGAATCCCATGATGATCAATGGTTAGCTGTGATCATCCACCTCTGTATATGTCAGGCTCTGGCAGACCTCTAAGGAGACAGCTATATCAGGCTCCTGTGAGCATGCACTTCCTGGCATCCACATCACCTTTGATGACTGCACATGGGATGGATACTCAGGTGGAACAGTCTCCAGATATTCCCTCCTTCAGTTTCTGTCCCACACTTTGACTCCATATTTGTTCCAATGAGTATTTTGTTACTCCTTCTAAGAAAAACTGAAGCACCCACACTTTGGTTTTTCTTCTTCATGAGCTTCGTGTGGCTGTGAGTTATATCTTGGGTATTCTGAGATTTTGCACTAATATCCACTTTTCAGTGACCACATACCATGTGTGTTCTTTTGTAACTGGGTTACCTCACTCAAGATAATATTTTCTAATTCCATTCATTTGCCTAAGAATTTCATGAATTCATTGTTTTTAATAGTTGAGTAATACTCCATTGTGTAAATATACCACATTTTCTGTATCCATTCCTCTGTTGAAGGACATCTGGGTTGTTTCCAGCTTCTGGTTATTATAAATAAGGCTGCTATGAACATAGTGGAGCATATGTCTTGTTATATGTTGGAGCATCTTCTGGATCTTCAGGAGTGGTATAACCTCAGGTAATGCTATGTCTACTTTTCTGAGGAACCACCAGACTAATTTCCAGAGTAGTTGTACCAGCTTGCAATCCCACCAACAATGGAAGAGAGTTCCTCTTTCTCCACATCCTCGCCAGCATCTGCTATCATCTGAGTTTTTGATCTTAGCCATTCTGACTGGTGTGAAGTAGAATCTCAGTGTTCATGGGTGTGGGTGTAACTTTCTAAGGTGAATGGCTAGGAGTTAATTTAGATATTCCTTGAAAGTGCTTTATGCCTTAGAAATCTTCAGAACTTTGTCTTTGCTCTTGCATTCTACAACATGGGTGTATTTTCCATGACCTTTGAAATTACCTGATTTTTGTAAAATCATGACTTAAGTTTCTTTCTGTGCCCTGTGAAAAAGAAGTCTGAAGCTAAATGTCTAAGCATGGGATAGTGGTTTCCCTATGAGTAAAATTCCAGACACCCCCCTCTCCCCCTTAAACTTCCATTCCAGGCACTGTGTTTCCCACATGGCTTCTGGGACTCCATCCACCATCTTTCAGCAGTAGTCCAGAACAAATATTTAAAAGAAAAATGGAAGAAAAAGGCATATATTAATTCATTTTAAGGACATTATATAAAACAAGCTGTCTTCTATCTACCATAATTTAATCTCAACATCTCATTTCCCTACTAGAGAGGAATGAAGTTGTCTTTTTCCCCCATGCCCAGACTCCATGGATTCATTTGTAATTGCTTACAAAGAAGTTCAGATTTACATCCAGACTGAGCTATACATCCTACTCTTATTGGCTTGTGGAATAGTAATTTCAATATATATTTTTGTTTTTTAAATTAAAATATGATTACATCATTCCTGTCTTCTTTCCTCCTTTCCAACATGTTCCATATATCCCACCCACTTGATCCTTCTCTAATTATGGTCTCCTTTTCTTTAATTGTGATTATTATGTATATGTATATGAATTAATATCTAAATATATTTATTTATTTATTCATTCAAATAAATCCAAAACTGCTGAGTCTCTTCTGTAAGACTTTTATGTATATGATTTCAGGGCTGAAATAAAGAATACCATTATTCATTATGACTTTTCCAGGTATCTTAGAGTTGTTTTTGGCTCCTTCTTTCCTCCTTGTTTATATAGATCCTCCAAATTAAGACCCACATATTTCACCCATTTTTTGTGTTTCTTGTATCCTGCTATTTTCTTCCCTAGTGTTCCAGTAGTCACTTTATAATCATATCTCAGGGTGTAGAGTTGGGAATCACAGATGAGAGTCATGATGCAGCATTTGTCTTTCTGGGTTTGGGTTTGGGTTTGGGTTATCTCATTCAATATATTTTCTAGTTTTAATCATTTACCTAAAAGGTTCATTATATTTTCTTTTACAGTTGAATAGAATTTCATATGTGTGTGTGTGTGTGTGTGTGTGTGTGTGTATGTGTGTGTATGTACACATACCCATATCATACCCATATCAAATATATACCTTTTCATTATTCGTATGTCAGTTGAAGGTCATTTAGATTGTTCTCATTTTCTAGCTATTGTTAATAGAGCTGCAATGAACACAGTGCAGCAAACGTGTATGGTGTATGATGGTGAGTCTTTTTGGCATAGGCCAAGGAATGGCTAAGCTCGTATATTGTAGATTTGTCTGTTGCATTTGGAGAATTCTCCATGTTGATTTCCAGATAGCTGTACTGTTTTGCAATCCCAGTAGTGAAGGAGAGGCCCCCTTCTGCCCCTGCATCTTTTCCAGCACTGGTGAATGGTTGTTTTGTTGATTTTTGTCATTCAGAGTGGGGTAAAATAAAATCTCAAAGTTGGTTTGATTTGCATCTTTCTAATTTCTAAAATCATGGAAAATATTTTTTGAGTATTTCTTAGCCATTTTTATTTTCTTTTTAGGAACTCTCTGTTCAGACCCACAGCACACTGTTGGGTCTTTTTTTTTTTTTCTTTAACTTTGGTTTATGATTTCTTTATATATTTTACATATTAATCATCTGTCAGGCGTACAGTTGGCATATATTCCACACCCCCTCTGTGAGCTTCCTCTTTACCCACTTGATTGTTTCTTTAGCTGTGCAAAAGCATTTTGGTTTTATAAGGTCCATTTGTCAATCATTGGCCTTAGTTCTTGGACTAATGGAGACCTTTTAGAAAGTAATTTCCTCCGCCTATGTCTTGTAAAGTATTGTTTACATATTCTTCTAAAATTTTCAGTGTTCAAGCTTTCACACTGAGGTCTTTGGTCCACTTGGAGTTGGTGTTTATATAAACTCATAGATATGTTTGTCTAATTTAGCTCTCATACATGTGGGTTTTCCCAACACCATTAGTTGAAGAATATGTTTTTTCTTCTGTGGACACTTTTGGCATTTTTGTCAAGTATCAGATGACTGAAGTTTTGTTTTCTCATGTTTTGGATTTTTTATCTTGTGAAAATCAACATGATGTTTGCACAGAAAGTGAATACTAGCATTTTTATACAGCAGGCATAGTGAACATTACATGGTAATAAAGGTACAAGCAGTCAAGATATTTTTTTGCATGAATTTAAGAAGCTGTCCAAAATAAAATTTACTCCTATGAAACTTCGCTCTCAATCTCTGTCTGTTTCTCTCTGTCTTTATCTTCATCTTTATCTTTAATTTTCAGTCTCTATGATCCTCTCTCCTCCTTCCTTCCCTTTCTCATCTCTACTCTTTGATTCTTTCTGTCTCTCCTTTTTACTCCCTCTCCCACATTCAACCATGACTTTTGATGTGTCTTCACATAAATTCTAGAAACATTGTATCCAGTTCTGGCCAGTTTCCATCTATGATAAGAGGCTCCCATGTTGACTAGGTCAGAATGCTGGGGAGGAAGAATAAAGCTACATTCACTCAGAGGCTCCTGTGTGTCCTCTGTTTCTGTTACAGAACTTCAATCTACTTTGTGACAACTGCTGCCATCTCTTATTGTCAGTGAGCTAATTCAGGTTTAAGAGATCACAGAAGGTGAGCAGCACAGTTTTATTTAAATAATATATTACACTTCTTATAGGTTATGCATTCATTCAGGTTGGCACACTGAGATTATAACTAGGTTAAGAGGCTTCCACTAAGGTCAAATAAATAAACTATTTTGCATGTGATTTCTTTTTTTTATAGAAATGTGCTGTTATATTACAGAGTCTCACAAAATGAAAATATCTCAATAAGGAAGCTAGACTAACAACCTTCACCTACAGAGTTGGGGGAAGACTGGGCAATGTAAGTTTTTGTGTTTGCCCAGGATAGGTGGAAAGGTATAAACAGAATCAATCTAAAAATGGCTGATATTACTCAAGACTGAAAAGGGGTCCCAGAAGACCCAGTGATCCCTTCTAGAAAGCTTAATAGGGGTATCTTAACAGAGCTCCTAAGAAGGCACTTGGCAGTTCAGGATTTTATCTTCTGATTGTTTTTTTCTACTCAGACCCTATATGGTTCAAAGCTAAGTCCAGGGGCAGGATGGACAAGGGAGCTCTAGGAAGAGTCCTTCCAGCCCTGCTACCCTGTTCTCTGATCCTTGTTCCTATCTAGTCCCTGGGGGACAGTAGATTTAATATATTTTATATAAAATCACAGAGGAATAGAAAGTATAAAATCTGAGGGAAAGTGAGACACTTGGGGAGAAGATGGAACTGCAGACTTTGCTCAGGGCAACTTGACCTCTCCTTTGACCCCTCTGGCTTCCAGCGTTTCCTCCTTGGTTTTCTCCTCTTCTGTGACTTCTTTTGCTCTTCAGGATCTTTCTCTTTCTCATCCTCTTTTTTGACTCTTTGGCTATTTTGAAATTAGAAGAGTTCTTGTGACCACCTTCCCCCTCCTCCTCTGAATCAGAGAATTCTTCCTCACAGGCAATGCGTTTGTCATTGGAGCAGATGGCGATTCATTTGTCAGGGTCTTCCTCTCCTCATCACTGATCTCTTCTGGGATGGCATCCTCAGGTGTGGCCTGAATTTGTACCCAGGGGCATGGGGCAGCATTCTCAAGTTCTCAAATTGCTGCTGCTTGATCTTTTCTAGGTATTCACTGGTGTTCTGGTTAGTCATATTGGAAGGACTGATGTAAAGCTTGAAATCTGGTCCAAAGTATTCAAAGTAGTCATTGTATGGTAGCTCATTAGGGATCTCTGTGTCCAAGGCCACAGCTGTTTTATAAGTCTAGCACTGAGTGACATTAAGGATGGTGTAGCCACCTCTTTCCAGCATGCAAGTTGAAACTCTTCATGAACTCCACACACTTGGCATGCCCTCTGATGGTCAGATTAAAATGAGCTAACTGATCCTCAGACAGGGAATCTGAGCCACGCAGTAAGACCACTCCACTAGGCTGGAACACCTCCATTATTGTGAACATGACTGGCTTGAAGATAGCTTCATGGGACTCATCATCAATGTCGTCTTGCAGTAGGTAGTTAGCGGCATAGTACTTGCCTTTGCCAGCCCCAATATCTCGTAGGTCCCCAGTTCCTGGGAAGTACTCTCCTTATTTATGAAAGGACACAGTCATGACCTGGTCTGTAGTATAGAAGACCTCTTCCATACCATTGCCGTGGTGAATATCAATGTGAATATACAGTACCCTTTGGTGATACTTTAGCAGTTTCAGGATGGCCAAGATGCTATAATTGACATAACAAAAGCCAGATGCTTCAGACTTCATTGCATGACCAGGCCCCCAGCCCAATTCACAGAGATGTCTGTCTTCTGCTTATTAAGTTTCCTAGCACTTGTGACAGAGCCACCCATGGACAACGGACAGAACTCAAACAAGCCATCAAATACCAGACAAATCCTCACCAATGTTGAATCTCTGCATCTGGTTGCTGTATTCAGACCTATTATCTGGGTGAACAGAGTGCAAGAATTTAATATAGTCATCACTGTGGTGTTTGGTTATCTCGTCAGCATTGGCTTTGTGAAGATGAGAGATTTGCATTTTTCAGTAGAGACCATAGGTGAGCAGCAAACTGTGAGTCATGCTTATTCGGTGAGCATTGTCATTGGGTGCCCTTGTCCATAGCAGTAGTTTCCAATGTTCCTGATGTAGTAGCAACAGACTTTCCTCTTGGTCCCTGAGTCTGTGCCATCTTACTCATCACCGGCCCTCCTGTCAGTCTCATGATTTCTTTTTTTTTTTGTATCTAATAGTCTTCTTTCCTCAACAGAGTTAAGCCTTCCCCCTTCCACATCAAACCCGATCATTTCTAAATTCTTTGTTTCTCTAGACAGCTTCTAGTTTGTTGATGACATTTTTGAAAGACAGCACTAAGACATGACTCTGATTCCTGTGTGTACTCCATCTGGCCAAACCAAACCCAATAAGACTTATGACTTCACTTGGTTACATAACAGAGGAACACAAATGTAATTTAAAATAAGATTTGTACTCTTAGCACCAAATGCCAAGTCTAGCATAAAATGAGTATTGAGTGCTTGAAAGAGCTGAGTTATAGAGTTGGGAGATGATAATACTTAGTGGAATGCCAAAACTACATATCTGAAAGACTACCATGCAGAATTTAGATGAGAATTGCTTCTCCTGTTAGGTCTGACTGTTTACTATATATGTGTGTGTTGCATTTTAATTTGATCCTGTTTTATGCCTAAACATCACAGACAATGAAATTGTATAAAATGAAGATTGATTGTTTTTGAATCATTTTGTTATTTGAAATATTTGAATAAAAGATAGTACAAAATGAACACGCGTTTCATTAATTGTTTAACTTTATTTGGCTTTCTCTCTGCTCTCAGGTTATGTGTAGCTAGTGCCTCTCTGGAGAGAGAATATTAAATGCTGTGTTCCTGCCCATCATGCCTGGAGCTTGGAATCTGCCAGGCAGGAGGATTTACAGCATGGAAATCATTACATGCTATGGATAGCATCTTGGCATATTTTTTTCTTTTATTGCATTAATTTATGGAAGTGTTAAAAATTTATAATGCAGAGTAAAGCATTCAGTACTGATAGCCACTAGCTGTGATTAGCACCAGAAAAGGAGTAAATATTCTTCTGCCATGTAAAATGTACTGTCTTGAGACACTAAGGACTCACAGAGAAAGAACATAATGAAATGCCCAACAACAGGGAAAGGGAACTTTTAGAGTCCACCTTCAGTAGAACTCATCAAGTGGAGGGACAGGGTTGCCATCCCACAGTCAAAAATTCTGACTCAATATTGTCTCTGTTTAAAAGAACTGCAGGGACAAAAATGGAGAAGAGAAGGAGGAACCCAAGTTCTAGTGACCTTCCCAAATTGAGATCCATCTTAAGGGAAGGCTCCAAGGCCTGACACTATTTATTACTGATGCTATGGTGTGCTTACAGACAGGAGTCTAGCATGACTGCCCTCCAAGAGGCCCAACAAGCAGCTGAAAGAGCCAGAGGCAGATACTTACACTCAATCAATGGACAGAAGTCAGGGACCCCTGTGGTTGAAGTAGTGAAAGACTGGAAGAAGATGAAGAGAAGGGCAACCTCATAGAAAGACCAGCAGTCTCAACTAACCTGGACCCTCGAGATCTCTCAGACACTGAGGCACCAACTAGGCAGCATACAGTAGCCGATATGAGACTCCCCAACATATATACAGCAGAGGACTGCCTGGTGTGGCCTCAGCGAGAAAAGAAGCACCTAACCTAACCTAACTGAAACTCCTTCTTCCATTGTTCGTGCTCTTTGAGCAAAAAAATCTGATTCTTGTTCCCCGGTTCATTCATTGATTTCTCTAGAGAAACTTGATGCCATTATTTTCCCTTATTATAATCCTAACACTAGCCCCTGTGGTTCAGAAAGGGACAAGGAGATAATAACTAGAAGGTGATTTTCTTCATTTCTTTTAAATAATTGTCTATAAAGTTTTGTTAGTCCCACTGACCATATGGTAGAGATATATTGCTAATACTCAGATTAATTAGAGCCTCCCTTTGGTTCGTGAGGACTTGAACATATTCTTGGCATAATAGCATTCACTGACATGAGGCATATCTTTATAATCTTGTAACTTCTTTTTTATAGTCTCTTGTGATATTTCCTTATATTAATACTAGCCCTTAACATCTCACATAGTGATGTATGTTAGCCAATTATTATCTAAAAGTATCCAGAATAGGTTAAACTTTAAAAAGTGTTATCTAAGGTTAAAAAAAAAGGATTCCAAACTGCTAAAATGACTTTACACATATAACCAAGTACACTCTCTCTCTTACTCTTTCTCTCTCTCTTTATTCAGTAGTGAAATAAACATAGCTTGATCTAATTCATCACCTCCAAATAATTGGATATTTGATTCTGCAGTGATTATAAATGTTGAATACGGGATCATTTTGACTGTTAATCAGAAAGCATACACGTATAGAGATTTATAAATTATGGTTGTTTGAAAGTCAGCTGGAGACAAGGACTTCACGTAGCCTTGCTTAGCTTGAAATCTGCTGTTGACTAAGGTGGCCTTGAACTTGTGGTAGTCCTCCTGAATGCTGGAGTTTCAGGTCTACTCTAACATGCCCAGAATTAACACCACTTTTTTTTTTTTTGAGACAAGGTTTCTCTGTGTAGTTCTGGCTGTCTTGGAACTCACTCTGTAGATCAGGTTGGCCTCGAACTCAGAAATCCACCTGCTTCTACCTCCCAAGTGCTGGGATTAAAGGCGTGTGCCACCACTGCCCGGCTAACACCACTTTTAAAATAAGCTTATTTTCTGAGAATTTCATGTATGAGTACTGTCTTTATAACCTTTCTCCCTTTGTCTTCTACATCCAAATTTTCCTCTGCCCACCCCATTCCCTCTTACACTTGTGGCCTTCCTTTTACATTTAATTATTTCTCTCTCTCTCTCTCTCTCTCTCTCTCTCTCTCTCACACACACACACACACACACACACATACACACACACATTCATCTTCATTCTGTGTTTATAGCTGACCTCTTGGAATAGGATAAGAATATGTCCCTGGAGAAAACTGATTCTCGCTTCAAGCCATTAGCTGCCCATAGCTCTTCCTCTAGGGATAGAGCCTTGTGATATCCCTCATCCACACTGACAAGCCAATTGCTGTTCTTATTTTCAGGGTTTGTTTGGTAACTGTATTGGTGTCATTTCCTGGGTGTAGCTTCCCTGTCATATATAGCAAACTATTTCACATAAGATGGCTCAGTTCTCCAGCTCTTGAAGTATTTCTGTCACTTCTTCTGAGAAGTTACCTGAGCCTTAGGTGCACAGATCGTGTTGTAGATATATCTACTGGGGCTAGGCATTTAACTGTCAGTTTTTCTCTGCATTTTGATGCCATACTTTCTGTCTGAATAATAAAGAACCTTCCTTGGGGACAGAGGAGAGCAATGCTTACTTATGTATGAATATAAGGCCAAGTATTTAGAACTCAGTAACTAAAACCTTATTTAAACATATTTGGAAAACCACAGAAGAAAATAGCCAAGTAAGATAGAAACAGTCCCAGCTAGTTTATTCATTCTTTGTGCATTTTAAAGACCTAACTCAAGGTTACATTTCAACGAGTAGACCAAGATTTTGTACCAGCCCAACTGTCAGTGTAAATTCTCTTTTGAGACACCTTGTATTTTCCCTGTAGAGGCAACTAAACTCAGTGGGAGACTGAACAAAAGAGCTCTTGCTGAAAATGTTAACTTTGGCAGTGAAGGAGACAAGAGGAAGAAGGGCCAGGCTTGAGGGAGATGTATTTTAGGAAACACATGGAAGAAATGACGAGAGGAGAGTGGAAAAGGCCCCAAAGTTTCAAGGTCATGGAATAACTTCCTTTTCACTCCAATTATTTCTCTTTTTTTTTTCATCATTGATGTGAGGTATGTCCACATATCTAGATTATCTTTTGTCATCTTTTGGTTAGTCATTCCACCAACCATTCCTGTTAACAATATAGTAGTCTTCATGGGTGGAAAGGCACCTTGAGTTAGCATACCCAATCCTGGATTCATGTTCTCTTGACAGTATATTGCAATACAACCTTGCATGGAGGTCCTGACTACTGTCTTTGGGTTTTTCCTTCCTCTTCTTTCTCCGTTTCTGCCTCTTTTAAGGTTGGAGAGCTTCTGGTTTTCCCTGTTCTTCAAGTTTCCTTTATAGGATGCATAGAAAATAATCTTGTGTGAGTTCTTTTGAAACAGAAATTGGGAGATGCTGGCTTTTTATTATGTTGATATCAAAGTGCCATTCTCATTTGGCAGCGAAAGCTAAAGCAGGCCAGTAGTCAGTCATTCATGTAAATAAACACAGTCATGTAAATAAACACTGCTTCTGGGGATCAAAGGGAGACTTCAATTCCGTGCTGCGACAGAATGCACATTTTGTGTTGAAGGGACAGATTAAAGAACAGGTAAATAAGGCAGGGAAATCATTCTTAAGGGTAGTGGAAGATAGCAAGAGAATATTTTCAGATTCAGTGTCTAGGAATTAGGGAATGGATCTATGGATCTGCTTTCAGTAGGTCATGAGGCACAACTCTGAAGAGAAGGCATTTAAGGTCTGTATGGGAGATGAGACATCAACTAGAACCTTTCAGAAGAGAGAGAGAGAGAGAGAGAGAGAGAGAGAGAGAGAATAATTTGTATAAAAATACAAGTCAAAAATATTTCTGTAGAAAGCCAGAGAAGTTGTTTTGAAATTGTTTCTATCTTTTTACAGAAAAAGGCACAAGTAGGACTCCTAGAGATGTCACTTAGAGGTGGGAGACACTTCTCACAAAGGACAAGTAAGGTGTGGGCCATCATGGCTTTCCTTGCTGCTAATTAATCCTGCTATGATGGTGTTCAGTAGTCACAGAAAGCATAGGGGCCACAGAGAAACTTCTATTTTAATTCTATCATGGACATGAACTAGGACTTAGTTACCTAGTACAAAATATTACTCTTCTTTGGACTTTTTCCTTTAAAACAGGTATTTGATCTTTGCTTATTGGGCTATCCAAAAACAGCCAGTGACCTGTACTTAATCTTTGGGGAACTTTCCCTATTGTAGCAGGTGAACTCTTGGGCTGGGATGTTGCTCAGTAGTAAATACATTGTTACTTACCAATCGCAAGGTCCCGGGGGCACTGTGATCTCTTATATGAAGTGGCTGGGTGTGTTTCCAAACTCCAGTGGTTCTTTTGCATGTTCAGATTAAAGAGGGTTTTCTCAGCTTCTTGTATCTCTATCCTTTTCAGTCAAACTCTGCTTCAAAAACAATCTAGAGGATGGAGATGTAGCTTAGTGGTAGAATAATTGCCTAAAGTGTGCAGGTCCTGGGCTTAATTTCTGCCCCCCCCCCAAAAAAGTAGTCTATATTCCTTTCCTGTATCAAATTGCTTCTTCCTAAAACGACTCCAATAACATTTCCATTTCTGCATTCTCCTCCTCCCACTCTGACTGCATTAAGTCTTATCTTAAACTGGACAGGCCCTTGTGAACCTTTTACGAACTTGTGTTATGGAAGTTATACTGTAGGATTTAGAAGCTATGCCATGAAAGGCAATAGAGTCGCTCCATGTTTGTTGTGAACTCTGAATCATCTAAGAAATTTGTGCAACGTATTCTCTCTCTAGTACTAATCAAAGTTTTCCAAGGTAGAGATAGGGTTTGCCAAGGAAGAGAAAGTCTTTTTATTATATAGCCTGAGAATATGGTGTACATACAGGAACCATTTCACAGAAGGCCTTGTAACTGAGGATTTGGAAATAGAACTCAGGGCAACCTGTGGCCAGTGAAGAATTTTATTCACTACAGTGGAATTGGCAGTGATGACAAACACAAAAAAGGGAATCCTTATCTGGGAATCATGAAAACTCCCATATATCCATGTTCAATCATTGAATGTCCACAGAGTGAACATATTAGATGTCTAGAGGGTACATATTTTATCATATTCTACTCCTCTAGATAATTCAATAGTTCTTTTAATATATGTATGTACATATAACCACATATAACTATATACTTACATATATATAGTTTTTGTTTCATAATTCTCCAATTTTCTTCCATCAGAGTAGAGTACAGTGCAATTACCTCTTCGTTCATTTCTTTCTTTTAGGCAGACTGCAGGGAAACCTTCCTTGAAGCCAGATACCACAGATAAACTCACAGCTGGTCCAATACTGGGCCAAAGACTCCTCTGTGCTCCAACTGAGAAACACCTGCCTCCGTAAGCCACAGACCCATCCCTTGAAACACCCTGGGAACCCCATCTCTGAGCATCTTCCAAGCTGTTATCTTGACACAATCAAGGTTCAGGGTTTTTTAATCTGACAGATTAAATCTTTACATGGAAGAGGAGAAAGATCCCATCCTTGTAATTTTTCACCTACACAATTTCTCAGCTGTCTCCGTTTAACCTGTTATATTTATGGCCCAACTGTAATTTAGAAGAACACTTAGAAAATGCCAGTTTCAAAGGACAGCTCTGTCAAATTGCCTCTAAGAGTAGCTTTCTGAGCGAGTGCAATGAACTGTGGCAAAGCTGATCATTTCAGTCAATTAGGTTTTAGACCAGTCATTTTTTTTTTAAGTATTCTGAAAGAGAGAAAGAACACATTTGGGAGGTAGAATCAATCAGTTATCATCTAAATGTAGATCAAAGAGGAAGAAGTAACAGAAAAACATCTTTGTGCTTTTTATAGATACAGGTGAAGCAAGGGTCATTTCTGTGCTGCTATAGTGTGTTTGTTCTGCATAAAGTAGAAGTTACCAATTTTGAAGTTTGTCTAAAAAATTCTGTGTAGGCAAATAGGAGATTAGTAGGCATTTGGCAAGCAGCA
Source organism: Rhabdomys pumilio (assembly GCA_030674055.1). Classification (NCBI taxonomy): domain Eukaryota; kingdom Metazoa; phylum Chordata; class Mammalia; order Rodentia; family Muridae; genus Rhabdomys; species Rhabdomys pumilio. The sequence continues at coordinate 37,781,471 of JANHMN010000012.1, forward strand.
GTGGCAGGAACAATCTTAGAGAGAGAGATAGACGGCAGGTGTACACCGGGAGGCAGAAGCTGAAGCAGGCAGCTGGGCAAGAATCACACATCATGGGGCCACCACGTTGGAGCTTGCAACAGAGTGGATGAGTGATTTAGAAAGAAGTAGGGCCAATTTCAGGAGATAGGGCTAGCACTCAACAGTGGTAATGCGTGAAGTGGAGGAGCAGGGGCAACTACTATGTTACTTCTCCATTCTAACTTTTCATCATTTAAAAGTGCTACCCAATGGTCAAGTCCACTTGCAAACCCATTGGTGAGAATACCACACCATAGGATGGAGTGTCATAAAATACAAGAAGTAGGAGGTCAATGTGAGAGCAGCATGCAAATCCTGCACTGATGTCACCTGCCCATTGAACCACTGTGCCCTCTCCTATGTCAAATTTTAAAATTCTTTAACCTCCAGTAACTCACTTTTAAAGGAAATATTTAAATTCTTTACTGGAAATAAGATTTGAGCAGTTGAGGAACACTTTGGGAAAAAGAATGTTCCAAGAGTTTCAAATGTTAGCTAAAGGTAACTCCATTCCTAGGAAAACAGAGATTCGTAAATATGCATGGAGACTTAGATGCAAAAATGTGTATCTTGTTTATGCTTTTGAAAGTAGCCCAAAGTAAATGTATTGTATTCAGGGTATTTTAAAACAGGTGATTTCTGCTCTCAAGGCTATCGTATTCACTCAGGGCAGAATGCAGAGGATCATAAGAATAGAATGGAGTGCTATAGAGATAACGGGATGTGCAAGGGCAGCCAATGAAGGCCTTTAACCAGGCAACAAGTGCAATGCAGGGAATACAGAAATGCTGCGAGACAATTTTCACATTTATATCCAAATAGAAAAATTCTTCCTGATGGAAGAAGGAAATAAATTCATGTTTTCAGATTCACTTAGTGAAACACTGTGGTTAGAAGGCAGGCTGCTGCAGTAGAGATTAGCCAGAGGTGACGCCAGTGTAATTAGAACCTAAGTGATCTGCAATTCCTTCCAATTCTAGTTCTGCTTCTGACAATGGCCTTGTTAGTGCCCTTGCTCCAGTTTGGCATATGTATAACAAAAACCAGAACCAGCTTCCACACACTGGCACTGAGTACCTTACAAACGGATAAGTATCCTTTCTCTCCTAGGACTAGATACTCCACAAAACTCACTCCCCAGCCTGGCTAGTCTGTGATCTTGGTGTTCACTGTGTCGCCAACTACAGCACCCTCAGCCTCCATGTCACTGGAATACTGCTTCAAACTTGCTCGATAAATGAATGATGCTGTCTTGGACATTAAAATTCTCCTCTACATATCCAGAAATATGCCATAAGTTTGTTCTTCTGTAGTCTAAATCATCATCCTTGAACTGTGTCGGAACAAACGTAGAAATATGGCCTCCCTATTTTGTAGCTGTTTGATCTTTTGAAGTTACCTTACTTTCTCCAATTAATCAAAAAGACTAGAAACAAGTGAGATGCTTAGCACAGGTTTAATTTCATAGTATGTGTTTAATAAACTCTTCTTGCCACACTTTGGGTAAAAATACTAGTTATTCTCCTAACGACAGCTCTCATCTCTCTTTTTCATATCTTGGCTCATTCTTTTCAGTCCTCCTCTAGTATTGATTTTTTAAAATGTGACCTTCAGTTATGGCTTCCTCCCTGAACACTTAACCTAGATAACCAAAAATAGAAAAGAGCTTGTAAAAAAATTCACTAATCATTGTATGATAAAAACACAGATCCTTTTCCGTTTTGAATTGAATAGTTTAAGTTCATATTTCTCCATTCTCCATTTACAATGGCATACATATCTCTCACCCTAGGTCTGAACCCAAAACAATGTTAATATGCAAGAACAATAGACCTGCAATTAGACAGACACACCTGTGTTTGAATTTCAGCACACTATGAGTGATTGAGACAGTTTGGCTACATGCCATTGAGATGTGCATTCTTTTATGGCAAGTTGGAACCATTACTAGGAAGGAGAGTGATAGACTAAAGGAATAACTATGTCTGTGCAAGCCTGGGTTGCAGTGTTTGCAAATTCATCTCCCTTTCTTGCTAAGCAAGCACTGAGCTTCCTGCTTCTGGTTTGGATCTGAGTGGAAGTTCCCAAATTCCAACAGGAAGGTCATACTTGTGGTCTCCCTCCCTCACTGAAACCTGAAGCAATGGAATTTCATGTGGGTGGCGTTTTCTCAAGAGATTCCCAGCTGCAATTCCAGAGCAGAGGTAAGCCACTAGATAGTTATTAGACCTAGGGCAGTTTTGTCTCTTTGCTTTTCTAAGGTTCTAATACTATCTTGCCAAGTATGGGCTAAATAATTGTCAGGAGTTCCTGTGGGGAGCAGTATGACTTTTAAATACAGGATAGCAGCTCATTGACTTATGTTGCCTTGGTAGATTTACATGTACAAGCAGGACAAGAAATAGCATTCATCCATTTGTTTATTCACTAATTTATTCACTAAACTTGAGTACCTTTGACATGTCTCTCACTCACTTGAAAGCAGGGCATCTTTACAAACTGACTCTGGTAAAGTATTAGTAATACAAGAGAAACTTTAGCATATATGGTCTGGTTATTTTTCACAACACTCTACTAAGGACTGAATTATCTTATTTTAGAGTTCATACATGAAGACTGAGAAGTTTTGCTGGTTTTGCAGGAATCCCAGTTAAGGTATATCAGAGTCAAGAATGTACTTATTTGAAACTGATGAAATGCCTACCATCAAATGGTTTCCAATTTGGAGCTATTACAAGTCATACCACTTTGGTCATTTACATTCTTTTGTCTACAGCAGCCATGTTTCTGTTTGTATATGTCTAGCAGTGTCACTAAATCAGTGTATATGGGACTCATGCTGTAATATACATGACCAGTGTGAGAAAGTTGTCCCCTATGCCATTTTTTAAATGGTACAGATTACAAGAGGTTGCTGTGTGTCCTGGAGAGGTCTACCGTCTCTCCCACCCTATGTCCCTTTCAAATGTGTGAAGTTATCACTTTCTCCTTTAACAGATAGAATTTGAGTCTCTTCTTGAAACTGAATGAGGCTTTGTGAATTTGCAGATGAGTGGTGTTTCATAGAACCTTCTACACCAATGAAACTGCCATGCCTACAGTGCTCTACAGTGCTAAGACTATAGCCATTGGTCATGCTGGACACTGAGACACAGCTAAGATGACTATATGGCTAGTTTTTAATATCACTTCATTTTAATTACACTCAAGTGACCTCATTATATAGAAGAAACTATAGGTGACAATTCAAGCCTAGACTAACAGTCTCGATCCAGTTGCTACTATGTGATCTCAGAAGCCAGATGATTGGAATATGTACACTCTGTGCTAATTTTTTGGCTTATAGCTGTCATACTGTTGGAGATCACCACAGAGAAACTGATCATGGGTGATAAGAAGTCACAGGTCACCAGCTCTGCAAAGAATCGTTTTGAAAGCAGAGTCTGCAGTTCTTGGGCAAGTTATTCTAGGTGGTACAAGAATGAAAACAAACAGATGTATAAAACAATATGTATAATTATATAACACACATGAACATGTGTGTGTGTGTGCACACATGTTTTTGTATGTTAGTGTAAATTTGTTAATGCCTACTAAACCCAAATTGATCTGTTGTTTTTGTCATCCTGGGCTGTGCCACTCCATGGCTTCTTTACCCCAACTAAGTCTTTCATTTATTTCTTGATGATCAAATGCCATCTCTCAAAGCATAGCCTTTCCACTTGCTATTTTCTTGGGTTGTGATGTTCTTCAGCTGCTCACTGTATAGGTGATTTCTCTTATTTTATAAGCCTGAAATCTGCCCAACATGTGAGGTAGTCAGTAAATATCTGTTTAATGAAAGAAAGATAAAACGATGCATGGATTTTAATTGTGGGCCAATGAATCAGAAACTGTACATGCTTAAGACTGCTGCAAACTTTGCATTTATAGATCTCTTTAAGATGTGTAGGATTGGTATAGAAACTCTTTTTTTTGGAAATTTCCCACAAAGTAGCTGGTTTACCATCACATCTTCGTAGACATCAGTTGTTGTTTCCTTAATGTTGTTTTGTTATTAAGACATCCCAACTCTAGTGCACTTTTCAAGTTAGAATGTACTATGTCTTCCTAAGATTATTGGCTATTCAATTCCCAGAAATCTCCTGCTAGGCAAATATGGGATAAGTGGGTGTTACAAGATTTAGTGTAAACAAAATGAGAATCTGGCTGTTATATACTCAATAATTCAGTGATTCAACAAAATAGTTACTCAGGAAAGCCATTGTTCCTTTGCTGTTTACACGTCATGTACTGTTGGAGGCTAACATATCTTTTGTACTCAGTCTTTGAGTTGTAAAAAAAGAAAGGAAGGGGAATTTTAAGTTATTTTTGGTTATTAAAGGTATCTGACACAAGTTCTACAGCTTTCTCAGTAAACTCAAGATATGAAAAAATTATGCAAGATAGCCATAGCTCTAAGTTAGAGATGCTGGCTACTGCTTTCTTAAGTTTTGAGAAAATCCTATACCTTTTATTAATCTGTGTTTGTCTCCCTTTCTTTGAGGGAGCCAATGTTGGATGGTGGTTTTGCAATTCTGTTGTAAAAATTCCTTTTATTTTTCATGGAGAAAGGTCCTAATATTTTTTTGGAGGAGCTGTGAAATTTGGTTTAATTTTAAAGTTGGCAAGAAATTCACTTATCTAGCATAAAATATGCCCTCAAAGCAGATAGTTTTAAGAGGAAAGAACTACTTCTTTAAAAAATGAAGATGGGTATTTAGTAAAATGAAAGAAATCCTGGCTTTGTAAAATTTTTATAAATGAAAAGACATATGGACACAGTATCTACTACCTCAGCTCATGAGTCCTATACAGGAGACTAAGAGCAAATCTGTAACTATTTCATGTTTGCCTATTTGTGCTTGTACATTGCAGTTCCATTTAAATGTTTATGGAATGTGGGGCACTGGATCTGTCTGGATATGTTTTATCCGTTTTATGTGGATGCTTTCCTACCCTTATTCTGGAATCTTTTAGCCATCCATACTTCCTGTTGCCTGTGTGATTCCCATTTTGATCTTGTGTCCTCTGATTATTTGTAGACTGGATCCTTGTGTTAGATTCTCTTTTTTAGCTTTAGCGTTTACTTTCTATATTTTTAAACAATGCTCTGTATTCCTGAATGTTCTGTTATGCCCTATTCACTGGGCTGACAAAATTATTAGCTTTAGCTTTAAATGCATACATTATGTTTATACATCAAGACTTTGGGCCATGTTGCTTACCTTCAGTGAGTTCAGTTCTGACTTAGACGTGGTTTATCCAATCTCTGCTATTTTTAAAGTGGGAAAGCACAGTCATAAGTCACACACTCATATTTTCAAAGGAAAAAAAGCAAACAACAAAATCAAAGAATCCAAGGAAATAAAAAGTTTGTTAAAGAGAAAACCTACTACTTTCTGAGATGAAAAACATCAAAGTCCACAGATAGAAAGAACAATCATTCCTACAAAGAAAGAAAGAAAGAGAACAGAAAGAAAGGAAGGAAGAAAGAAAGAGAATCAACAGTATGTCAGGAAATATCTTTGAGATTTTAGAATTTCAAAGAATGAAAGGTAAATTATCTCTGATGTAAAATATGTAGATAGGAGAATATAAATCAGGTGGATCTTGGACTTATTTTCTTTTAGAAAGTCACAGGGTCTAAAAGGACACAGAATTTGAGTCAAGAATTCTACATTAAACCAACATGTTGTTGTGTATGTGAAAGTTCTTGCTAAAAGGGTAGAAAGAACATCTCTTACATCTTAAGATCCAGAAAGTATATGTAATGTACCAGGATCATATCTTCCAGGCCAGACAGAGTGAGACTGTCAAAAACTAAAATAAAAAGTAAAATGATAAAATCAAATTGTATTTAATTGTCACTTGCCAGTGCTTACCTTGATGTCTCAAACATTCAGACTGAGACCCATTCTTCTGCTTTGTGGTTGAGAGAAACTGTCTCTGTTTTCCCAGCAGTTTTCAAAATGTTCCTATATTCTGAAGCTTTGATTACTAAGTGCTGTGTCTACTGGGATATTCTGCAGATATCAAACAACAAGTAGAATGGCTCCATACAGTCTTCATTATGGGGCAGTCTAAGATGTCAATAAATTAATCTTAACCGCAGATTATGTGAATTGTTCCCAACATGAATACTCATGACATAAATTTGTGAAAATTGTGAAAAAGGTCAAATCTAAAAAAAATTTCCAAACAAAACAACAACAAAAAGATCAAGTGCCCTTTTTTAAACAATGTCTTGAATTACCTTTAAATTTTCATTATACAAAAAATGGTGGAAATGAAAAAGAATAAATCAATGTAACAGCTGAGGCAATTAATATGTGTAATAACACAGCTTAAATTTACACAAACAAATAAAAACCTTGGCTATCAATTCAGTAGTCTTGAAAATGCACTAAATGCAAGAAGAGATACTAAACAGGGTCTTATGTCATTAAGAACTCTGGATATTCTTCCAGAAGACCCAGGTTCAGTTCCCCAGCATATACATGGTGGCACATGACCATCCAGAACCCCAGTTGGAGGCAATTTGTTTCTCTCTTCTGATCTCTGTGGGCACTAGGCATGTGGGTGATACACAGACATACACCCAGAGAAAATAGTTATACATATAAAATAAAAAATAAACAAAAGAGGGAGACATTAAGTACCTTATCAAAAGTAACTAAAATTATCAATAATATTGATTTATTTCATAAACCAAATAATGTGAAATGCTGTTTAAATTGCTTAAAGCATAAAGATTAAAGCTTCTAAAGTGTGTTTGCAAATATATGAAAGCAGTCTTACAATATTTAACAGAGGCAAAAAATGAAATGAAGATACTGATGAATTTTATCTGTGGTTATGAGGGCAGTAATTCTAAAATATTTTAGTAAATCATCCATCAGCATACTAAGAAATTTAGAGGGAATTGTCATGTGTGAATCATTCAAATAATTTAGTGTATCAATAATTTTTCATGTAAATTATAGTAAAATGGAGAAAATATTATTTCCATAATGTTAATAAAGGCTTAAAAATCCAATTGCGTGTTTGACTGTGGATTTGAGACCCTGTGGTATATTTATATTTAATCACAACACATGTATAATGAAACACAAACATATCCCAAGTAACCTAAACACAAAATCTGATTATATTCCCTATTAACCAATATACTGTGAGAGTTTCCTTCTGAAAAAAAAATGAACCAGGATACATTTATGAGGCCTAAGATGTCTAAGAGTAAAGAAAAATCATCAACCGTTTACACACATCTGTAGAATTTATAAGATAGGAAACTCCAAGAGGAGCTGCTAAAACAATAATAGAGACAATTTTAGCAAAGAGAGTTTAGAAACTTTTGACTTTGCTATGTTCATAAAAAACAGGACTTGTTACTTACAGGAGCTAAAAGAAACCAGTAACCAAAAGCTAGAAAGTAAGAAATAGAGGCATAGAAAGAGAAGGGAGATAGAGACATACTTGATACATGAATATGAAATGTCTTTATTAAAGGCTCCCAAGTGGGGCCTTACCCTGCAGATAAGCAGCTCCTTGGGGAGTGAAATACCTCCTACATTTTGGCAATGTTGGTTGTACTAACAGAAGCTTAGAAACTGTTAACAGTGTGTTTTGCTCACTCATGGTGGGGAAAACTTTGTATAGGATACATTTTGGATCATCCTACTACAGAAAAAAAAATACTTGAAAAACTTAAGAGTAACCCAAGATGTATCAGACGCTGTTGGAATTAATGGAAATTCATGCTCCATTCTAGTTAAGTTAATGCAAGACTATAAAGATGTTAATTTATGCTATATTGATTTATAAATCGAATGTACTTCCAATAAAATTACTACTTTTATGAAGCTAGGGATGTTGAATTTATAGTTCAAATAAAGACTATTCTCTAAAAAAATTAAAATAAAGATAAGGGAGCAGGCTACACGATTGCCCATTATTATATAACTTTTATAAGTAATAGCACTTTGTATCAGTGCCTGAATACTAATTTAAAGAAGGCCATAGAGTCTTGAGTGAGGCTCAAATAATATGGTTATTCAGATTATGATAATGTTAGCATTCTAAATCAGTGTGCTAAGGACAGAATATTCAATAACCGGTGTTGGGACAACCCATCAACAAAAGAACAATTATTATTAAAGTGAAAACTGGATCTAGATGGATTAATTTTCAATAATAAAATGAAAATAGATTCCTTTTTTCTAATCTTCAAGCCATGTCCTTTCTAAGAAAGATAAATTATATCAAATTATTCAAATGCTGATAAATATAGCTTCATAAAATTTGAAAAATTTCCTTTTTATTAAGAGATATGAAATCAGTCTCTCTATAGACAGGTAGAAAAATATTGGCAGTGTATATGAGAAAAAGTACTAAAATCTTTAATGAATAAAACTGTCTCATAAGTAAATTTTATAAGTAAAATTTAAAAGTACAGCTTTGGGTCAGGGAGATGGCTTAGCCAGTAAAGATATTTGGGCCCAAGCTTGATGATCTGAGTTTAATTCTTGTGATTTGTATAGTGGACGGAAAGAACTGATTCTCACAAATTATGTTTTGACCTATATACATATGATATGACATGCACACATATTCACACTCATATACACAGATGCATGCACACACAGGCATAGACACATGCACGCACGAGCATGCATGCGTGCGAATACACACACACACACACACACACAGAGAGAGAGAGAGAGAGAAAGAGAGAGAGAGAGTTTAGTATTAGTATAAATACAGATAAGTAATGTCCTCTAGAAATGGAAACAGATTCAAATGCTGTTTCATCTTAAAGTTGTTTAGTTTCCTCAGAGCTTGTGAAAATTAATAGATAAAGTATTATTTGATGGAAGTGAAAAAGCTTTTTTAAAATCGACAACATTGTGACACAGCAGTTTTCCGTGCCTACACCCTTAGCGGATGAAGTAATTTATAAGTGGTAAGATGGCATCTACCAATATTCTAAATAATAACTTCCTGCAATGTTGACAATTTATCATTTCACTCTTTGCAAAAATAAACACTTACAGAAAGAGTTAATATACTGCAGAAGAGTATGAATGGGCTAGTCTTTTACATCCAAAATTACAGGCTCTCCATGACACAGAGCTAGGATAGAATATCCTAGAGGAGTCCCAGTGCTGTTCCAGTATCAACAGCGTAGCAGAAGTCAGAGGCCTCATACCAGACTAAGGAGTCATTGCAAAGAACATTTGCAAGCAAAGGAGTATGGACAAAAGTGTGTACTGTGTGACACACCTGTAACACACTACAGCTTCCACAATGAGATTTTTTTCTCCATGATAGGAGAGGTTGCAAGGACAAAGGGCAAGTATGAGGGAGGGGAAATGAGTGGCATTGGGTGTATGATATAAAATTCACACACACACACAAAAAAAAAACAATAAAAAGTGTTTTTTTAAAGACATGTTTAATATACCATAAATTTTTCTGGTAATGTAGTGGTAATAACAAATGCTTCGAAATACACAATAGTGTACCAATAGAAATCTGTTAGGGCGTATTATACACATCTATAATGGGGGAAGGTTTATAGAGGCATTTATAACAATCTCACTGCTGAAAAGAATACCAAATTGCACAATAATTACTTTTCTTAGATGTATTAGGAAAGATGTGCATATTATTGAGTTCATTTTCTTGGTCATCCTTTGTCTCCATCTGACCTAGTATTGCCATTTTCCCCTGTCTTCTCTTAGATATGTATGCTCGTTTTCAAGTGTCCTCTGTAGTATAGTGCCATGGTGCTGGCTTGTTGGCCATAAATCCCTCTAACTTACTTTTATCACGTATAGTTTTTCTTTCTCCTCCGATTGCGCCAGTTTTGCTGGCGCTGACAAATACGGTTGTTGTTGTTATTGTTGTTGTTGTTGTTGTTGTTTTGGAACTTGTAAAGAATGAGCCAAAAGGCTTCTACATGCACAAGACCCACATAAGAACAAGTTGGTCAAAATTTCAGCATGGATCAAAGAGGTCCTCATGAGGTCCCACTCATAGCTGAGGAACTATTAGTAATTCAGGGCTGCTGGTAGGAGAAGGATAAGTTTTAATCAGGTTGTAGCTTGTTCTTTAGCTGCTCCTCTCCGAGTGGAAAGCCTGTGCACGTATTGGAAGCACCAAGTGAACTCGATGGGATTAACAAAGAATACATATGGTTGGGAAGAGGTGGTGGGAAAGGAATCGGAGAGGAGGGACGGAGCTGTGTTTGAGCAGAACATATTGTTTTTCTGGGTAAAATTCTGAAGCAGTAAGTTAAAGGAAAATACAGATGTTTGTTAATGTACATGTAACACGAAAGGAGACGTTTATGATACGTTTGAAAAACCAGTAACTATGATTGCTCTGGAAGGAGGACAAGGAGAAGACAGAACGTTTACTATCACTCTATAGTCACTTTTACTGCTTGAAATATTTACCAAGTAGTTAGAAAAACTAGCGAGTGAAAAATTTCACCTCTTCAAAAACAGCTCCCTGGTTAGACTGGCACACTGTCAGAAATTTTCTCCATGAATCAGCCTTTGGGGCGATGCCCGCCTCTGATTCAAAGGCAATGTTAGAAAAAAAAAAAAAAGCCCCTGAAATCCCAGGCTGGGAATCGTAGATGGACTTTACACAGGCATTCCCTGTTTCTGCTTGCTTGTGTCAGAACTTAGCAGGCTTTTAAGAACCCCCCTCCTACAGAGACTTCTCTGTATTTTCTTCTATGAGACTTGCCTTTCCCTCTTGACCTTAAAAGATGCTTTGCATGTCTCTCTTCAGGTCAGGGATGTCTCTTTCATTGGCCCCCACAGAATATTTTATTATATATTTTTTTATTTTACAGATATTCAAGAAATGTTTGTGAATTCAGTTACTGGACTTATTTTATTTTATTTACAAAGTGACTGACAATAGTGGAGAATAATTATCCTATTACTGACATAAAACTTTACTTTGTTGCAGACAGAATTATAAATCTTTGTTTGCGTGTGTTGATAATAGTGATGTTGATGATGATGATATATGTGTGTGTGTGTGTGTGTGTGTGTGTGTGTGCATGCACAGTTGTATGTGCCACAGTGCATGTGTAGAATGCACAGGAACACTTTCAGGAGTGTTGAACTCAGTTTATCAGACTTATAAACAAATAACCTTAACCACTGAACCATCTTGCCATCCTTGAGTTGCCAATTTTCATACCATGAGCTGGAAATAAGAAACACTGAAATATACAGTAGCATGCTGGAGCTGATAATGAAAGATTTCCTATACCAGGACTAAAGCGATCAGATCCAGTAATAAGTCCAAAAACCACTGAGAATGCATAATTTCTAAAGCAATGGTGGATACTTGTCTTCTAGACATAGCGAGTCTTTTAGATGTTAGGAGTGAATTAAATGAATGTCCCCCTCCTCACATGGATAGAATTCATGTGGAATCCAGTGGAAGATAGAATAACTGTGTGATTCTGACATGTGGACCAGCGGAGCTGCAGCACAGGGTATAGAAGCAGGGAAGCAGGGGATGGATTTGGGGAAGAAAGTGGAAATGAACATAAAACTCGCCGTTAATCTTATGAAAAAGGTGCTGTGTGTGATCTCCTTTTGAAGTCTAGAAAATGAAGACAGAGTCTTCAACTCACTGCATATTATATGCAGTAATTCATGTGAATGCATGAGGCAGAGAACTAAAGTCTACCTTTCTAAACTCCAAAGTGTAGAACACATTTTCTGTGCTGTTTCTTTAATGGTAAATTGTATACTGTATAAAAATATTCCAGGCATTCTTTTTTCTTGGATTTATTTTAGCACGCGCGCGCGTGTGTGTGTGTGTGTGTGTGTGTGTGTGTGTGTGTGTGTGTACACATGTGTGTGCTCATGTGTGAGTTTGTGTGTTTGTTTGAGTGTGTGTGTGTGCATGCAAACTATATGTTAGGGTGCCTGTGGAAGTCAGAAAAGGGAAAAGCTGCCCGTAGGAAGCTGGAGGTATAGGCAGATGGGAGTTGCTTGACATGGATGGTGAGAACCAAACTGAGATACTCTGGAAAAACAGCAAATGCTGGTAACTGCAGAGAGCCATCTTTGCAACCCTGAAACATTCTTTTCTTGGCATATATTCCTGGCACAGAGTTATGGGATTACAAAAAGATATTTCTATACTTGAACATCATACGCTTTAGCCACAATCATCCCTTTCATTTTCCCTCCCCAAAATTCCTATTGATTCCCTCAGATAGTCTCAATTCTGCTGTCATCTTTTATGTCAACATATGACCTTGTATATCTATTTAAGATCTAAGATCCATCAATAAGAAAAAAACCACATGACATATAAAAATGAACATAGCTTTTTATAGATTCAAGCAATTGCTCTGTTTATAACACACACACACACACACACACACACACACACACACACACACACACA
>JANHMN010000012.1:37794032-37833343 GCA_030674055.1 Rhabdomys pumilio
ACACACACACACACACACACACACACACACACACACACACACACACACACTTACCTGAAGGCCACAGGCTTGGAACTGAGCACAAGACAGTTCCCAGTAATATAACGAATAACCAAATTCTCACAGCTAGTAATACAAAATGAGGAAGCAAAAGAGGGTCAAATAAAGAATCACAAACTATAGCCTGTGAATCAAGTGAAACTCGCTTCTAGGTTTTGAATTCCCTGTCAGCTATGACTGGTCTTTCACTGTCAGTAAATTGTTAGACAAATTTCAACATTAGGAGTGACTCCTATTTTGAGTCATGTACGAATTATAGAAAGTTCAGAGTTGTGTGTCTGTGATGCCATGTCAATTATGTAGATCTGAATGTATTCCAGAATGGTAGTGGTTACAACAGGGACTGCATTACCTACATAGCTTAAATGACTATCTGACCCCTTGCTGAAAAACATGTTGACTCCTATTAAAGAAAGTGATCCCTAGAGCTGTGAACTACTTTAAATTGAGTAATCAAAAAAAAAAAATAGATTCTAAGTGAACATGAAAAATCAGAGCACAGAACTTTATTCAACTTTAATTTGGTTTGTGCTATAAACTTACAAGAATTTCTTACCGTCACTTTGCCTTTTTCCAGTGTTCTCTGAAAGGAAAAATAAAATGGCCCTTTTCAGCCACCATCCATTTATATGCCAAGTTTCCAAAATATAGAGATTTTGGCCCAACAGGAATGTTTCCAAGAGTTATATATGAAAATAAGGAGAGAGAAATCACTGCCACAGCACCACAGGAGAGGGTATTCAGCCAAAGATTACATATGTTATTTTGACATTAGACCATTGCATAGATTCATCAGAACCCTTCATAGAAACTTTTGAACCAAAGGAAACTATACCTTTCTGCCAAAAGCCCACTGACTTATTAACAGACTATAATAAAGATTTGAGGCTTTAATTCTGGAAAGGCTGCTGTAAGTTCCCTTGAGAAGGAACACTACATGACACAATTCTCCACCCCACAACTTCTGCAAATTCTCCTCGTGGTTTAGGCAGAGTCTGGATTAGTAGGTCATCTGTAGAGTGTGAGTCTACAAGAGGCTTCTCTACTGTGCATCATTTAACTTACTCTAACTAAAACCATTTCTACCCTCTGAAGCAGACAAATGAGAAAGGGGTGGGTTACTAATGAGATGCTGCCATTTTACATATGGACCTCTGTTCAGGTATTTAATTTTCTCTCTGTGTTGAAGGGGATTTATAGGGGTAGTGGTGTGCATGTGCTTGTGTGTGCTCATGTACACATGTGTCTGCTCGTGATTCTAATCTAGGTTTTTGCTGTTATTGTAAAAAGCAATGTATCGTATGGCAATTATAACACATTATACTTTGTTTTTTTCCACCTTCCTTGTGACCCATTTCCCCATCCTTCTTCTTCTTCCTTTTCATAAATGTCCTTTTCCTATTTCATGTCATATTACCAGGTATATCTCATTATTTTTTCTTGTTTTCCCACTGCCTCTCTTTATATATGCCTTATAGCTTGCTTTTGTTTTTACATCCTCTTTCTATATATGTATATATACATATATATATTTCTATATATACATATATAGAAAGAGGATTTCTTTATATCTCTACATATATATTTCTTTAGATTTCTACATATATATGTGTGTGTGTGTGTGTGTGTGTGTGTGTGTACAGACACACATACGTGTATATGTGTTATCACATACACATATGTATATCCTATCTATGAAAGAAAACATGCCAATAATTATCTGTTTTGTTTATTTCCCTTAACATAATGATCTCCAGTTCCATCTATATTTTTACAAATATTGTAATTTCATTCTTATGACTATATACAAACCCAATTCCTTTCTCCTCCCATCATCTGATGGGCCTCTAGGCTGGTTTTATAACTTGGATATTCTGAATTGTGCATCAATAATGTGAATATACCTGTAATGCTGATCTAGAATCATCCAGGTATATATAATCAGGAATCTTATTTAGTTTTTTATATAAAGTGAGAATATATAGATTTTTCACAAAATTTTATAAGCAGTATGAAAGAAATTAGGTACTATTAGGTAATTGTTATTATTGTTAGGTACTAATAGGTAACTGTTATTATTATTATTATTATTGGCAATAAAAGGTAATTACTATTATTAGTAGTAATATTATGTGCTAATAAATAATTGCTATTTATTATGTACTAATAGGTAATTGCTATTATTATTTTTGGTACTATTATTACTATTTTAGGTACTAATAGGTAATTGCTATTATTACTATTTTAGGTACTAATAGATAATTGATATTATTGTTATTTTTAGGTACTAATGGGTAATTGTTGTTATTATTATTTTAGGTACTAGTATATAATTTTTATTACTACCAAGCAATTGTTACCATGACCCTTTTAAAGATGGAAAAACTGAGACTTGTGAAGAGTAAACATGTCACCAAAAGTCATCAATTCACGTAAACAAGTGGCTGAAATACAAATCTACACCTATTAGCATAATGAAAGACATGTATATAATGTGACACAGTAATATCTTTACTGCATATTAGAGGCAGAAATACTCAGTTACAGAGCACATGTGTTTAAAAAATGTGGCATTGTGCACTGTTTGCAACACACGGAGAAGATCTTTTAAGACATTTTCATTGTGAGACTACCAATACTATGATGATAAAGTGTGATATTTTAACGAAGTAGATACAATGCAGATGCTAACACACATAAAAAGAGCTACATGGACTTTCAGGATGTATTTCAAAAGGACGTTCAGACAAATGAAAGCAAAGACAATCCGAAGAATGATGTGGATCATCTAAGACTATGTAAACAAACTTTAAAACATGCAAAATGACTACAGATATATGATGGTGGTTTAAAATTATGTTAGGAATGAGAAACATAAAATTGAGGATAATGGTTGTCTCTGGTTAAGGAGGGGAAGGCACGATGGAGGAACTATTCTAAAGATTCGAATACATCTGCTCTGTTTTAGACTTCAAAAACACTAAGCCATCACAGCAGAGTATTACAATTATGATATGGGCTATACATATATTATTGTATTGTTTCAGGAAATTCTAGCATATATAAACTATATTACCATTGAAGCATCTTTCAAAGAAAACTTTAGAATAGCATTAGATTAAAACAAAAGATACTGTCTCAGTCAAGACTACTCTAAACAAACAATTCTTTTCAGTTTTTACAAAAAATGTTGGTTTATTAGTTGAGCTGTCTCTCCAATTAATAAGCATACAATGAGTTTTTCAATGCGATTCCCAAAGCGAGCTTCCTTCCACCCAAAGTTATGTCTCCAGTAAATGCTGAATTCATATTGCAAAGATTAATTGAGTTTAGAAGCACTATAAAATGAGTGGTTTTAAAAACATGATCTGGATGGCTGTTTTATACCATTTTTTTTCTCAGCTAAGTTTTACTTCATTTTCAAAGGAATCCGTACCCAACTTGCTCCATGCAGAACATATTTAAATGTATTCATTCTATCTTTTGAAATCACTTCCTGGATGGAAGGGTCCAACTCTTTAGGAGAATGGATGTTTTTTAGTCCACTAAAGAAAATTAGTGAGACTGGGACAGTTTGCACCCGCTAGGAAAGAAGTATTCAAAGACAAATGGGGTCACCTCGGGGGGGACACAGTACACAAGTTGAGAGATTTAGTAGTCAAAACCAATAATGATTTCAATGTATTGAAACACCAATTTTATCACCAAGTACCAAAAAGCAAACAGAATTAGAATGAAAATCTTTCGCCAGTGTCCATTGGTCAAGAGCATTGCTTGAACATAAGTATTTTGCTCTGAAATGGGTAAATAATAGAAAATATTTAAGGCAACAAACCAGTTAAACCAGCAAACAGTTTTTTTCCAGATTCAATTATTTTCTTGCCTATTATGGCTATAGATTGGAAATCACTGATGTAGGCAAAGCCTATGGATATCACTTCATACTTTCTGTGTATGTTTGGGCAGTGGGACTAATGCTTGAGAGAAATGCTGAAGATGGTCCTAACCTCTCTCTTTCTCTCTCTTTTTTTTTAAACCAGAGCTGCCCTCTGAGCCTTTAGTAGCTGTTCCTGTGTGAAAATCAAGTTATTGAAACTTTACTAGTCCAACTGAAAAAGGGGGGCTCTCCTAAGAGACCCTGAAAATTCTCTTGACTGTCTTTCAGATATATGTGTGTAGGCTTTAGGTAAGTTTTGTGCAATTTTTTAAGCACTTGACCACATGACAGTTTTTATTCCATTGCCATCTGGATCCATTGAACAGAATATGTTGTATTATCTTTCCCTCTTCTATATTATGCACTGAGAATTAAGAATGGAATTCCTTCCATGTGGAACACGACCAGCACAACAGAATATGGGCTTATTGCTAATACTTGTTAACATATCCCATACAACCATTAGACTGAAGAATAAGTTCATAAAAAGAAAGAACTGTGCATAACTTTCTAAGTACAGCAATCTGGTGCCACTCAGTGATCATTATACAGTTTTAAAAATCACTAGTATAAAGGATCGAGGAACCCATCATTGGGATGTGTTACACATATTGCAAGAAGATGGAAACCTGATGTTTGGAGTGGGATTTTGTTTTTCTTCATGCTAGACAATTACTGCCAGAGATTTAACGCTGTGTAAGAGATGCTGGGAATGTGGCCGTTGTTGTACTTCCTGAAAATAATTTGGCAAACTCTCAAATGAGTATTCTATTGCCTTCTTAAAAAGCGAATGTATTTTATTATTATTAGTTTGCACATGCATGGACAGAAAACAAGAACAAAACTTGATAGTGCCAATTGTAGGATTATCTTATATTCCCATCTGGGAACTCTTGAGTCTTGAAGTCAGTTTTGGAAGGTGCCTCATTCTTTACAATCCCTTTCAAAGCAATAAAAGGAGTAAATGATGACATTTGGTCTTGTATCTTGTGTTACACCCAAGAAAGCCCAACTCCTTTAGATCTTTGAAAAAAGTAGGAGTTGTGAATAAATGCCTCCTATAAAGGCTAGCTATTAAGTTTATTATTCTCATTACAGCATAAATAAAGGTTACTGGAAATGGACCACTTAAAAATGAATTCTGAATCATTGTCGATTATGTTCACATTATCTTTTACATAAGCTTTCTCAAAGCTTTGCAATATTTAAATTATTATTTAATTCTGTATAAGCACTAAGCGGTTTTCGAAAATAACCACCCTGCCTTTGTGGTTAGACATGAGAAAGAATGGACCTAGGCAGCACACAGCCATGTCAGAGAAAGAAGAGAATGGAGATTCTTTAAAGGACTGAAGAATTAAAGGCTGTGGTGTCACACAGAAAGTATTAAAAAAATGTTCCACATATACAACAGTTCTTAAGACTGAATGTGTAGGATGAAACAGATATTATAGAAGATGGGGGATGTTAAATGAGGGCATACTTAGTCTGGGATCTCATGAAGTTTATGACTTGATAGAGCAGGTAGACTGCAAGTGAATGAATTATATGGAGAACTTATGAATTACTATTGTTAGATCTAATCCAAATTATCTTTACATTTCTGATGAAGAAAAAACTAAGGTCTTTACCTGAATCTAAGAGAGAGAGAGAGAGAGAGAGAGAGAGAGAGAGAGAGAGAGAGAGAGGAACAGTCTTCTCTTTGCACAAGAAGATTCCACTAACAAAGAACAGAGGTAAACACAGAACTGAAGAAGCACAGAAAGTAGTTTTCTTTATCAAACAGAAAAGTTACTGGTAGATAATGAGCCTAGTTATGAAGATTTCTAGAAGTGCATGCAGCTTGTGTCTTCAGGACACAGTGGAAATCTGTATGAAAAATATAAAGCATAATGGCAAGACAGGTGGTGTCTGAGCACCCATACTTGCTTGACCATGGTGGACTCTGTAGTATGTTGTTTATATTGGACTGTTTCTTTTCTAAAGAAAGAGAGAAACAAATCATGGCATTAGATGGGTGAGGAGGTGGGAAGGATCTGAGAGGAGATGAGAGAAGAGAAGCCATGATCAGAACATATTGTATAAACAATTATTTTAATAAAAACAAATAACAATAGAGTTTGGCAATATATGGCTGTGGTATGATAACATTATGGGGGTAAGCAACTGTTCTCTGATTGTACTTAAGGCGTGTTTCTCAGGAGGAAACTTGTGTTCTAACATTAATTTCTATATCCTTCTGTCTGTCTATCTATCTATCTATCTATCTATCTATCTATCTATCTATCTATCTCTTAACTATCCATATACATATATCCATATTCATATATGTATACATCTATACATGTATATTTATATTATTTTTATAATATTTAATTATTTAATAATTTCATGCATGAATATAATTTATTCTGCTTGATGTCACTGCATCATTGCCTCCCCCTCTTCCCCTCTATCAACTTCCCCTCTTCCTTACAAGGCCCCGTGTTATATTTATATCTTTTTATTTGTTATCAACTGATCACAGTAATATCATTTGCTGGATTATGGGTTTATACTCAATTAACATCAATGCCTCTTCTTTTTTTTTAGAGTATCCCACACATTGTTCAGCAGAGAAACATGTTTTAAAGTGAATACCTGATGATGCATACAATTTTAGAGTATCATTTTGGATATCACAGAGGGGAAGAAGAGGGGGTAAATTTTTATAAGTTGTTAATTCCTTGTTGAGCAAACTTGTGCAAGTATCTTTAGGCAACTGTGTCTTGGAATACACATTGGTAAAATCAAGGAATGAGGCTAAATAATTCTGAAGATACTCCAACTCTTTAAATCTCTGACCTGAATTACCTTGACATTCTTACATTGTTCCTGTGTCTTGGCAAATTCGATTTTATTTAAGTGATAGCAATAACTCCTCCACAAGCTCTCAAGCTAATTTGCTTTTTGAGGATCATGTCTTAAAGATATGATTGCCAAACACAGTTACAAATTGGAAAGTAGGCAACAAGTTATCATTCATGTAGACCATGCCATTGTCTCTATAGAAATTCAAAGTATTTGTTTAACACACAAGAAATAAAAGAAGCACTCAAAATTTCTGAGAGAAAGCTATGTACAAATAAATCTTGAAATCATTAACATTTTTCTCCATACCAGCAATAATCAGACAGCACACAGACGAAAGCAACTTTTATACATCTGCAGGGGGTAGAATGACTCCCTCAACCCAGTTATGTCTACTTAGAACCTGAGTGGATTTTTTTTTTAAGAAATAAGAATTATTTAAAAATTGATAGGAGGAGATCCCTTGGCTAGGTCCTAAGTTCAGAGATGTATAGTTATTAGGGGTAGAAAAGATGCCTGTGAGAGCGTTTCATTGGTTTCTTATTTCATGGAGAAACCAGCAGCTACCTTGCAGGGCCCCACTGAGAGGCTTATAAGACAGGATCTGAGGTTTTTTGTTAGGAATCAAGTGAGTGAGCTATCCTGTAGGGGTTCTTTTAAGCACACATAGTGAACCTTCTGTGGTCAAACTTTGTCTAATGATTCTTGAGATCACAAGCCAGAATGCCAAGCTGAGATCTGTCTACATTCCTGATCTATAGATGCTTCAAAGATAAATAGTCTCAAGGTTACTTAGTTTGGAAGTATATTTGATGCTTTAATACACAATACCACATACTTCTTTGCATTCTCCTGTTTGCCCCTTCTTCACTTTCTTAGCCTTTGCTCCTTTTCTTCTTCCTTTTTTTCCCCACCCTGCTTTCTCTAACTGTCTTATTTTAGCCACTTCTGGTCTTCCTAGTTTTCTTCTCTCTTTCCTATCTCTCCCTTTGTCCTCCATGCTATAAAGTTGTACTGATTGACTACTTCACACTGCGCACCACAGAGCTTTAGAATGTCACCAAACATAGTCCAATTCTCAAAAAGTAACTTAGTTCTTACTAAACAGAACTTACTGGACAGAAGAAAAGCATCAAGCAGTGGTGTTTTTAGAAGTTGGATAACGATGAAGGAAGCAGAGAGTAAAGGAGAAACAACGTCTCATTCTTTTTGGAGGAGACAGGGAAGCTTCATCTGGAGCTAAGGGGGCAATGGATGCAATGAGGTCTTGTTTGTGTGTTTCAACCACGTGCAAACATCATGAGGTTGAGGGAGAGAAGTTCCAGCTCAGGCGATAAACAGTAATTTTTTGCTATCAAATGAATTATTAACACAAAGGTAAAAAATTAATTTACCACTTACATCACTTCGGGAAATAATATTCTTATCATTTTACCTTTCAAAGCACATGGATGATAGTGTATAAAGAAGCATACTATTAATGGCACTCAGAAAATTCTCTGAGCCTTGGTTTCTTCATCCTTTAAACATAGTATGACTCTTGCCTGGTAAAGTAAAGATATAATGTAGGAAATCACCTTCTAGTACATCTGACACATACTAAGTACACTGAGTCGCTCTTGCTCCAGACCACACTTATTCCTGAGACTTTAGATGTCAGATTTTCTGTATTCCCCTTCAGGCACCCTGTGACAAAAGAATTCATGTATTTTGAAAGGAAAGATGGTAAAACAGAGACTATTATTTTATCCCAATATGTTTTGGAATGAGTGTTTTCTGCTTAATGGTTACTAGTTGGATAATTAGTCAGAAAGGCTTTTTAATTTGACTCTCAGGAGAAGATGGCCAGAGGATGGAAAGAAAATAAATGGCCATTTTGTGAAATCCTAGAACCACAAGTTATATGGGATTGAGCAGAGTGGCCCTGGATCCTACAATATTTTAGTGAGTTCAGGACATTTATACTGAAAGCATTTCCTCGGGATAGTAATTCCCTGAGGGAAGTTAGTCCCAGGTCAGCAAATCCCTTTATTGGAATTCACTGAGGTTGTATTGGAATTTCACTATGAATGTCTAGCCCTTTCAATTTCTCAGAGGGGCAAATATTAGCATCTATTAGGTTTTTAATATGAGACACCTAACTGTGCAAAAGAGTGTGTGTATGTGTCTCATCCTTAACTCAGATGCCATTCTCAACTCCTCTTTTCAAACGTTTGCACCTTAGTTTTCCAGATCTGTCTTCCCCATTCCATCCAGCTCAAGATTTTTTGTTTGTTGGCTAGCAGCCACTCAGTCCCATTGAAAAGTAGTCTAAAAATGTTAAACATTTCCTAATTTCTTGCAATAAACTTTTGTGCTTACTTGTTTCTTGTGGTGAGATGGGCCTATAGGAATTCTCACCTGAGGATCATATACAACATTTGGGGAGATCTTGGAATGACATTTTTTATCCCACTGGTTGCCAGACTAGATTCAGCTGGCTGGATAGTTGGCAAAAATGTGAATGAAAAATGAGGTCAGAGCCGTTCAGTACTGTGACAATGAATTCAAATCAAGGACTCATAGCCACTTAGGGAGAGAGACAATATTAAAGATAGTTGTGCATAATTTTTTCATTATAGAAATAAGAAAATGCACACAGAGGAAGCTGAACAGCCTTGTCCAAAGTCTTATCTATAAGGTAACAAAAGGAAACAATTTTATTTTGCAATATGTATTTTAATACTCAATTTGATTTTTGATAGAAATAATTTGTTTTTCAAGAGCCAATGGGCTGTCCCAAGGGCCCACATGTTAAAAGAAAAGGATTAACTCCTGCAAGTTGTCATTTGACCTGCATGTGATTGCTATTGCTTACACACACACACACACACACACACACACACACACACACACACAAACAAATGTTTTTAAAATTATTATAAATTTTTTTCAGTTAGATAAATGTAAGTTTTGAATCCAAGTTTCAACTTCTTTCTGCTAATCTTGATGTGACCTTGTCGACAGGCTGTTGCATAGATTATAGATAATTTATGTAAAATACCTCACACATTATAGACCGTCAATAAAAATGAGTTCAACCATTGACCAAAGAAACAATGTTGATGGAAGAACCTCGTGAGCTATGCAATACAAAGCTGGTAGGAGAGGAATGATAATTCATTTTGTTAATTGATTAACAGAGTTATGGCTGAAAGCCTTGTACATGCTTACAGGGGCTTTCTCTCTCATGCTCTCTCTCCTATCCTCTCTCTCTCTCTTCCTCTCTACCCCCTCTCTCTCTGTCTCATGTGTGTGTGTATGTGAGTGTATGTGTATGTGCATGTGTGTGTATGTGCATGTGTGTGCGTGTGAGTACGTGTGTGTGCATTTTACTCTTAACGTTGGAAAGAGGTTTTTGCTTGATTATCTTTTTTTCTTTCAGTTTTTATTTGATGTGTATGGGTGTTTTGTCCATGTTTGTACATATACCATGCACATCCATTGCCTGTGGAAGTCGGAAGAGCACATTACGTCACCTGCTACTAAAGTTACAAGTTGTTGTGGGAAATGAACCTGTGTCCTCTAAAAGAGTAACTAATGCTCTTGGTTGAACCATCTCTTCATCCTCTACAGTCTTGTGTTTGTGTTTATTTATTTTTATTTGTTTGTTCATTTAGATTGATGAATGGGCTGTTTGAGTCAGTTGAGCTGGTAAAGACAATTTCTTCTAAACTTGGTGACCTGTGTTTAATTCTCAGAATTCATATGGTAGAAAGACAGACCATCACCCCTGTGGCTCTGAACTTTCTCTCTCTCTCCCTCTCTCCTTCTCTCTGTCTGCCCCTCCCTCTTTCCCTCCCTCCTTCCTTCTCTCTCTCTCTCTCTCCCCCCCCATCTCTCTCTCTCTCTCACACACACACACACACACACACACACAGACACACACACACACACACACACACACACACACACACACACACACACATACACACACACACACTAAGTCACCAAGTAAATAAATATACATAGAACAATTAAAATCAGATTGGCCTGTATTTAGAAGCAGGAACCTGAAGCTTTGATAAACACCCATGCCTCCTGTTTCTTGAAAGAGGAAATCAAACATAGCCATAAGGCTTGGAGTCACTTTTCAGACTCCCAAAATACTGTGCAGTTCTCTTCCTAAACAGCCTATCATTCTTCGATCAGAAAGCATGAGGGGAGTCTACATTCCCGCTTCTCTGTAATCTTCCTTATGAATCAGACTTAACCTTTGTATATGACCTCTCGGTTCACAAAGCAATCTAATGCTTACTGGCTTAAGTTTTGGTTCTCACTATTATCTCATGCAGTATGGAAGGGGAAGATGATTACATCCCTCATTTCACAAACCAGAAAATTGCACCACTAGGCATCAGCATCCTCAGAGCAGTCTGCTGACCCTCCGTGCACTCAACAGTGTTGTGTATTGCTCTGACATGTGTAAACCTAAATGTTTAATGAGGTATCTGTGATAGAAACCCTACCTCCCTTTTGCTCTCATGTGCCTAATCACTACCTCAACTTCTACAGGGAAACCATGATGAGCTTCACAAATCACTAGAGCCTGGCTAGTGTGTGGATTAATAGGATTGTTATATATTAAAATGCATATGAACACGGCTGGCAGAAAGTTACGTTATAATAAACACTGTCTTTTATTATTTTGTATATATTTTCTTCCAGAGCATCCTTGTGGCCATTCTTTTCCTGTCTAGCTTTTACACACTCTTACACTGACTCCTATGCATCCTTATATGTCTCCATTTCCCCCCAAACAGTCCTCATTCTGTAATGTGTACCTGTATGTTTTACAATGTTCAACATTGGAATGTTAATGTATGCTGACTACTACTTGTTGAATCACTGTTTCTGGATCCTAGTAAAGTATCTATGTTGCTCATTTGTCTCCTTCGGCTTCTTAAACTTATGATTTATCCCATGACTCCCATGAATGCTGAAGAGAATCTCTGCTTTAAATTGGAAATCTTTCCTTCAATAACTCACTTGCAGAAGTAAATAAGAGCAGAAATTCTATCTTGTCCTCTTTCAGTGCCATATACCTCATTTAGCACAAGGCTGTGACCTGCTGAGTACTCACACAGAAGTTCTGACTTTAAGGCCCTAAACTCCCTTTCTATTAGAGCAACCCTCAAGAATCTGGAAGCTCCTCCCTGACCACATTTTGTTCTCAGGTAGGTAGCAGTCATGAGCCAAATATCTTGGTGTTTTTGGGTAAAAGAAAGCAAATGCTCCCATTTTCCTCCCAACTGAGAGGAGGAAAGTTTACAAGATCTTTGCTGCCTTTACTGGGCAAAAGTGTTTGCTGGAGGCTCCTCCTCACAGAGCCCCATGTCTTACTCCTCTCTCCTTACTGTCTAGGAGACTTCACCTCTCCTAAAGGAGATTAATTAGCCATGAAGCCAGCTTCTACCTGAGCTCCCTGATTTTGAATTAGTCATGGCATTTGGAGACAATGCAACTGATTTAGAACATATGTGGATTTTTCAGGAATCCTCTGTAGAAATCATCAATAATAATAATTAAGAAGCTTTCTGCTTGCAGGCTGACATAAATATGATTACGTGAATGAGTTCAGCATTAAACACGGATGTGCTTCCTGTTGAGGATCCCAACACAATCTGTAAGCTATCCATCTCATTATTTCTTGTAAAAGATGTCAGGAATAATAAAATGCTTCAAACAGATTTGCAAAACATTTGGACTTCAGGACATACAAAGAGTAAATGCGTATTTACATATTTTCCTGGGCCTGAAATCAATCAAGAGGAACCAGAAATGGCTAAAGGATTAAAAACATTGAAGTTAACATTAACCTGTAGTCCAAACACTGGGCACCTCCAGATCAACGCTGGAGAATGTTTCCAAATAGAATGTCATTTGAACCAAACAGGAAAAAAGGAAAAGTGTATATGCTAAACCAGTCAAAAAGAAAAGCAAAAACCACTGACAAAATCACCAATATTCAGCATGTCCCTAGAAAACAGTAGTAGAAGTAAATGCTATAATAACATTGATGAGGAGAAATGATGTTAAAGACCGGAAGATCACAAAAGTGTCACTATTAAAATGTCAATGGTGACAACCCTTAGCAAAGAGAAATGCAATTATTTTACAACATAAGAACAGATACCTTCATAAAAAGCTGGTGATTTAAAAGTAATTTAGACAAAGGATGTTCTTTTAAACTTCTAATCGTTAAAAAGCTTTTTTTTGTTGTTGCATTAAGATATGTGTTTAATAATCTATGTTTTCAATACGAACATAGGAGTGTATCCGTTAAATATTTTGCTGAATGGGTTGTGGAAATGAGAATGGATGGGAAATTACAGCTCAAAGAGAATGAAAATAAACTAAGCCTACTGCATATTTGGGTGTGCTCCAGGATCATAAAAAACTTAGTTCTGATCTGCGTGTAGAAAGACAGCTGCTCAATTACATGCAACCAGGAGTCAATAAGTAGTTTAGTTGTGTGTGGGAAAATAATATATGGTCAGGAAAGCATTTCGAATTGATGGCAAAATCACCTTTTAGTAAAGAATATTCCGCCATCTAATGAGCCACCTGGTTTAAGGATTATGCTGTACACGGTGTCAGTGTGTCATTGCTGTAACAAATATTTGAGAGAAACAATTTATTAAAGAAGTTATTTCTTCTCTTCTTATCAGAGGTTTAATTCCATGGTTGCTTGAACTCTATTGTTTTCTGTTGTTTCCGTGCTTGTGCTGAATCAGAAGGGTGGTTGGAGCCAAGGCTCACCTCATGTCACATGCTGAGGAGCTCATCCCGTGTCGGCCTGAAAGTCATTTAGTCGACTGTATATTACAACTAAAATGGAAATATGATTTACCAATGAAAAAGAATAGGCTATATTTTGATGTTGTTAAATTAAAATAAAATAAGTTTCAAGATTTGTTTTGAGAAGAACAAGTTGATAGGAGCAAGAAAGATTTGAAAAAAAAAACCAAATTTTCAAGGATATCCACAAAATGGGTACATTCAACTATTTGATATTGTAAATGACAAGGAGATAAAATTATAGAATATTAACAATGAAAATTTTAAATTATTATAATTAATATATCATATAGTATATATATAATAAAATATATAAATTAAGAAAAATCACTCAAAATATTCCCAATAATAAAAAGAAAATTTAAACAGGTCAAGCTGAAGAATAAAAAAATCATTAAGGACATACATAAGAATAAAAGAACAAATTAATTTCATTGATGAATGTTAGCTTATTTTTATTTTTTCTTGAATTTCATACAGATTTATTCTTTAAGCTTTATTCAATTAGTGAAAATTTTAAGAGTCTTTTTAAACTCTTTTGTTGGTGAAAGTATAAATGGGATACACTGTAACAATCTGATAGCTACAGGTAATTACACTTTATTCACTGTAATGAAATATAGTAATAAAATAATTAAAAAACTAAAGCTATAATGACAGTATATATATATATATATACATATATATACATACATACATATATATGTGTATCATGTATATATATGTTATATATAATATGTATAGTATATATGCTATTGCTCTATCTATCTATCTATCTATCTATCTATCATCTATCTATCGAGTCTGTTTTTAGTACTTAAACATTTTTAGATTGAAAAGCAAAACATTTTAAAAGAGAACACTTCTGAGGGAATGTGGATCTGGGCATAAACGGGGAAAACATTATTTTTCTTTGCTACTACCTTGTACTGTCACTTCTGCCAATCCCACTATGCTAAAATGATCATGGCCACAGGGCTGTTTACTGCAGAAGGCAAACTTGATTTTCGTACTTCCTTCTTGATATTTCTTCCCACGGTCCTCTGCTTGTAGTTTGTTTCCATTGTCAAAGCCACATTTAATGAAGTCTTCCTTCTAATGTATAACCTGCCTCCTTTCACTTATAAAGAACTTCTCAGTTTCGTTAGGGCTACCCTGATAATCAAGGACGAACTCTCCGTTCAAGAATTGGATTCTTTCGTTCCTTATCACACACCCCATTTCTCCACACTTGATCTTCATCACTGTTGCTTTCATCCCCTCTCTCCCATTTATTTCTCTCCCTCCATTCACCTATGATGACTGTTTTTGTTTCCCCTTCTGAGTGAGATTCACACATCCTCACTTTGGTCCACTTTACTACTTTCTTTTCATCTGCAAATTTTAGTATGGTTATCTTGTACTTTTTTTTTTTGAAGTTAATGTTTTCGTTGGCTATTTAATTTACATTTCAGATGTTATCCCCTTTCCCCATTTCCCACCTCCACCACCAAAAATCCCCATCCCATCCCCCCTCCTCCTGCTCCTGTGAGAATGTGCCCCCATCCACCCACTCCCACCTCCCTGCCCTCGAATTTATGACCAATGTCTCCTAACATTGCCATTTGGGCGATATATTAGGTAACACATGACATATAGCAGATATTCAAAAAATATTAGGAAAATCCATATAGTTGCTATGTGCTTTGCTTACCATGACCTCTTCTATTACACTTCTTCTGACTCTCTTTCCTCTAGCTTTGGATTACCTTGGCCTTTGTCTTATGAGGACACCAGGCTCTGTGCCTTCTAAGAGAAACTTTGTACCTTGTTGTTCATCCACCATCCTGCCATAGAAATTTCCAATCTCCATTTTCTCCAATCAATTGATATTTGCTATCTAGTTCTCCTAAATCAGTTAGAAATGATTTGTTGAAACTTTTCAATATGCAAGCAAGCTTATTGCCCATATGCTGTTTTACATACAATATTTACCGTCAGATGTTTCACATACCAAGGCAAGAAAATAGTTAATGCTCTTAGTGCACAATGTATGTTGTAAAGTGAGTTAGCAAAGATATATCCTTTGATGTTCAAAAGTATTTTCACGTTGTTTTTTAGTTGGGATACAATTACCCCATTTTACCTGTAAGGAGGTTGGGATTCTTAAAAGTGGATCCAGCTATCTATTGTAACACAGTCAGTTGGCCTCTGTTTGTGAATTGGAAATATATCTCTTGATTCTAGTGTACGTGATGGAGTCATGATTTGGAACTAGAGTGGAATTCAAAGACTGTAATTTAGTAATAGTTATACTATATATGATATATGATTTTTAGACTCATTTTGTCTCTGGTACTAATCTGTGTGCATGCATATTCTTAATATTGTTATAGAAATAACCACAATAAATACACTGTGGATGTTCTGAGATTTAGCTTTTTAGTAGAGTTTGTACTTAAATCTTTAATGCCTAGGGAAGCCTCTTTGTGACTCTGCAAATATGATCAAGTTCCCTTCACCATAGTTGGACACCAAAGATACTTTCAAGCTCCATGAGTCAACTTTTGGTTTACTGTACATGACATTCAAACAAATCTAACTATTTGGTTATGAAATATTGAAATGTAATTAGTAGAGCATTTATTTTGAATTATTAGAAAATCCCAACTAGGGCTGGAGAGATGGCTCAGTGGTGAAGAGCATGGACTGTTCTTCCAGAGGTCCTGAGTTCGTTTCCCAGTGACCATATGGTGGCTCACAACCATCTGTAATGAGATTCGTCGCCCTCTTCACATGTGTCTGAACACAGCTACAGTATACTCATACAAATAAAATAAATAATTCTAAAAAATAGGGTTATCACAATTAGACCTATACATAGTCATTAACTTTTATAAAGATGCAAAGGTAATTTGATAGAAAATATTATATAAATTTTTCATTAATTTTGAGACATTCATATATCCACACAGAAACTTTTAAACATATTGATCTACTAATCTTCCCTTTAACTCTTCCTGGAGCCATCTTTCTCTTTCTCTCTCAACTTAATATTCTCCTTTTGTATAAAACAAACTCACTAAGTCCATTTCCGCTGCTCATCTATGTAAGGGAATGGCTCTAGCCAAGAAAGCATGGCCAACAACTACCATCTAAATACTATCTGTATAACAATAGATTAGTGTAGCTCTGAGAAATAATCAAAGAATTATTTCTGTACCACTGAAGGTAGTTGACATGACTTACAACTAGTCAATGTGAACAGAACAAGTGTCTATGGAGTACTCAGCCATAATTGGGACATCTGTATCAAACCCCTCTTCATAAGGTTCAGGGAACAGCAGAAAGAGGGCGAGGTCAGGAAGGATGGGGATAAAACAAGGTCTTCTGTACATGAGAAAACTGATGCACTCAGATAGTCACAGCTGCCATGGTTCCAAACACAAGATGAAGCCATGCAAAATTCTAGCATGGTTGGAGAAGGGCTTATGAGTTCCATACACACACTTAGTTGAAGATCTATTGCTAGCTAATGGGTACCACTAAAGGAAAAAGGGATAGTTTAAACTGCAAGATTTATATCTATGTATAAAATCTCTACCCATAACTCATATCTCATAAAAATTAATTTGAAAAGAATATATATGAATATAGATCCTAAAACTGTAATTTTCAGGCCAAAGTAAAAAGCCACATAAAAGAAAAATATAAATTTGACTTAATAAAAAATAATTTCTGAATTTTATACATCCATTGAAGTGGTAAGACAAATAATAAGATAACTCAGAAATATCAAGAGTCTTGTGATACAAAGCTCCAAAAACTTACATACAATACTTATCTAAGTCAAAAATAGTAAAATCAATATAGGAAACAATTTGGAAGGCTTCTATAAAATAAAGTTTTATAAACATGTACTATGTAATACCAAGCAAACCCACTGCTATGCACATGCTCATGTTAAATGAAAAGGTCTATCCATAATTGTAAATACTTTATTCCTGGTCATCAAATTTGAATATAACACATAATAGCCAACAGCTAGGGACATGTATAGTATATCTAAATAATGAAATACTACCCATGACAATATATATTATATATACACGTATGTATCACAGATAATTCTCAAAGTACTGTACCCAAATGACTTCCATAATTTATAATTCTATGTATATAACAAAGACAACATTTTATGGAGGAAAACTAGGTTAGTGGTTGCCAGAGAGTTGAGGGTGTCAGCAAGAAGGCACAAGGAAAAGATTGAGAGCAATGGAACGCTTCTATATCTCCATGACAGTGATGTTTGTGTGTCCATGTGTATTTAGTTGAATTTTATGGAACTATGATATTTGCTGCCACATACTTTATAATCTAGAGATCAGGAACCTGCAACAAGAATAATTACTCAAGGTATGGTCTCCGAAGTGACACTCCACCTCTCCAAACCACATTACATAAATAAACAAATAAAATTTAAGAACAATAAAAACAAATAAAATAAAATTTTTTTCGGCATGTAAATGGAATTTCCATTGTAAAATACTGACAAGGGGTAGTATATCTTCCTATTGATAGCTTCTTATAAAAGAGGGCATCTTGGTCAGTTGTGGGTTTCTGTTGTGATCTGTGTCTGTTCCAAAGAGAAGGTTTTTTGATGAGGAGTAAGAACTGCATTTACCTGTGACTCTAAGGACAATATTTAGATTGTAGTTAGGGCTTAGGCTGGTTTAATGAAGTAGTGGTTATAAATTCTACTTCAAGATCCATGAGTTCATTTGCCCTAGGTTGTTGAGGGGGTCTTGGGTCTAATTAGAAAGATGTTGGTTACCAATAATGTGTGCATGCAACAACTACATCTTTATGTATATTGAGCTGTGGAGGTTTACTGTGGTGGTTGATAGGTAGCGTAGCTAGGCAGAGCTATTGATTGCTTCTTTCCATAACCAGAAAGAATGTAGAATTGCAGAGCTTGGTCCCAACTGGTAGATATTTCTACAATACAGTAGCTCTACTTAGATTCAGAGATTGTTGTGAAAGACAGGACAGAAAGATTGGAATAGATAGTCTCCTGTGAAATTGTGTCTCCTATATTTGTCAGAAACTACACCAATAAAGTCTCATGAACATGACTGCCTAAATATGATCTGAACAAAAATGACATCAACAGACATGCTAATATATATGGCAAAAATCTCAGGAGGTTCTTGCCTAGACCGAGAGCTCCAAGTGACTAAGGAATGCTGAGAGCAAGGAAAATAGTCTTCTTCAAGGAGCAGCATACGACATGGTTATCCAGTACCTCATATTCAGCATTGAAAATGTATGCATCCAAGTAACATTACACAGACAGAGTAGGATGTATCTATGTATTTAGTAACACACAACAACAACAACAATTTTAAAAAGAGGCCATAAATTTTATAGAGAAAAAGGAGGCACTATATGGGAGAATTTGGTAGGAAAGAAAGGAGAAGTCATATAATTATATTATAAAAATCTTTAATGAAAACAATCTAAAGGCCAAAAACAAAAGCAAAAGGAAAAATAAAACCCCAAATCTATGTTTTTCATCTTCCCTCCCTCCCTCCCTCCCTCCCTCCCTCCCACCCTCCCACCCTCCCTCCCTTCTTCCTTCCTTCCCTTTTTTCTTTCTCTTCTTCCCTCTTTTTGGAGAGCAGAAGCTTCACATATACACACAAAACTAAAATCACTCATGCATATAATCTAACAACCAGAGAAAGTCAAAATGTCAGGAAATTGCACGAAACAAACCATCCTCATGAACACTCTAATGAGTAGCTAACAGAAAATATATCAATTACAATTCAAGTAAATCAGAGTGCACTCTTACATGTTTCAGGGAACATGTTTTCTGCTTTTAAATTTATCTTGAGACTCCTGTGCTTCATGTGTCCTGAAGTGAAATGGAAAAGATGAAAGAGAAGAGTTCAGATAAACTCCAAGACACTGCTTATTTTAAATATTCTTTTTGAAATGTGAGATGCTCTTTATTTTGATTTCACCATTAAAATCAGGGACACAACCCATTAGAAATTCTGTGACATTCAGCTTGTCTTTGAGTTCCTTATTTTGGATGGAATATTGCTGAGCTGTCTAGTATTTGGGGTAATTTTTTTTCCAGATATCACTGGAGACATTTTCTGAGGACAAGCTATGTGTCTTCTCAGACTCATTTGTTGTTGTTTCTCTTGTCTGCCCTTTGTTTTCTAGCCCATTTCTGGCCCTCTTATTCTCAGCACCAGTAGCCTCCTTTGTACTTCCATGCCCCAGTAGTCTCCTTTGTACTTCCATGACCTTCTATCCATCCTATAACTTGCTTTGGGTTTTGCTCCTGACACTTGTAAGCCTCACTTATGCAGTGAGTGCTGAGACCACAGAAGTAAAATGTAAAAGTAACATGTACCCTTAGAATCAACCAGGCATCTAAAAACAAATCAGGATGCTCCTGAGTACGAGGAATCCTTTGCTTCATAACCTGTCCTCAGGCATGGACAATTATTTGGATTCTCTTTTTCTCTTAGACAAATCACATATGCCTTGCAAGGCACCCAGACTTTTGCTGAAATGGCAAAGTTATGAAGCATGAAGACAACATATTCTAATCTATCCATCAGTAGCAACACATAACTTTGGAAAGGACATATCATTAGCCATATAACCTTGGAAAAACCACTTAAAACCTCAAGGAACCATTTATTATTATTATTATTATTATTATTATTATTATTATTATTATAATAATAAAATAAGTATGGTGGTACCTAAAGTAAGGAATTGATAGATATATCATTTAATGCTCTGAGAATAATGGCTAAGTGACTGGTCAGTCACTGGACTATCCATAACTAGAAAATAATATTTTCTAATGAGGGATAGAATGATTTTAATGTTTCTGTTTATAATGAATGTTTTTAATATTCAACCCAGAAACTGGACTTTGCCACTCACTAGCCAAGTGTGTGTGGGCATTTCAATAATCTTTTTTGAGTTTGTTATCTCCTCTACAGAAAAAGGAGGAATAATTAAATAGCTCAGGAAGCTACATTTTTGTTGTTCATTTCTAAAATGTATTTACTTATTTGCTGGTGACATCTTGTGAAGGGACTGGCATAGCTGTAGTTCTAGTAGATCTTGGTAGATTTTATGGGCACATTGTCAGGTCCACTCAACAATGTGAGTTACTTACCCAAGATTTCTTTTCAGCGTGGGGTTTATATGGGATGATGCTATGTAATTCTCTACAGGAAGCTAGGCTAGGGTGGTGTCTAATTCCTAGTCTCCGAGTAAGAGATGTATTGGCATCATGCCCAGACCTCGGATGTCAGTAGAAGATCACGTTGGAGCATCTATCTCTTTAATTATGAAACGGGGTCTGTCTATTTTTCTCTACAAAGATCTTGGGACTACTATGGAGTCCCCTGGGGATGCCTTAATCCCTTAAAGATACTAAACCGAATCCTCTCTTAGGTGCTCAACTGAAACCTGAGGTTAGGATAAAGTACATTTATAGTTTTACAGCTCTCTGTGTGGGACTGGACAAAGCTCTTAAACATTTTATGGACCCCTAGGTAGCTACTTAAAGCAACTGTGGCTCCCAGAGAGCCAAGCACAGCAGTGAGTTGTGAAAACACAACTTGATAAAATAATTTCGCACATAGTTTGTGATGGCCTTATGTCTTTTCCTGTAATGTTCTTTGTGTTTTCACTTGACTTTTCATTCAAGGGAACCTGGAATCCTCAGTTAGAGTGTAGTGTACCAAAGCCAGATAATGAGTCCAATCTAATCTTGCTCATGGACGAATACAAGATGATAGGTAGAGTTTAACAAAGAAATACCTAGTCAATATCATGTAAATTAATTTCTGCTGCCATTTGTTAGTTAAGTGGATTTGATTATTATTAGATTTTCTGTTGTTAATGCATGAGATAACTGACGTTCAGAAAAGTTAACTGACGTCTTAGAAATGCAGGTGCTTTGAGGGTCTCTATGCAGAAAAAGCATATTAAAATGACATGAGCTCTAAAAGTTCCCTCTCCCCACTGTAGGGCAGTTCATCTAAGGTCCCTCTCTTTGAGTCCTAAGAGTCTCTCACCTCCCAGGTCTCTGGTACATTCTAGAGGGTTCCTCCATCCTCCTACCTCCTGAACTTGCCTGTTTCCATTCTTTCTACTGGCCCTCCTTCAGTCCTTTTCCCCTACCCAATAGCAGATCATGTTTCCCTTCCCCGCTACTCCACCACCATTCCCTTTCCCTCTGAGGTCCCTCCTTCCCTACCTACTTGTGGTGGCTTTCTTCTCCCTCCCAAGTGGGACTGAGGCATCCTCTCTTGGGCCCTTCAGCTTGTTGACCTTTTTGAGTTCTGTGGACTGTATTATGAGTAGTCTGTACTTTTTTTTTCTTTTGGCTAATATCCACTTATTAGCGAGTATATACTATGCATGTCCTTTTTGGGTCTGAGTTACCTCACTCTGGAAGATATTTTCTAGTTCCATCTATTTACCTGAAAAACTTAGAATGTCCTCATTCTCAATTGCTGAATACTAACTATTCTATTGTGTAAATAAACCACATTTTCTGTATTCAATCTTCTGTCTTGGGACATCTGGGTTGTTTCCAGCTTCTGGCTACCACAAACAAGGCTGCTCTGAACATAGTGGAACATATGCCCCTATGGCATTGTAGGGCATCTTTTGGGTATATTTCCAAGGGTGGTATTGCTGGGTCTTTAGGTTGATCTATTTGGTATTTTCTAAGGAACCTCCAGATTGATTTCTAAAGTGGTTGTACCAGTTTGTAATCCCACCAGCAATGGAGAAGTGTTCCTCTTTCTCTACATCCTTGCCAACATGTGCTGTTGCCTGAGGTTTTGATCTTAGCCATTCTGACTGGCGTAAGGTGGAATCTCAGGGTCATTTTGATTTGCTTTTCTTTGATCACTAAGGACTTTGAACATTTCTTTAAGTGTTTCAGCCTTTTGAAATTTCTCTGTTGTGAATTCTCCGTTTAGTTGTATACCTCATTTTTGATTGGTTGTTTGGTTTTTTTTTGGTGGTTAGCTGAAAGACAATGCATTATGTGAGGGATGGAGTTGCCATCCCACAATCAAAACTCTGACCCAGAATTGTTCCCTTCTGAAAGAACTGTAGGGATGGAAATGGAGAGGAGGCTGAGAAGAAGAAAGTCCTGCGGCAGGCCCAAAGTGGGATCCAGCTAAAGGAGAGGCCCCAAGACATGACACTATTACTGAAGTTGTGGAGTGTTCACAAAAAGAGACCTATCATGACTGCCCTCCAGAAGACCCAACAAGCAGCTGAAAGAGTCAGATTCAGATATTTGCACCCAACCAATGAACAGAAACTGCTGACCCCTGTGGTTGAATTAGGGGAAAACTGGAAGAAGCTGAGGGGGAGGGCGACCCTGTAGGAGGACCAGCAGGCTCAATTAACCTGTACCCCCAAGATCTATCAGACAATGGACCAATAACCAGACAGCATACACCACCTGATATGAGGCCCCCAACACATATACAGCAGAGGACTACCGGGTAATGTTTAGTCAGAGAAGATGTACCTAACTCTCAAGAGACTGGAGGCCCCAGGTAGTTTAGAGGTCTGGTGGCATGGGAGCTGTGGGGTGTGGACATCCTCGTGGAGACAGGGGCAGGGAGGAGGTATGGAATGTGGAACAGTCAGAGTGTGGACTGGGAGGGGGAATAAAATCTGGAGTTAAAAATAAATAAATAAATAAATAAATAAATAAATAAATAAATAAAGTATTTCTAAAACAAGAAAAAAATGACATGGGAAGTGAAGACTCTCATTTGTCTGTCAGTCAGCTACTGGATACTCATTCTACTTAAGAATCCAGTGTTCTGACTTTAAAAGCTTTGTATTTAGAAGCGTAGTACTTATAATCAACTCTCTGATAATGTTGCATTGGTGTCTGAATTCAAAGCTAAGGCTTAAGCTACATAAGTCTCCATCTTTAAGGGCATGTCAGAAATACTTTTTTGTTTTCTTTCAATTTGAGATATTTTTAGTATAGTTTCTAAAAGTAGCTTGGAGACTCTCGCTTGGACTTGTGTAGTTGTCGGAGAAAATGTAAGCATGATCTGATGGCCAGTCTGCTTGGCATACTCTGCTTCTAAAGAAGAAGCATGGCACGACATGTTCCTGAAGTCAGAACACTGATTTCTGAAGTGTCTGGAGTAGCTGACTTACAGACAAGACTTTACAATTTTCGTGTCTTTTCCAACATGCTTCCTCTGCCTAGACACCTTTACTATTCAATTTGAGGTAATATGGTAACCTATTGGCTTCCACTACATAATTGGTTGCTCACATGCAGTAAACCTTCTTGTGAGTGGTTTATCTTTGTGCCCTTTACCGACCCGTGGGCATTGCTATTTTGTTGGGGACATTCAGTAATGGCAGTATATAGTAATCTTCATAAAGATGGTTTATTCCCAAGGATGATCCTAAGAAGAGGTCAAAACCAGACTTTTACAGCTTCTCTTTTGCTAAATTTTGTCCCATAATTTCCGAGATCTGTACCATTTTGGGAAAATCAACATTATCTGAAAATACATCTGTGCTCAACCTTCTGTAAAATAGCTGTTTTTAGAGCCTTTAACAGAAGGGAGGAATACAGTAATCAATGTACTCAGGTCTCTGTTTTCAAAGGCTTTCTGGTCACAA
Organism: Rhabdomys pumilio; assembly: GCA_030674055.1. NCBI lineage: Eukaryota > Metazoa > Chordata > Mammalia > Rodentia > Muridae > Rhabdomys > Rhabdomys pumilio. The sequence goes on from JANHMN010000012.1 coordinate 37,818,424, forward strand.
TTATCTTGATGTGATAATCACTTCAGAGTGTATATATGTGTATATAATCAAACAGTAAAGCATAAACATATATAGTTTTAATTTGTCATCTATGCAATGATACTCTTTAAAAGACTTTTTAGTCAATTGAAGTTATGACCAGTTTGTATAGCTTTAATTAGTTACAGACAAAGATTTATAAAAATCTGCACCTGGGCCACATAGTTAACCAATTTGGCTCCAGAATATGAACTCAACCCAGTCCTTTCTCAATCGAATGTCTCACCCATCATACCATAGTGTCCCTTGGATATTCTATAAGGCTCTGCTGGATGAGTGAATGGGCTTGAAGCGACTAATGCAGAGGTGAAATCAGGAGGAAATAGGAGAGAATTGAGGTCATCTAAGTGTTTGAAGTTGAAATTTGTTGGCCCAGAAACTCAGTGAAATAGGAAGCTACAGGGAACGTGTTAGGAAGATGGTGGAGGTGTTATATATATATATATATGTTATATACATATGTTATATATATATATGTTATATATATATAGACAACTAATAGGAAGGAAGAGCTCTTGTCTGTACGTGAGTAGAAGTTTTAACAGTATATTTTTAAATCTATTTTTCAAAATTAATCTTTTTCACCAGTGAAGACATACTTTTCGTTCATTAGCATCAATAAGCCAGAATTTTTATACCTCCTAATCCGAAACGGAAGTTTGAACCATTAGATTGTAAGCCTCTCAGTTTTCCCAAGATGCAAACAGGAAAGATGAGAGAAATAGATGAGATTTAGGGAGACAATCTTATTCATTTCCTCTGTATTGGGCACACACACACATTTCATGAATGAACCATTTGGCAACTCAGAGAAATGAGATTGGGAAGGACGTCTGTTCTCAGAGACGGGGCCAGTTCTATGACCACCACTTTTCGTCTTGTAAGGAAAAAACTGCCTTAGCACCTCCTTTAGAGTGAGTATAATGCTGCCATTCCAGGAGGAACTGACAAGCCTGTGCGGGAAGAGCATTGAAGCATTGAAATAGATTCCTTAGAGTTCAAGCATTCAAATGAGGTGGCTGGATAAATTACTCAACATCTGTACCCACAGGTTAGAGGTGGTCTCAAGACTATGGTGGGCTGTAATTTTGTAGCACTGTTTTATATTTAATTTTGATATTCAGTGTCTTTACTTTTCACTGACATTAGAAAATAGTATCAGAAAACACAAAGGGACCTTAGTGCTTAGCTGCTTTGTATAATTTATTTTTTATAAACTGAGAAAGGATCTGGAAAAGGAAGAATCTTGTCCTCAATTACAGTGACAGCTTTAACCAGAATGAAGATTTCTTTATTGTGCACAAATAAGTTATAATTATACTCCACACAGATGATCAAGACTGATAATATATTATACTTTTTTTATTTTGTATTAAAATTTATAATATGGTGTAGAGTACAGCAAACACTGCTGAAAAGATGAAATGATGGAAATATCAACATTCAAATATTGATATTTACATGTTGAAAGAACATGTCAGAGATTATCTTGTCGAAGTCTTTAAATTTCCTTGATTGCATAAATGCTCAAGAGGCAAATGTGACACGTGTAGAGTTCTATAGTCAAAGAGGGAGGGTTCTGCCTTGTAGCTAGTCAGCAGTGTATTAATCATAAAGTCAGTGTTCACTGATGGAAATGGTTCCTTTCATCACAAACCAAAATGTTTACATATGCTGTGTTTATTTTACCATTGTTGTTAAGAGAGAAAAATAAGAAGTCAAGTTAAAAGATTTCCATGAGCTTCTTTTTCACATTAATAATTTTTTATTTACTTTACATTTTATCAGAGCTTCCCTTCCTCCTCTCCTCCAAGTCCCTCCCTCTCCCCTCCCCCACTCAATTCCCTACCCTCCTCCTTCCCCGTTGCCTCTCTTCTCAGAGAAGGGGAGATTTCCCATAGATATCAATCTACCTTGGCATTTAAAGTTGCAGGACGACTAGGTGCATCTTCTCTTACTGAGCCTAGACAAGCAGCCCAGTCAGGACAAAGGGATCCAAAGTCAGGCAACAGAGTCAGACATAGCTCCTGGTCCAGTGGTTAGGGAATCCACATGAAGACTCACTGCATGTCTATTACATATGTGAAGGGAGCCTAGGTCCATCCCGTACATGCTTTTGTTTTGTGATTCAGTGTCTGTGAAGCCTATGGACTCAGGTTAGTTGATTCTTTAGGGATTTTTTTTTTTTTTTGGTGTCCTTGACTTCTGTGGCTCCTTCAACTATTCCTCACCCTCTTCCACAAGATTCCCCAAAATCTATCTATTGTTTGGCAGTGGGTGATTCTCTGCATCTATTTCTGTCAGCTGCTGAGTGAAGCTTCTCAGAAGATAGTAACACTAGGCTCCTGTCTGCAAGTATACCTGAATATCATTAGTAGTGTCAGGGGTGAACTCTCTATCATGGCATGGGGATCAAGTTGGGCCAGTCATTGGTTGGCCATTCCCTTAATTTCTGTTCCATATTTATTTCTGCATATCTTATAGGCAGGAAAATTTTTGGGTGAAAGGTTCTGTGAGTGGGTTGGTGTTCCCCTCCCTCCATTGGAAATCTTGCCTGACTGGAAAAGGTGGACATTTCAGATTTCCTATCCCCTGTTACTAGGAGTCTCTCCATCACCTCGTATTTCTAGTTTATTTTTCTGTTTGAGTAAGTTTCAAGCATTCTCTTTTAGACCCTTGTTGTTAGCTTCTGTTGATTATAGCATGGTTTTTCTGTATTTTATAACTAATATCCACATGTAAATGAGTACATACTATGTGTGTCTTACTGGGTCTGGGTTACCTCACTCAGGATGGCATTTTCTAGTCTCATCCATTTGCCTGAAAATTTCATGATATTCCTGTTTTTAATAGCTGTGTAGAATACCATTGTGTATATGCCACATTTTCCTTATCTTTTAGCTATCCTGGTTTTTTTTTTCTTTTCTTTTTATATGAAGTTCAGTATTGTTCCTTCAAGGTCTGTAAAGAATTGTCTTGGAATTTTGATTGGAATCACATTGAATCTGTAGATTGCTTTTGGTAAGATGGCCATTTTTACTATGTTAATTCTACCAATCTTTGAGCATGGGGGAATCTTTCCATCATCTTATATCCTCTTCAAATTATTTTTTTAGACACTTGAACTTCTTGTCAAACAACTTTTTCACTTGCTTGGTTAGACTTACACCAAGATATTTATATTATTTTTGACTATTGTGAAGAATTTCTCTAATTTCTTTCTCAGCCTATTGATCTTTTGTATAAAGAAGGCTTACTGATTTTTTAGTTAATTTGGTATCCAGTCACTATGATGAAATTATTTATCAGCTGTAGGAGTACCCTTGGTAAGATTTTTAGGGTCACTTATGTACATCATTATATAAACTGTCAAAAGTGATGCTTTGATTTCTTCCTCTCCAATTTCTACGCCCTTTATCTCCATTAGCTGTATTACTGCTCTAGCTAAAGCTTCAAGTACTGTATTGAATAGATATGGAGAGAGCAAACAGCCTTGTCTAGTCCCCAATTTTAGTGAAATTGGTTTAAGTTTCTCTCTATTTAATTTGATGTTGGCTATTGGTTTGCTATATATTGCCCTTTTTGTGTTTATGTATGTACCTTGTATCCCTGATGTTTCTAAGTCTTTTAACATTAAGGAGTGTTACATTATGTCCAAGGTTTTTCAGCATATAATTTGATGGTCATGTGGTTTTCTTCTTTCAGTTTGTTTATATGGTGGATTAGATTGATGAATTTTCATATATTGAACCAGACCTGCACCTCTGGGTAGATGATGCTTTTGATGTGCTCTTAAATTCAGTTTGTAAGTAATTGTTGAATATTTTTGCATCAGTGTTCACAAGTGGACATTTGGTTTGAAATTCTCTTTCTTTGTTGTATCTTTGGGTGGTTTCTGTATCAGGGTTACTGTGGCCTCATGGAATGAGTTTAGCAATGTTCCTTTTGATCTTATTCTGTGGGATAGTTTAAGGAGTGTTGGTATTAGCTCTTTGAAAGTCTGATAGAATTCTTTAATAAACCCATCTGGACATGAGCTTTATTTGGTTGGGCATCTTTTAATGTCTGCCTCTATTTTCTTAGGGGTTATAGGTTTATTTAAATTATTTACCTGATATTAATTTAACTCTGGTTAAGATACAGTAGAAATAAGAGATTCAAGATACTCTAGCAGGTGATCAGAAGTTACTTAGTGTGTACAGAAGAGTTGGGGGGCACTTGGCTGAAATGTCGCTCTCTTGATTATCCTTAACATCTGGCCCATAGTGGCCTGGCATAGTGACTTTTTATTTGCTGTATTACTTTTCTCAACAGTATCAACTAGGCAAACTGATGGCAGTGTTCATTTTTCCACTAGATTTTCAGCTCCAAGAAAGCAAAGTATGATTTCTTATCTTTATGTTTCAATTACAGTAGACGCTAAAGAAATCTCCCCGTGTAAATAACACTACAAACAACATAAACATGAATTTTATTGGGCTCGTTTTGCATGTAAGAAAGTCTAAGATTCACTTTCATTAACTTACTGTTCTATGCAATACTGACTAAATGTAAATTCTGAGAATAATATATGAATGAACTTGATAAGAAAAAAATTATTGAAATAAAGGTGCATGTCATTTGTGATAGTCTATTTGAATGATGTGTACATTTTCATTTCTTACCTCACTTTGAGCTTTAGGTAAATTTATACATCTAGAATAATAAAGAAAATCCTTTAAAAATGTACTAAAATTAGGATATGTAATTTTATATTACTTCAATCTGTATGTACAATGTGTGTGTGTGTGTGTGTGTGTGTGTGTGTGTGTGTGTGTGGTCAGAAGGTAGCCTCAAGTTTTGGTGCACCTTGTTTGAGGCAATGCCTTTTTGTTATTTCCCTGCTGCAAATTATAATTTAGACCAGCTGGATCATAAGCTTCCAAGAACTCTCCTGCCACAGCCTCCCTCCCATCCTGCTCTAGCAGTTCTGGATTGCAGGCGCTTTTGCTGCATGTTTAACCATTATATTGGTTCTTGGAATTCGAACTCAAGTACTCACATTTATGCAGCAAGTGCTATTTAGCTCCGGATCTATCTTCTCAACTTACATTTTTATAATGTCAAAAATCACTTATGCCTAGTTCATATAGAGTAAATGTGATAACCATATTTAGTCTTCAGATTTAAATAGGTACTATGAAGTAACCTTGAGGAGTTTGGAGGACTATATCTTGCTGAGGTGATATTAATATTATTTAGAAGAGCCAAGGATGGAAAAGAGCCTGGGCTTGCCACATCTATACAAGGGCACAGTTTGGTCAGCTATGATCAGTGAATTATCTGTATAATGAGCACACAAATCTTTTCATTTATTTTCCATATATCCTTGCTTTACTTGATAAAACAATCATCTGTTTAAGCCTCATTTTTCTACACAAGCCATGTAAAGGATATAATTTCTAAAACACACTGTTTTATTTATTATGGACAGAGTTGTTCAAGCCTGCTAAGCAGGTACTGACTTAATGATGTCAGACAGGCAGAGTGTTGAAAGGAGGCACATAAAACTTATTTTAAGGTCCATTTATTATCTGGAGTTTTGGAGTCTTTCCTCGTTTGCAAATTTGCTTTCCCCTCTAAAAGTCTCCATCCTTGAGACGTGCTTGAAATGAAAGCCAGTTCTTGCAAGACTTGCAAAATCACAGCCCGGGCAGCAGGGCCCCTGGGAGAGACCATCTCATCCATCAGAGCTGCTGGCTTTTGAAAGCGAGAGGCCTGTGAATAGTCAAGATGATGAATCCCAGGGGCAGGCAGCATCCAGGTTGCACATCCTAGATGATGCCAGTGCAGCCTGTGGTAACTCTTGGCATCAGTGATGCAGGGATCCTTTGAGATACCAGCTCTGCCTGCCTCAGAAACAATGCATAGTTTGTCTCTACTTCCTTAGGCACATCGCAGCATCCACATGCCAGCAGAACAGAAGTAGAAAGTATGGAGTCTGCTGAGAAATTGAAATTTTTAATAAGCAGATTTCTGCCTAAATAGCAGGAAAAATCAGGATCAGAAAGAGATTCCTGTGTGTTTGTGATCTCACCTCTGCCTGTGACTCAGCTCAGCTTACTGGTTCAGTTGGATGAATATATTGACTTCATTCCATATGACAGGTACTAGGTTTAGGTTTGGGAATAAACCATGAGAAAACCAACATAGTTTTGGCTGTGAGGGTTGGAAAGTACAAATAAAAAAATTATAATGCTGTGTGATGGGTGCTAGGAGCTCCCTAAAGTGAGTAGCCAAGAAAATACAGTCCAGTAATTAAAACCTGCCCACTTACTAGCTGTGATGCTGTCTATGGATTTCTATCACTTCTGGTCTATATCACATTCTCAAGAATGACATAACAATTGACTTCAAGCTGGAGGCTTGAAATCTCTAGTCAAGATGTTAGCAGGTCCATGATTCCTGTGAGAGTTAGGAGGAAATCTTTCATCTCAATTCACAGGTCTGCCAATGTCTTTACATATTCTTCTCTCATTGTTTCTCTGTGTATTCTTTCATCTTTCTATAAGGATAGCACTTGATATATTTGAGGTCCATACTCACCCATTGTGACTTCAGGTTAACTTGGTAACATCTCCAAAGTCTCTACTTCCAAATAAGATCACCTTTTGAGTTTTCCTGGGTCAAGACTTGACCCTGCTTTCTCTAGAGAGTATATTTTATCCCATTATACACCCTAAAATTTCTTTGTCATTTGCTTGTGGCAGTTTTTCTTTTACCATTGTCTCTTTCCAGGGATGGCTATCCTTTTGGACAGCCAACTTGGCTTGATGTTCAACTCTCTTTAAATATATGGAATTTGGTTCCCCATTATTGCTGTGGAGACACTTTGCTTTGAGTGAAGATTGTGTTTGCTCTTAAAGGATGGTTATGACTCATATGACAGAAATGCCCTTGACCGTTCTACCTCTGACCCTGGGTATGGATGTTAGTTAGGCTAAAAGAAACTAACAAGTTTGAATGGACTTAACATATAACATAAAGTAAGAATTCCCCTGAAGTTGGGAGCCTTTTTGGAAGGCTTCTGGCTCCAGCTCACTAAGAAGGTCCTTCTTGTCGGTAGCCGACATTAGAAGATGGCGCTGACTGCCTGCCTGCCTCTTCAGATTTTTCTGGTAAACAGGTATTCTGCACATGCATCTGTATGATTCTGGTGTGTGCCCCTCCCAAGTGGGCATATGCTAACGAGGTACTGTAGCCTTAGTCAATCCTTACATTGGCAACATCTACTCCTCTATATAAGCAGCACCCTCCGGCTGCACGGGGTCCTCCATAGTATTACTATTAGTTCCTGCAATAAAGGCTGATGAGAAGAATCCAACCGTGTTGTGTCTGCTTGCTGGACAAGTTGGGTGCGACACTTCTAATGTCCCTAAGGACCCATGACATATGCCTTCTGTATTCATATTACAATATCAGAATCATTACTTAGTGTTCTTTTCATCCCTTTTGGTGGAGATGCCAATATACTAACATTCAGAACAAAAATCTTCATGTGTTACCATGGTAATACAAAGGAGAAAACATATTTGCTGGGTATACCAGATAGAAGCCAGTGAGAACATTGTTTTGTAGAATGAATTACGATGCTAGGGCTGTCTAAACTATTCTTCAATAGCTTAGCAAATATCCAGGAACTATCAATTCTGTTTTTCAGATTCTGCCTCATAATCTGTCTCATTTATTCATACAACAAGGATTAAGCTAGTTTATATTTTCTGAACAAAATGCAGTGTTATCCAACTTAGGCTGGCATTAACTGTAAACAGGCATACCAGAGTATGTTGAATTCTCTTCCTGCCTGTGTTTGTTTCTGTCCTTTCTCTGTGTGTTTCTGCCCATCCATTTTCTTCTCACTCTCACTGTTTTGGCCTATATTAGAGCAGAGCAGATACACACATTATCTCTCAAGCCATAACATCTAAGTTACCTTCAGTCTTTTAGTGTGTGTGTGTGTGTGTGTGTGTGTGTGTGTGTGTGTGTGTATGTGTACCTGAGTGTGTGTCACACGTGTTCACACACACACATACACACACACACACACACACACAAACATGCACACAGGTGTTCATGCAAGCTGGTGAATATGTGTCTGTGTATATGCATTGCAACTGAATACATATTTGTGAAGAATACATATATGTACCTTGATTGTTATTTCTCTAGCTCCATCTACTTTGGTGCTTGATACAGGGTCTCTCACCAAGCAGGCTAGCTGAACTGGTCATGGAGTCTCAGAGATTGGCTTGTTTCTGCTCCCCTAGCACTGCGATTATAGTATGTACTGTCATATATGGGTTCTGAAGGTTCTAAGTCAGATCTTCAGTCTTTAGTTATACATGGCAAACACATAAGAAACTGAGCTATATCTTCAGCATTAGGAACTTGTGTGTGTGTATGTGTGTGTGTGTGTATTCTCCATATATGTTATATATGTTTTTATATATTATGTAATTATATATTCACTCTGCTTCATTGAACAGATCTTTCTGTTATTAAAATATTTATTTATAATTTTAAGAATTTTTAAATTTCAGTTATTGAAAAAAATTCACATTATCTTCATCCCACCCCATCTTAATCCCATTTCATCCCATGATGATAATTTATTATTATTTTAAGGGCTTAATTTTCAAGTTTCAATTTTTTTCTTTACCACTTATTACCATCTTCTCTTTGGCCAGTTGTTACTTCCTGTTGAAAAGGGAATGGAACTTTTAAAGAGCTCTCTGAAATACACTATTATTTTGACAATTCAATGGTTAAATGTTTAGTAAACATGCTAGTACCCATTCCTCCTTCTGCGACTCTGAATTAAGAAAAGCAAAGAAGTTAAGAAAAAGTATTTGATTAAGTAATATTCCTCAAGTTGAGCTTGGAGGGCCGTCATCAGAAATAAGAACTCCTGGCAGCTGTATTGCAGTTCAGGCCACATTTACATCAAGCAATGTATCAGTAATATTGATGTGGCCTATCCCATTGTCAGAGTAAGGAGCCCTCCTAAGAAAAAACAGAGGAAAATATTGTCTGACACCGATAAACTGGCAAAGCAGTTGTTCCAAATTTGTACTGCATTTGGAATTACTGAGGGAAGGGACTTCTACAGGACACCTGTCTAAGCCATGCACAGCTTCTGACTTGATTGGTCTGGAGTAAGACTCGAAGTGGGCATTATTGTAAAACTCTGCAAGTGATTCTCAGTCAAGAAACACTGGTATGTGGTTCAGTGGAACTCAGCTTTTCAGGTATGTAGGGCTCAGACTTTTCTATAAAGTAGAAATGATACTTCTTCACGTCTGGGTTATTATGTGATTTAAACACCTAAAAGTCATGCAGTGAAGGGTCTATACTGAGAGGCTGAATAAAGACTATGGATAGTCGATGCCTCAGATCTCCATCTTCCCAGTCATTCAGCTGTTGTGTGGAGAGTCATTGCTATGGGAACACAATCTTTTAAGATACCAGAAACTACTCCATCTTAGTGACCATTACTCCATGAACCTGAGAAGCTAATTAAGAAACCTCACAAACTTGGGATCATTAGTTTTAATAAAAATCTTTGCATTGTTCAAATGTAAAACCCACTCTGAATAAGGGTACTTGCTTTTGATTACTTGATTTGGTCCTCTCCTCCAGAATGATTTCTTTCTCTTACATGAGTGATCAGAATCACTGAATCCCTATGATCATCTTCAAAATAGTAGAATTGACATAGCCAGATGATTAGAGGGTCAGAGTGTCTGAGTTGTCAGTGAATCCAATTAGTAATATTTACCAAGGTAACATAGAAATGACATTTAAGGCTTAGGTTTTTATTCGGGTAACCCTCTGTAAACTTTGGGAGGGTCTCAAGGGTTAGAAAACTTTGGATTATTATAGCAGTTATTTAAGCATTGACTTGTGTAATATGAAATGGGTCAGATGCATGAAAATGGGATAAAAAATAGATGCCAGGCAGTGATGGCACATGCCTTTAATCCCAGCACTTGGGACGCAGAGGCAGATGGATTTCTGAGTTCTAGGCCAGCCTAGTCTACAGAGTGAGTTCCAGGACATCCAGGCTTACACAGAGAAACTCTGTCTCAAAAAGCAAAACAAACAAACAAACAAAACACCCCAAAAATAGATAACCGAGTGTCATGTATTTGGTGATATTTTCTTATGGCTTGCAAGCATAAGGAACACCATACTTGATGTAAAATTTGTTTGGTAAATGAGGTATATCTTCTTCTAAAAAAATTCTGCCCTTTTACTAACCTCTCTTCTCTGACTGAGACAGAGAATAATCAGTAGTTGATAGCAATAACCAGAAGAGCCTGAAAGCAACATTTTGAATGCAAGAGAACTAAGCTACAGGGGAACCTGCCCTCTTTGTTGACGTCAGAAGGAGTGGTTCTCAAGATGACACCGAACTTTGAAAAGGTGGGATTAAAGATGAAAGAAATGTGTGATATTTCTATTGTGACTGTCGACAGGTTACACATTCCTCTTTTGCAGGGGAATGTATGACAATCATGCCGTTTCACTAAGAATGCTATGTAAGGCCTGGGTTTTTATTCAGGTGACCCTCTGTAAACTTTGAGAGTATTTCAAGAGTTGGAGAACATTGGATTATTATAGCACTTATTTAAGCATTGACTTGTGTAATGTGGAATGGATCAGACGCATGAAAAGTGGATAAAAGTAGCTAACTTAATATCATTTATTTAGTGATATTTCTTTATGGCTTGCAAGTGTACACAGATAGCATTGTTCTTAGCACATGGTGACACTCACAAGTGATAGCTATGTAGTATTTTGGGGTCTCAGTCTCATATACTGAACAGTAAGCAAGTTTCTGTCCCACAAACAGCCACTGCTACTTGAATTGTCATTGTGCCTTTCTTCTAGCCACTCACAGGACAATGTTTCTAGCATGAGAATGTCATTTGTGGGGAGGCTACTTGCATTCTCTCTCTCTCTCTGTGGTGAACATGTGGTATTATGTTGAGGCTTGGAAGAGAAAACTAGGTCTTTGTTTGTTTATTTTTATATCACTGGAGATCAAACCCAGGGTTTTGTGAGTGGTAGACTGTGCCATTTTTTTTTTTTTTACCAGTGAGCTACATGTGCAGCCTTAGTATGATAGTGTTTATTATACAGAAATAGTAATCATGTATTTCCTTTAACTCTATTCCCATGTAGTATTTAGCTTAGTTAGTGAGTGATCTTGTTTAATTAGTCACCTTAAAGGGGTGGGGTGTCTGTGTGTGTGTGTGTGTGTGTGTGTGTGTGAGTGTGTGTGTGTGTGTTGGATTGTTTTATGTCAACTTGACACAGGTTGGAGTCATTTTGGTAGAAGGAAACTCAGCTGAGAAAGTACTTCCACCAGATTGGCCTGTAGGCATGCTATGGTGCATTTTCTTGATTGGTGATTGATATAAGAAGACCCATCTCACTGTGGGTTTTGCCACTTTTGTCCTCATGGTTCTGGATACTATAAGAAAGCAGGTTGAGCAAGCTGTGGGAGCCAGCAACATTCCTTTGTGCTGTGGGAGCAAGCAATATTCCTTTGTGATCTTTTTGTCAGTTCCTGATCTCAGGTATCTATATTGGAGTTCCTGTCTTAATTTCATTCTATGATGGACTACTAAATAGAGTACAAACAAAATAAATGGTCCCCTCCCCAAGTTTCTTTTGATTCATAGTGTTTTATGGCAGCAAGAGAAAGCAAACAAAGATAATACTTAAAAAGAATCTACCTCATCCTTTCTAAAACAGTATCCACATGAGGATTCTCTACAAGAGTAACACTATATGAGGAGTTTCTATGCAATATATATATATATAATCTGTTACATTCATGCAGAAAAATAAATGACTGAAATAAATGTAATGTAAAGCTCAGTTTAAAGGTACAAAGAACAACCATTTGAGCGGTAACTAAACTTGCTGCTATTGCCTGTCAAGCCTCTGACTAAATGTACAAATTGTAAGAAAGAAATGTGGAGAAGACAAATGATGATTATCAAAGATGAGGTTCTTTGATGAACTTCCAATAATGCTTTACCTATGACTGTACTTCACTAAATAGATATGAAACATTTTCTAAGTATCTTTTCCTAGAAAGTAATGACTGTATATTTGTGTATGTGTATATGTGTGTGTGTTCCACCATATCTGAAGTTGAATACAAATTAGTCGACTTTTGACATCAACACATTGACATTTTTGCCTTTGAAATTATGTATTCCGGAAAGATTTAAGGAAAATGGAGTCAGTTTACAGGGAACAGGTGGAATACGCCTTTTGGCTTGAGGACCCGCTAAGATAGAGCTACTGTTTGTTTCTTTATTCATCCAACTAATAATTGAATGTCAATTCATATTTCATGTGCTAGGCATGAATGGAAGTGACTAGAAAATGTCCTTGATTTAAGGAGCTTTTATGATTCAGTGGAGATGGACAATATCCATTATTTCTCAGGCATGCTTGAGAATTCCAATCACTTAATCACTACCTTTGAAACTCAGGGTGCAGCCTGGGCATGGTGGCTCAGCATTCAGGAAAAACACAAGTTTGAGGTCTAGCCTGGACAAATAGGAAGTTCTAGGCCAGATTGAGCTATACAGGGAAGACCTTGTCTCAAAAGACCAAAGGTGTGGGTGAAGCTTTATGGTAGATGACTTGTCTAGCATGCATAAGGTTTGAGCTCATGCACAGCAAAAACAAGCAAGCAAGCAAGCAAGCAAGCAAGCAAGCAAGCAAGCAAACAAACAATCAAACAAAAACAGTTTCTGGAGCCTGTTCCTAGAGATTCTGATTTCCTATTACAGCAATAAGGCCTAAGCATTTGCATTTCCTGCAACATCTATGATTGTCTTGTTAACAGTTGCTATAACCAAACGAAAAACTAAATATAGAATATATTGCTAACTAATGATAGGGATTGTGTAGCTATGTGATAGACAAAAAACAAAACAAAAAATCAAAAGAACAGTACAGTAGTAAATACTGCTATTTTAGGTTGAAAGTCCAGAAGAACTTTCCACTTAGCTGAATGAAGGGTGAGGCCTCCATAGGCCATCACAATAGGCTTTTGCAGAAGTCTTGGCAGACAGCACCTACCCTGGCTCCAGTCCTTCATCCTCTGCACTTTTAGGGTGCCACATGCCACTCTCACTTCATTTAATCTAGTGTGTGAGCATTTTGGCTTGGTGTTTTAATATGTTGTGGCAGAAATAGAGCCATGTTGATATTTGAAATCCTATAATCCTAGTACTGGGAAATGCCTCATCAAATCAACCAGATTGTAGTTGAAACACTTCATAGCAATATAATTCTAGATCCCTCACAGAAACCACACAGGTATAGCTTGTTACTGTCCTCGTTTTGTAGACAAAGAAGCAGAAGTACAGAGAGATTAAGTAATTTGCATCTGCTCTCACAGATAGGAACTTGCAGGACCAGTGCCTTGAATTATGGATGGATGAATGAATGGATGGATGAATGGACAGGTGTGTAGATGGATGAGATGTCAAGATTCAGCCCCACAGAGCTACCAAGTGGCTTCTGTATTTTCAGAGAGGATTCATAACACAACTAAAACATTTTGGAGAAAGGATTCTAATAAAAAAAAACATTTACCTGCCATAGTAGAGGAGTTAGAATGAAAAGGAGTGTGTGAGTTAGTCTAAGAGAAAGAATAGCATCTACACAGCATAGCAGTTCACTGGTCCAGGTACCAGCCCCCTCCCCGTTTGAAAGCTATCCATGGTATTGGAAGCTGGAGGGCAAGAGAAACCAGATCCAACAAACCCTTTCCTCTCAGGAGAGGCTGACAAGTCGTGCTTTAATCTAATTAATACATTCAGGAAATGAGCTGAGAGGAATGTGATTATTTAATTGTTCTGTTCAAAGGGTAAGAAAGCAGGCTATTAGTCTGAGGTCTTGACTCCAAGGTTCAGTTTAGGTTGTTACCAGGAGGAAGGTTCAGGAACAAGAGTGGCTGATTGATTCTTTCCCTGCTGTTACCCTCATTAATTTACAAAGGTTCATTGTTGTGGTGCTAATTCACAGAGTCTGGAATGAAATGTAAAACAGATTTGAACTGATAAGAATTGTTTTGTATGTGCTATTCAGTAATGTTTCTTCCCTCCGACTTCCCTTCTAAAGGTTTTCAGGTACATGAATTTCCAGTCTGATTATAAAAAACCCTTTTTCCACATGACAAAAATTACGTCTAATGATTAAACAGCAAGCAGGAAGTACACTCTTGACATTTGACATTTCATTTCCAGTCCAGCATAAACTTGGCTGCCTCCACACTTTCCCTATGGCTAGAGTAAAAAGAGATAGGTCAAGTTTCCCTTCTGGGAGACAGGGAAAATAACATGCAAATCTGAACATCTTACCCAAACCAAATCTCATTCACATAGTGGTAAGTGTGTGTGTGTGTGTCTGCCTGTGTATATGAATGTGTCTGTGTCTGTGTATGCATATGTGTCTGTATATGTGTATGTCTGCACGTGTGTCTATGTATTGAATGTGTCTGTGTGTATGTGTCTGTATATGTGTATGTCTACATGCATGTCTGTGTGTGTCTGCATCTGTGTATGTATGTGTGTGTGTGTGCATATGTGTGTGTCTGTGTATATATGTGTGTCTGTGTGTCTGTATGTCTCTGTGCATGTATATGTGTCAGTGCCTATGTGTATGTTTGTATATGTATCTGTGTGTCTGTGTATGTGTGTGTCTGTGTATTTGTATGTCTGTGTGTGTATCTATGTGTCTATGTCTGTGTGTGCATCTGTGTGTCAGAGACTACATGTTTGAATGTCTGTGTGTGCATCTGTGTGTC